>JAFBJU010000307.1:373852-421429 GCA_016785305.1 Colistium nudipinnis
ACACACACACACACACACACACACACACACACACACACACACACACACACACACACACACACAGTACTAGAGTGCTTTTTAGATTTAACTTGCAGCACACTGCAACACACATCGCCACATGCTCTCATGCACAGCACAAATGACAGGCACATAGGGCTACACTACTTGATAGATGCACAGAGACAAAGTCACACACATGGAGCGCACGAGCAGATAACACGCGCGCACACACACGCACACGCACACACTCAAGATCCAAGCTAACAAAATGGGACTGGTGGCGGAGTTAATATGCATGATTAAATCTAGAGCTTTCTCTCTGCCACATGCAACTCATGGTTTCCAACCACAAAGACAGAGGAGTGGGTGAAAACAAAACAAAGACAGAGAGGCAGCGGAGAAGAGGGAGTTGGCGGAGGTTTTGATTAAAAAAAAAACGATAAATTAATTACTTCTGGCCTGTTTTGCTTTACAACACCATGACGGCGAGGTGCGGAAAATGAAACATTTCGAGGGGCGGCTGGGATTTTTGCAAAAACGTACTTTCTAAACCTTGCTACCCCCATCCCCTCTAACGTTTGCACTACGGCGTACCTGCTTAATCATTCGCGATCCACGGCAGTGCTAGTCACACCTCCCACATTCAGTATCTGTTCCTGCACGGTGCCAAACCAGGTGGTGTGAACTGCACCCAGAGACATGCCATCACCCGTGGTAACACTTCTTCAACCTGTGAACTCAAAAAAAACTTCGGCTCACAACAATGGCATCAGAGAAGCTGCTCGGAAGCGAGAGCCAACGTGCCACGCCGCTTCCTGCCTCACAACAAGAGGTGGCTGGCAGAGGCGGAGGCATCCTCGATGGCGTGTGAAGAATTGTCTGCGTGACTCACTCTCCCCGCGTTTCTATGTGCATTCATGGTTGCTGATAGGAAACAGTCGGCAAGCGGACCGGCAGTGACCGACAGTGACAGATACAGGCGCATCTGAAGGCCTGAATTCATCGTGTCTCTCAGCTTTCCGGCGTTCAAACACATTTGCAAGAAAGCGTCTCTGCAGGAATACATGCGGCTGCAGGGCTACTGCACTACATCCAGCACAACGCTGTGTGGTGCGTGCCCACCCGCACTCTGTCGTGTCTGCTCCATCTCCTTCCCTCCAACGTACAATGCACGGGTCTGCCTGGTAGATTGTGCCTAAGATCATAAAATGGCTGAAAATGGAATTGTCACGATATGTCAGGGGATATTAATATAATGACAAAAGAAATGCTTGAGAAAGCAAGTGCAAAGTAGTCAAACATGCCCCATCATGCATTTTGCATGCATGCACGCACGCACACTCTCCGGGGCCAGGCTCCAGGAGGGAGCCGAGACCTCTCAGCCAGAGCGGCGTCAGGGGAACGCACTCTCTGATCATTTAATAGGCCCGGCCCCTAAGAGAGACATAGAGAGAGAGAGAGAGAGAGAGAGAGCTTCGTCAGCCTGTCAGGGGGCCAAAGCTGACCCGGCAGTGCCATTTCAGCTCCAGCCAGCTGCGTGCTGAGAAGCTGAGGGGAAGAAAAAAAAAAAAAAAAAAAAAACGCAAATGTAGGGCCTCAAAGCATCCACCTGGCACTACTCGCCATCATTTAACCATTTATTTACTCTTTATCTTCCTGGGAAACATAAACAATCGCGGGCACACACACACACACACAAAAACACACCCAGCAACAAGGACAGACCGAGAGCGGATGAAAGATTCATTCGCTCTCCCCTAGATCGTAGGATGAATCATTCATTTACAGGTTGTGCGGCAGAATTGGTGGCTTCCATTGATTTGAGACACAGGCCCGCAAACAAACGTCCACACAAGCACAGCATAAATCCCGCTGGCTGCTATTCTGTGACTCCGCACTACACTGCGCCGTGGGCCACGAGTCATGCTGCATTGGCAGCGCAACGAAAATAGAATGCGACGACAAGAGAGCCAAACAATAGCTGTCTCCAAAGCACAAATGTGCCTGTGGCCAGAGACAATGACGGCACGTCTGAGCTCCTCGGCACATGCACGCGTGCAACACTCCCACACACGACAAAACACAGTCAGAGCAGAGGAAACATCGGCAAATTCACCTCAGCATGCCAAATGAGTTACACGTGACTCTGTGAAAGGTGTGCGCCTGCGCGTGCGCGCGCGCGAGAGAGCAACACGGATTACATCTGACCTGCATGCGACGGAGACACTGTGGCGCACAGATTGTGGGACTGCGCGTCCCACATGCTCTCTCATGACATGAATTTGCCAAGAAATATACATAAACGCATCGATTCCATGTTAAATAGATGCACAAGGCTGATTTAGGCCAACGACATGTGCACGCAATGGCGCAAGCACCGTATTGCAAACCAGACAGGGTCGAGCCTCGCCACCAGGAAGTGGACCACAGCAGATGTGGTTTAAACCCAAACCAGTCCCAATGACAATCTTGACATACGCCGCTCCTGATTCGCGAGATCAACACAGATTGGACTAATGCAACACCATAAGCCTCGCTAAACACTAAAGCTGAACTGATGCCTGGTCCAACAGCTAAATGGTCTCGATGGGGACATTTTTCATACACTGAATTTCTGTAACAGAATCAGGTATGTCTGGGATTAGATATTTCCAAAGATTTACCGGTCATGCCTGACCTGTATAGATTAATTAATGGGTGGAAATACAGTGGCCAGGGGGAACCGAAGAAACGAGTGTGTTTTTTTTTTTTTGTTCGCTTTGTCGTTTGCTGTCCATGTGCTACTGTGTCGGTGTGCCATTACGGAAAAGTGAAGGGGTCCAATGAGGGCCACAGCATAAGAACTGGCTTTCTATGGGGCAGAAAGCAGAGACCACTCGCACACAGAAATTCAGAGGGGCCCGTGTTACTCATGCAAGACCGGACCATAATGCACTTCTGCTCTTTCACTCACCGTTGGCCGGACAACCGAAATACCGACAAAAGAATTTGGGAAGGCGGGAGTTGCCAAGACTGTGGGGAACAGCCCGACTTCAGCGGGGGCGGGGCGGCACAAGTCTCACACTTTCTAACGCACACGTTCAGAGCAGAGGGACGGTACGACCCTGGATTGTATCATGTCCCGCCTCTGAAACTAAGCGGCAGTCGGATTGCACGCACAATCATTTTGCACGTAAGAATTGTTGGAACAAAAGCACCGGGGGGAATACGAATGCCTATTATCCGCGTGGAATAGAGCAAAACAACGCTAAATTATTGCACCTCGGAGTCATTTGCTGTGAACTGTGTGTGCATGCTCGTGAGCGGCGCGAGTGTGTGTGCACCCACGTATGGACCCGACGGTGGCTGAGCATTGATCGGTCTGGCTTCCTACAATGGATATGTGAGCGGACAACTAATGGAAGAGCTGGCCTCCGTTAGCCCACTGACTGATGGGAAATGTGATTTCATTTAGCTGTCGCTACACACACTGTAAACAAGTCATGTTTTCCCCCCCCCCCCCCCCCACCCCCACCCCCCAGGAGTCGGAGCAAAAGGTAACAGACCGATAACAAACATCTTTGTCTGTTTGGAAAGTTTTGTGGAATGTCAACAGATTCAATGTAATATAGCACAGTCATAGAGAAATTATTTGCATAGTTTTAATTATCATACAATTGACATTGGGCGATTCCGTTTCGTCTAGCACAAACTTTTGTTCTGCCTGCAGATTAAAGAACGTCAGCAGAAAAAAAAAAAAAGGGCAAGCCCGTTTTCAAACGAAAAATCCAAATGATCATTTCCATGCATGTTAATAACATTCGAGAGCCAAAAGCACCACTCCAAAAGGATCTTCAACATCATGCTTTCTTAGCGTGCATTTTTGAGCAATTACATTACGTCGCATCACATTTCTGCCTTCCATTTCAGCCGTATCACATTTGTCATCATCTGAATTGACATGAAACATGAAATGCTTTGCGCCGGTCATGGCGTACATTTCCAGTACAGCCTCGGATTCACGGAATGAAACAAAAGGATGGCGCTTGCGGGTGTAACGGTTTCATCAGTAGAGCCCGGGCGCATTCCGAAGGAAACGGCACTGTACATATCATGCTACATAGGGGAAATGATATGTCACGGTCCGCGAAGTAGGCACTTTATATATATATATATATATATATATATCTCAGAGACGGTATCCGTGTGGCTTAGATCATTGGGCGACGCACGTACGCCGCCCAATATAATTACATCCCCTCCTTTTCAGCCATTTAGTCCGACGCCTGCGGAAGATCTCCGCGCTGCGTTCAGGACACAGTTTCCAAAATTCCAGACACATATTTGTTCCAGGGCAAAGAGCCAAAATAGAACTGACTGTGGCAGACCTTCACGCCCGTCAACAGCCATTTTCGTCTCACTCGTGCCTATTCGATGCGTTCAAGTGCTGCTGTGAACACGGCCGCTCCAAAGGTTGAGGAGGAGGCACACCGGGGGCTTGTCCGTAACAACCAGCTCATGTTGGTGTCAAAGCTGAACGTTTCCGTGGAATATTTAAAAATAATGATACTGTGGGAAAGGGGGGGGGGGGGGGGGGGGTATGGGGTTGGGGGGGGGGGGGGGGGGGGAATATGGTTCAGCTTTTTTTTCCTCCCCCACTAATACTTGTCTGAACCGACAACAAAATAACCCAAATTACCCTTAGGTCTGTGGTCTCTGTTCTGGACATCCTTTGTGAGGTGAAATAATGTGAGCTGATGAAACGGACTCGTATTGAATTTTTGAAAGCCAAAGCAAAAAAAAATAAATTGCACCGATAAGGTTTCCCCAGCTGCAGAAGGACACCGCTCGTGCACCTTAGGTGTATCTGGAGGTCTGACCCGGAGCGTGCCAAGAGAATACATGATTATAATATTCCGTTATCCCTGTTGTGACACTAACACAGACAGCTTTGTGTTTTTCTTAGAGGAAAAGGACCTGTGCCTGTATTTCTTTCCTACAGTTTCTCGTGCTAGCAAAGGTTGGCCGTTAAATCAAATGGTTCGATGTGATACTTTGGAAAAGAGAAAAAGGCAAAGGAAGCGAAACAAGCAACGAGACAAATAATAAATAACGATAACGATCATTTGTCAATACATCTGCTCCTTCTCCCCCGCCAGTTAACATTTGGCTGCCGCCCATAAGACATCAACAGATGAGACCCGCAATAAGTCATTTTAATTGGCTCTCTCCCTGACCCTTCCCTCCTGTCTAGTCTCCCCTCTCCATTGGCGCAAGTGTCATCGCGGCTTTTGTCGATATAAATGTATTTCCGGCCAGCGATGGCATCGGTTCGGTCAGTGGAAAACAGTTGTCGACGAAAACCACTACAAAAATGATTTGTCCACGTAATCGCCGCTGCTACGTAGGCCTTTGATGCCATTTAAAACCAGATCGAGGCATTTACAGAGACGATTGTCAGATGCAAAAGCCCCGGGTGGAGGCCCCGCATGCCACGTGGGCGAAATGTTTGTCGGGGTCAGTTTAGAGAAACTGCCTGCACGTGAACAAACAACGACGCGGGTCGTGCGCCGACATGCGACGTGAGGACCTGGTGGGAGATGCAAGTAATCAATGTGAGTGACCGAGCAAGCCGGGAGGAGAATTCCTCCGAGTCACCAGCCGGTGTGCTTACTTTGCATAATTTATTTAGTAGAGCAGATATAGCTCAGCAAATTGATTTCCCTTTTCTTTTTAACTCACACAGAGGTATCTATCCCTCTGATGAGTTTTGTGTACCTCACCTTTCCCCCCCCCCCCCCCCCCCCTCCCCCCCCCCCCCCCCCCTCCCCCCCCCCCCCTTTCTCCTTCCAAGTCGAAACTCCTCTTTCAGCACCGCCTTATTCCAGGCGCAGCGACCGCAGAAAAATCTATATCCTCCGCAGGAGCTATGAATTAATCCGTAAAAAAAAGGATAAACTCACTTGAGGAGACCTCAAGATGGATGGAAGATTTCTCCACGGCTACGTCACCCACTCCCACTGGGCGTTGTCTGTCCGGGCGTTGCTGGCAACGGCCACTCAGCTGATGGATAAATGGTTTCTGGGCCTGTGAAAAGCATTTTTAAGACCAAAATCTGCGCCGCTTTCACAGGGGACAAGGAGATCACTAAATGTTAGTGACACACATTTAATTGTACGGTGCGTGTCTGTAAATATCGGAAGGCAAAGTGGAAGGTATTGTTGAAAGTTGCCAAGATTAAATAGTTCCGCAAAATCCAACGCGAGAAAAAACGAATTGTGAAAATATGTTGCAGTATCCGGCTGCGTTGACTTCGGAGCTGCATTTCTAGGTGAAAATGATCCACGGACATTGATGAAACTTCAACTTGCCCAAACTTCCCTGCCTCTTTAATTAGGTCACCGGATCTGCATTGCTATTTGTATGCGCCACTGAACGCCGAGGTGCTTGTTAAAGCCGTTTCATATCTTTGCAAGTGCCGGGAATGGTGGCGCTCGTCTGCCCATCGGAGTATTCTCGTAAAGGAAGCACCCTGCCAAAATGAAAAGCCCCCGGTGATGCTGAAGAGTGAGATATGCGTGTGTGGGGGTTCGCCATATCACGCATTATCTATACATTTACTTAAAAGAAAAAGTTCACCAGAGGAGAAGAAATAGGCGAAACCAAACATTTATGATGCATTCAGGATGTATTTCAAAAGGGCAAGATAAGATGGGCCCTCTGAAACATCGCCTCTTCATCGTTGCCGTTCCCATTTCTCTGGCCGCACGTAAACATAAATAGCAGTCACTCACCAACGCGTGCACCGTGGGCTGGGGTTAGGCCAGCTATCGTGCCACGACAAACGACACGGTCGTCGGTCGAGACAGGGGACGACCGGCGCGCAACAACAATGTACAAGACTTATGGATACGAAAGGACTGGGAGACGAGGCGTGTGTCATACCGCGCAGCAGGACCATTTGCATTTGCGAGATGGCGTGTGCTCGTTTGTGTGTCGGCGCACCAGATTTAAGCAGTGTCAAGGCTCATTTCCCGAAGAACTCGTGCACGGTGGCTGTTCTTTTTGTGCCCCCCCCCCGCCACCACCACCACCACCGCCACCGCAGCGTCTTTTATTTATTTATTTATTTTCATATTCTCACGCTTAATCTGCTCCATATTCCCGTCTGTAGGAAGCGGGGGGGCAGAGGTGACAAAGGAATGCATCCGATTACCAACCCCCCCCCCCTCCCCTCCACCACCCCCCCTCCACCCCCCTCCCCCCCGCCCCTGTGCCATACGCACGCACGCATCCTCTCACCATCCACCCATTTATGAGACACACACATAAACACACACACACACACACGCCAGCAAACGCACGTACGCACTCACTGTTTACGGTTACCCTCATCCCCGTCTCGTCTCATCTTATCACAGCGAGGCTTTAAGAGAACCTTGGCACCGCAGTGGCCAGTAACATGTCACTCAGGATCTCAGCCAAGCCACCGGCACGACATATATTCACATTACTTCTCCAAACAACCCGTCACCCTCCCCTGGCGCATTCGCCACAGTCTTGGTCTCTTTCTCGCCTCCCGTTATCTCGTCTATCAAAGGTGGCCTGCTTTGAATGACAAGTATCCAGCAGATATCAGGGGAGATGCTGAGACTTTAGGGATTAAGCGCTTCATTTCGCTAATCAAGCTGGACAGGGGTTTTTTGGTGTAGCATCCCACTTTGAAAGAGCTAATTTGACATAAATTGCCAAATAAACGCTTACCTGGCTGCTGCCCACGAATAGGTTCCAGGGTAGTCCCAGATATGTTTATGCTTTCTTTTCTATAAAAAGAATATTATAATTGCGCTTGTGTTTTAAACTGCACCTCACTGGGAATCACTGGGTACAGACGTAATGCGCATTTGTGTCACTGTGCACCGATTTCAATGTTACATTTTCTATCTGTCGGTGGAAAAAGCCGAGCAACTTCCTGATTATCTATTATTGATCTTTTTTTTTTTTTTTTTTTTACATTAAGTCAAATGAAATGATGCAACACATCAAGGCAAGCATAACCCCTTGATGTTAGGAAAACCTATATCAGAACGCAGCTTCCCTTTAAATAACTCCGATTAGAAAGACATTTGCTACGTATATTGGATATATGTGGATATGAGCATATGCGATTTAAACTGGGTACATTTACTGCTGACAGGGAAATTTCCATTATTTGATATTATGAGGCTAAATATTTCTTGCTGCCATGTGCAATATGACATGGATTAATACCCTCCGTATTGCAGGGTTTCACACCGCGGTGTGGTTGCAGAGTAAAAAAAACGATCTATTGTATATCTAACAAATTCTTGGATCGGGCCCATGTTACTATTTCTCAATTTTTTTCCCCGTTAATAGAAGAATTGAATTTCTCCTCAAATGAATTGCATCAATTTCACATATGGCCTCTGCTCCGCCATCACATGCCTATGGGGGTGAAAGGTGGCTCCAGGATTACGGAGACCGGGGGTCAACTCCCCTTTAAGAGGCTCGACGATGAGAAACTGTATTGAGGAAGTGCTACGGTCTAAAGATGCGGCTCCTTTTTGGTTCGAAGCTCACTTTTAATAAGGTCAGGATTAGGGTGACCGGTGCATTATGACAGGGGCTTATGGGGTCAGCGCCTTGTCTGGAGAGTGGGCTACAATTTCAGTGCAACTATGGTTGGCTCCCTTTTTTTTTTTATTATTATTGTCCTCCCTGGAGATTTTGGGTCTATAGCTTCAGTAACACCTCATGTCTGCAGCTCTGTGTATACACGTGTGTGTGTGTGTGTGTGTGTGTTTGTGCGCTGGCATGTGTGTGGACAAATTGAAAGGACGACCACTGATGCGAGGGCTCTGTGTGCGTGTGCGCGCGCGTTTGTGTGTCCAGCGTTATGATTTCATATTTGCTAGGCCAATGTCTGCATTCACCATTTTTCTTGTCCACTCTCCCCGCAGCCTCTCCATCTCCAATGCAGAGTGGCATGATAATGTTTCTCTGAGGGTGCTTCTCAGAGGATTAGCACAGATTAGCATTAGCTGCTCCATTTGAACTGGATTCACACACATACATACACACACACACACACACACACACACACACACACACAGAGCATTTGCATGTTGGCAAAGGAAACCCTGTTTGGGGCCCATGGTAAGAATTTGCAGAGAGAGATAAAGAAAAAATCCCAGAGAGAGATATTCGGTTACCCAAATTTCAAAAAGAGAACATCGTAAAACAGTTGCTGTGTCCCCCCCCCAAAAAAAACAAACAACTCAAATTTGCATAAAACTATAGCACACATTCACTCGCATTTTTGTTTTTATTTCAAACAGAAAAACTATTCACACGTTTTAAATTGCCTTTCTTAAAGATTCATTATTTCAGTGGTTTGACCCGTTTGTCCTTTCAATTCCTCATTACGTGCGGGTCCATTTTTCCAAAGACAAATGAAATAGCAAGATTATATGGGCTCTTCCAACAGCACTAAAAGGAGCCATCACGCATTTCTAAAAACGATTATAAGGAAGTATGCTTTGCTGAAAAACGCGGTTGTTAAAGAAGCGCCATGCAATCCAAAATCAAATGACTGAGGCCCAAAGCGAAGCACCCACAGCCAAGGTTACGAATGAAACCCAACCCATCGAAAAGAATCCAGCTGCGCTAATTTCCCTTCAGCCTTCACCAATTGTCACCGTGGCAAGGCTCTGACATGCGGCTGTAGAGTTGTGCAAACGTCCCACTGTAGCGCTACAGTGGTGCTGCGAAAGCCCAATGCATAGACAGCAAAATATATACGGGTCGCAACACACAAACGTGCCAAAGTTCAGCCTCAATCACTTCCCACCCACGAGTTTTACGCCATTCCGACTATGTGTGAATTTTGATTTACTACAGCCTGTGGAAGATACAGACTTGTGGGTGTAGGAGAGTGATGGAGGCAGTAATTGAGTGCACTGTGAGACAAACACTAATGAGGAAGATATAGGAGGAATTGAGTTGACCGCGTTTCTCATTTCCGACGATAAGAGACGCGGAGAGGCGGCCGGAGTCGGCCCGCTCCGCTTTCCAAAAGAGTGCGTCTGCCGTACGTCGAACGTGTCCACATGTTGTGTTCTTGCGATGCACAATGCCTGACCTACTCAGCCGGAGCAAAGTGAGAGAAAGGCAAATAGCTTTAAGACAGGCGGTGAAATTACCCGTAATTGGAGACCATTTAAAAACATAATAACTTCTTCGTTTCCTCAGCAGGAGGGAGAGGACGGGGGAATCTTTTTGATTAGAGCTGCAGATGAGTTAGCAGTAAAACCACTGAGCCAAAACCTACCCGGAATGATGCAGTGTGGGTGTGTTAAAAGTGTTAAATCCTCCTGCCAGAATACACAAATTAATAATTTTGGAAGCCAGGATTATTAAGAGTCCAGTGTCAGTTCAACTGGGACCGGCTGAGGATATCTCGTCACAAAATATTCCCACAAAGAGCAGCCAAAACAAGAAAACAGGCTTGTAAAATCTCCAGGCGTCCGCGCTTACACCAACTTACAAAAAAAAAAAAAAAAAAATGGAGCATGAAAATGTGTGTTAAAAACCAGCTGGAATCATGCCACGGAGGCTTTTAACAAAGACGCGTATGCAGTGGCAAATTGTCAGCGTTCCACCGAGAAGGATAGTGGAAGTAAGCTTAGGGGTGTGTGTCACTTAGGATGGGGGGAATAATGTTTTGCAGCATATAATGGATTTGCAATGTGGCAAACAGAAACAGATGGTGGTGGTGGTGGTGGTGGGGGGGGGGGTGTGGGGGGGCTGGTTCTGTGTGTTATGCGTTTCCTAGCTGGACAAACACACACACACACACACTGAGCACGGCACAATGTGCACTGCACAATGTGTGTGTGGAGAAGAAATCCCTAAGGCGCATTATGTATGCTGCCGCTCGCTGGCCCAAGCCAAGGGTCTCAGTTCATTTGGTTCTTAACTGTTATAAATTGTCTCACTTGACTCCATCTTCCCTCCCCTCGACAACTGGCCCGGAGCAAATCTTTGCACACAGAGCGGCCAGACCCTGGGTAAAGGGTTTCGGGGCCACTCAGAAGCAGGATCCGCACTGGCCGCGAGAAGTGCCGGCGACACTAAGCCCGACAGGAAGGGAAGCCGCCACACGGTATGACAGCAGGGCCACCGAGAGAGAAACAAGGGAGATTTGAAGAAAGGCAAGGCGAGCGGGAACATAGAAAATGAGTATACGAACATACAGAAGTCCAGAACGAATTCTGCGTCACAGGAATTATGTCAATTCTTCGGTACGTCCGCATCGACACAAATGTTCCCTTTTGAAAAACTATATTGTCCAGCATGTGTGCGAGTGGAGGCGGGCGTGCGCGCCTGGTGACAGGTGCATGCTGGGAAAGCTTGTCAGTTGGATGAAATTTCACCCCCTGTCGTCCTCAAAAGTAATCATTTAATTGCAGCCTTTTAAGGCGTTGCGTTTTTCCTCCAGCTTCCCTCTCACACGCACAGAAACCAACACAAAGGCACTCACACACTCTTTCGGAGACATTGCACGCAAGCGTCCACTGCTCTACACTTCCCACGAGAAGTAAGGAGCAAAACAACGGCGCTGCATGAAAAATGGTATCGATTTTAAACGAGCCCGGGCCACACAGCGTCAGGGTTTTTTAGACGACGTCGGCATACTCTACCTACACCATTTCACAACATCAGATGTGTTTAGAAATGGCGCTCATGCGAAAGAATGTCAAACAGCTTTCGAAACAAGAATTAAGATGTGTGGGGACGTTCAAGCGGCAGATGAGACAAGGGAATAAAAAGTGACTTCTGGCGATAATACGAACACACACACTCGACCGCGCCCACACGCACGCACGCACCCACCCACGCACACAGAAAGTCAATTAACATGAACATGTGTCTTCGGGGAATTAAATTTCAATTAGCTTTAGATACTTGGAGGCTTCCATTGAGACCGTAATGCTAAAACAAGTGCACAGATGTGTTATTTGTGGATGCAGTAAATCCTGCTTTTCAATTAGTATCATACCATGATTCCACATTGTTGTATACAAGCGCAAGACAAGCGAGTGAACACTTAATCCAAGAGCTTTCTACGATATTAAGGCGCTGTATCATGACTATAAGGCCTACAGACAGAGCGACGTATATATAAAAAAACATTTAATTGAAAACAATTTAAAAAGAACACCCAGCTACCCCAACCTGCATTTTCAAGCTGATTTAAAACCGAATTGCAGCCGTGAGGACCGAGCACGCGCGAGTGTGCATTAGGAATGTGTCATTTCCATCGAGAGGAAATGGGCGCCGTCATTAAAGGGGGACGCGACTCATTTTTGGGGATAATCTCATGGCACAGCCGCAGCGATTTGGGGGAGAAAAAAAAATAACGCCTGGGGGAAGCACCTGTGGGATTTTCTGTAGATATTGGTTCATTTCCTGTTGTAAAAGGACTGGACTGGATAATGGACCCGTGGCTATGGAGCCGACAATGGTTTATGTTGTGAGGCGAGAGAAGGAGAGAAGAGAAGCTCCTTTTCATTGGATCATTCTTTCCCTTCACCCATTCTGCTTTTACTCTGCTTAAATGTGTGGGCGCGTGTGTGCGTGCGTGCGTGCGTTATCTTTCAATCTTGGTCATAAAAACAGTGGCAGCCGGAAACGCATACAAAACCACAGCAAAAAAAAAAAGAAGAAGATCTGAGCTTCCGCTCATGTTTTGTCCATATTATCGGAGTAAATACAGTCGGCCAAAACAAAGGCTTTGTCTGCCGCTTCCTAACCGCTCCGTCTTTACACTGCTGGGTCTTTTTGTGTGCCCAGGTCTGCATGTGCGCTGGTGCGGGTGCGCAATGTTTTCGGTGTACACACTCAATATGGCTCCGTGTGCGGGAAAAGAAAAAAAAGACGCGTCTCTGTACACAATGTGGGGCCTGCTTTGCTTTGGATGAATTCATTTCTGTCAAGAACAGACACGGCGTCCCCAAACAACACGAGAGCGGAGACGGGCGCGCCGAGGGACTAGTCAGAGTCACGGCTGTCCATATCTTTATCTCCTTTTGAAGTAAAATGATTACTGCAACATGTGCTACCGACTCTCCAGACTCCGGCCCCCCCGGGAATTGTATGAAAAGGAGCTGTCGGATGAAAGGGCACACAACATAAAAAGAACATTATGTAGGCTAAGAGTTGTTAAGAGAGGGTACAGTACGTGGACCTGCAGGGCACGCTGGTTCAACGGAAATAATTATATTGTCCTAGGTACTCTTTCATTTGTCCTTTTTCTTCAGTTTGAACCTACTTTTCGTTTTTTTGCTCCGAGTGAACGATGACAACGGAGTCTGTGCTGAGTTTTAATCCAAAAGGTGATTGCATTTCCATCTCTTTATTCGGGAGTGTCTGAGATTAGTGACACATGGCTCGCCGAAGACTGGGGCTTCAGATTAGCCCCTCGCTAAGCCTTCGGAATTCAATGCTAATGCAGACATCACATGTACGCGTGCACGGGTTCCCTGCAGACAAACGCACCCGACAATCACAGTCAGTCCAAGCCTTCGCCAATGTACCACCGCACGTGCATGTGTTTAATTTGTGCGGGCGGATTATATCTAATTGTCAAAGCCTGGAGGGACCACACGGAGCCAAACGTCCAATAAGCTCGCCACGCCGGACCCACCAGATAAATGGACTGTAGTGGTAATCCTAAAAGTCCCCGGGTTTCTTTCGGGGGGGGGAACGGCGCATGCCGTTGATGGAGCGCTACAGCGGACAGAGTAAACCGATCGTTTACCGAGCTCATCATTAAAATGAACGGCAAACTCCATGCATCTCAAGTCCAGGTTGTTTTTTTTTTCCCCCCCCATTCGTTTCTTACCAGCAGTACGAATTCTCCGAGCACATCGTTCTCACGTCACCAAAGGCACATCATTTCATGGCACGACTTGCACACAAAGGGCAACGCGCGTTTAAAGAAACGCCCTCATCGGTTTACGCGCGAGCTGAGCTGGCCCACCGTCTGCTGATGCGGCCGAATCCTCCTGCGGGCCCCGGTTCTCACCGCTCTCTCTCACGCGAGGCTGCATGTCATCTCTCCCTTCTCCCGCTTTGGGATGGATTTACGTTACACGTTGCCAGATCGCTACGGAACACAGCCCGTCATAACACAATTAAACACCTTTCACTCTCGCTACATTTATTTTACCTTAGTGCTCCGGAAAAAATGTGGATTTTGGGGTCAAGAGCATGGTCGAGAGTAGGCGGAATTCTATTCGAATATTACCATCACAACGGGGAATATACACGACTTCTTAAAGCCAGGCCTCAGAACAACAACACCTGCGCCCTTGCATCCTTTCATGGTCCTCACAAAAAAAAAATGTAACTCAAGTGTTTCCTATATATAACGATATATATACAGTATATAAAATAATGGGGACTGCTGTATTGCCACACTTAAAAGTAAACCGTCTTCACTATGGTGGTACTCTGCTATACAAGCAGATTTGCCTTTCACTTCACCTGCAGCCTTTGGAAATATTCATATTCTTAATAGTCATATAATCACTGGGCTTTTTGGCAGATTTTTGGTGGGATGTTTTTGTGTCAAAAATATTCTTTTACCGGTGCTTCCCAGGTCATTTCATTTAATGCTGTTCTTTGTGCCTTGAAGAGAATATTTGCTTGGTAAAATGTTTGCCCTTCCGTATCTAACATTATTGTATGAAGTAGTAAAATATTGATGCCCTGCTCTGCCGGGCTGTGCTGCGTCATCCTTTGTGTGCGCATCGTGTTCTGGGACCTCACAAAAGCCTCGGAGATTTCCTCCCTCTGGTCTGGGAGTACAGTCACTGGTGGGCACTCGGCACTTTGCAGGACATTTAGACATACGAATTAAAACGTTGTCAATCCTCCACGGTGTCTTGCTAGGCGCACGTTTACGACCATGAATCCGCGCCATCTGTGGCTCTGCGTTTGTTTGGCTTAATGATGACCATCCTCCTCCCTCTTCCGGCCCGATTTCTTCCCTATAAGTCTAAGCGCACCATATGAGCCCCTGAATTAAGCTCGTCATAATTGCACATTCCAGAGCGAAACCTGGCCGAAACCTAGCGGTTTACGGAGGTGGGCGAGCGCCGGACCAGGTGGCGGGTTAACTGTTGGCGTTTCGGGAGCAGTTGCGCTCTGCCACGAGGGCACGTAAACTCCGAGTCTGACCCCTTCAGCCTCCTTCTCCTTTCTCCGTTAACTTTTTTCTGTTTCACACCTGGACTAACAAAGGACTGGCTTTGATCGCGGGAAATCCCTCTGGAGAGCAGCAATGAATCCAAAGTGGAGCTGTGTGATGCACATTTCTGCTCCCCTGAGGATTCTCAGCATCGGAGCTCAATGGCATTGGTCTAAGGTACACAGCACCTCACATGTCCGTCCCATCATAGCCCAGTCATGAAATTTAATACAGGACGCACGCACGCACGCACGCACGCACGCACGCACGCACGCACAGTGCGTGGGCGGGAGAGTGCAAGTGAGCAAGAAAGAGAGAACATCTCGTTTCTCCCGTGTAATCAGTGGCTCTGCAAACACACACACACACACACACACACACACACACACACACACACACACACACACACACACACACACACACACACACACACACACACACACACACAAGGCCGCTTGTTATCAGAAGCTTTCCCACGCTGCAGTGGTACAAAGTTCCACACCAGGATGGGAAGATAAAGCGAGGGAGGAATGGACGGAGGGAAAGAGGGATGGAGGGTCAGCCTTCGGCAGCTTAGAATCACTGCGGGGATAAACACATCCCTCAGCGGGGGTTGGTATTTAGGCTAGTGAGATCAGAGTTCAGAACAGACAGACTAGCAGGCAGGCAGGCAGAGCGACGGGAAACAGACAGAGCAGCCGAGATAAACAGACGTCCAACAACAACCAGGGCACATATCACCGAGTTTGGCAGAGGGGCCTGCGCGTACCTCCTCCGCAACCTCTCCTCCCACATTTCACTTCCATCCACTCGTCTGCTCTCCAGCATCTCCATCGCTTTCCTCCTCCTCCTCCATCTCCCCCCTCACCTCACCTGCCGCTCGAGTCACAGGCTCCTACGCAAGAGGAGCATTTGCATAACAGGCTGTTTCCTCTGGCTCCGGCATGGGCACACCAGACACGGTGGATAATATGTTAACAACTCGACCTGTTGGTAAACAGCAACCTCCATCGCGACACTTTACCCGCACGCGGCCGCGGCCCGGCGGCAGAGACGCGGACGTGGATCCCCGGATCCAGCTGGCACGGGGCCAGAGGGGGCACAAACAGCTGTCGTTGACAGAGCCCACAGCCAGACACACTTTCGTTTCAGGTGGAGGCCGCCCCGCCTGCTGCGTGGAACCGACGCAATAATAGGTCTCGCACCACGAGATGACTGCTCAAATCAAGCAGCCTAGCATTATCCTCTTCAGGGTTAGGGAGAGGGTGGAGGAGAGAGAGATTGATGCGAGTGTGCGTGTGGGCGCGCAAGGTGATGAGCGCCGTGCTGCCACCAGCATACTTATGGCTTCGCTTTGGTCTATTCCTACAAGTCAGCTATACAAACAGGGCACACACGCACACGCACACACAACCACTCATAAGCGTGCTGCCCTAAGGAGAGTGAAGAGGAAAAGAAAGGCTCTTGAGCGTCAATAAATGCTGCAGTGTGAACCGTCAGATATAGCAGATAGGCCAAGATACCTCATTACATACCAATTCATTAAGTCAAGAATCGTGCCTGATTAATAAGGAAGGTCTGCTCTCGTTCTCTCTCTCTCTCTCTCCGTCACATGCACGCGCCCACACACACACACTTCAAAGAGACGACGACAAATGATCAAGGGAATCCAGCCCAACTTGATCTTTCATTTGGGATTTCTCATTTACTCTTGCGGAAAACAGCCATTTAAAGTCAAGATATGCCTTTCATACATGCGTTATCCGGCGACTCGAATGCGGCGTGATGCGATATTGGAGAGGGATAAAGTGGATGTAAAACTGATGCTCAGCGGGGCGCGGGTGGCCCTGCTGTGACACTGACAGTTGTTTGAGAGCACAGCCATCACCCTCCTGCCACGGTTATAAACAGCATCAATGTTCCCATGGAGGAAACTCAAGATGTCTAAACTGCTGCTGGGTTTGGCTCATGCAGCTTCAAATCAGATCAATAATCCGATTTGAAATACATTGAAATAGTCTTCAAACAACAGAAATATGTATATTTCCTACTGTCAAATACAGTGCTAGAGTAGCTTCTGTATGAAGTGTTTATGTTATCCCCATAACAGTAAAGGTCCATTTGACCAAGGGGAGTTTCTTATTATGATGGTCAAAACCTGGGGCGTAATAAATCATACTCGCATCGCCTAATCAGAGCCTATGAATAATTGTAGCCCCATCATTTAAAAGTTGTTCCGTGTTCCCTATTGGCTACTACTCTCTTGTTAAGTCCTATCCATCTATTTAGGGGCCTCATATAGGCAATTCGATTTCTAACCAGAAATAAAATGGCGGCACGGCTACGCCGAAGACTTTCTCTCATGCGATTTTGCTATTTATCTGTTCTAGTACTACTTGAATGTATTCCTCAAGGACATAAGTGCACGCGATTGACTATGACCTTGACCCCCAAAGTCACATTAGACTAATGGTTTCCCGCTGGTCTGCTGTTTCCCAGACTCTAGGGTGAGATGTTTATGGTTTATTTATGACAAAGAGAGTGGCGAGTGTCACGTGCAACTCACTTGAGCCTTCGACTAATTGTTTTCCCTCTGTTAAGCTGCAGGGCTAGCACAGAAAGTCACTGGCACAGAGCCATGAATAACGCCTGGACAGTCTTAAGGTGAGCTTTAGATTGGCCCCGATGTTTTTGTTTTTGTTTACCATGAACTTTCACTGTAGAGAAATATTCCAATCAGACGACACATCCGGTCGCGACAACTCCTTCCGAGATTCTAAACAAACGCCTCTCTTTCCCCCGAAACACACAGGAGCTGCGTACACACAATAGGTCGAAGGGGAAATAAGAGAAGAAGCCAAATGCTATGCCATCCTAAAGTTCCACGGGGGAACAGTTCGGCGCGTAAAGCGCGACCACGGTGTCCATGACTCATCCCGGGGCTGAGAATGAAAAACCAAGCGCGGAGCTGCGAGGTGTGTCCGACGCTCACACACAGGCCGCGACAGCGCGGATGCGGAAGACGCCTCACGCGCCAATCAGTTATCAGGTGGTTCAACAATTAGGAGCAACACGACTCCACCTGCGTTTTACTCCCGGACATAAACACCCGACTGAGGCCCCGGTGTTACGGGGCGACAACGTTCACTCACCCCCGCACACGCACGCGCCCCATCGGGCGCGCACACATACACATGGACACATAAACACGCGAGTCCCGCGTGTGGCAGCGCTTTGTGCCGCTTGATCACCCTGCCACGCTGCTTGGCCCGCAGCAAGCTCGCGTACCACGCACGCACGCACGCACACAAACACACGCACACACTGCCACTCACAAGTGCACTGCCCTTAGGAGGAGAATAACGAGGAAAAGAAAGGCTCTGTAACGCCAATAAATGCTGCAGTGTGAGCTGTCAGATATACTAGATGCGCCGGGATACACTCATTACATACCAATTCATTTAGTCAACACAACTAACAATGTCCAACATACACAGTGCAACCGTCCCCTGCAAAACACATCTGCGCACGTAGGCACCACTCACCTTTCAGTAGAATCCCGTATATAGTGTAGAGGGTGAAAACCAGATGCCTTTTCAGATTCATCCTGTCTGTCTGCTCCTGTCCTTCTGTCGCCTCTTTGCCTTTTGCCGCGCTTAGTGTCTCCTCGCCGCGGGTACTGGAGCCGGACCGGACGGGATATCCAGGCGGACCCGCTGGTGCGTCTCCTGCGCGAGCCAACACAACACGACTTTACGAGCCTCTTTCACGGTTGTGTGTTTGGAAGTGATAAGGTGTCTCTGCCTCTCTCCTCGGAATCTCCGGTGGTGTTTGGGTGTAGTGTAGAGGTGTAGCCCGGGGTCAGTGTACAGGAGTGCGGACGGTGAGGGGGATGTGACGGAGGAGATGCTGCCTGTCCCGCTCCCGGTCGGATGTGCTTCCACAGAGCACGGGGGACACGAGTGGACTGTTTGAGTCCCGCCCACGCAGCCTTGATGGACACGAAAGGGGAACCAATCAGGAAGATCCGAGGCGAAGCGAATAGGGGGAATGGGAGGGGGCCAGCCCGCGAAACGCACTGCAAAAAACAGGAACATCGGTTTTAAACTTTCTGCCCGTTAAATTGGTAGTAAATTATTCTGAAATATATTGACATGAATACCTAGAAAATAATTGACACTATTTTAGGTTGATAAACCTGATTACATCCAATAAGAGCCAGTTATATATGTAAAAAAGAAAAAAAAAAAAAAGAATTGTGGACATGTTGGAAGCTAAATGTTAATGTGGAAAATGTTCTCCTAAAAATAAAGACATAAATATGGATTTAAAAATACATTTTTCACGGTGGATTCTAATTTTTTATAGACAGTAGTCCATTATAAAAGACCAAACCTCAGCATCTTTGTGAGACGTCATGTGGACACACGACCAACGTGTGAGTTTTTTTTTGCAGTGCACATTTAGCATGGGCTCAGAATTCAAAACAGGGAACCCGCATGCAGACATGCATTTGGGAGTGAGCTGTCCTTGCACATGAGCCTGGCAAGTTTCATGTTTCACCGCTCGCTGCTATTAGAGGGCCATGAAGTATTGAGGGTGACAACTGCCCACAGGCTTCGAAGATTGTCTTGCGGAGGACAATCAGGGGGTGCAGAGGTGAGGTGCGATGCGATGAGACAAGGTGGCGTGCAGGTGAAGGGACAGGGGGGTGGTAAAGGTCTGCAGCCCCATTTGAAATGGCTGTTAGGACTGAAATAGAGAGCAGGAAGACGCGGGTACACACCCATGTGTTAACACCAGACAACACTTTGTGTATATAACCATTGACTTTATGACTTTTTAACTGAATCAACAAGCGTGACAACTCAATGTCTCACAGCCACGGTTATACAGAGTAGGGAATGTTGTCGCTGTTTGCCATAACATTGTTTTGTCTTTAGGTGTTTAGGTTATGTAAGGACTATCAGAAAGCCGGACTCATAGTTGTGCTGATTTGAATAATTCATTCCGAATAACTTGCCTTAACTCACAGCTCATGGCTATTTCTCTTCTGCAAGCTGGTACTTTTAGAAACACAGATCCTGCTTTTTTTCCCCCTTTCATGTAAAAACACTTTTTTGTACACGAATACACACACACACACACACACACACACACACACACACACAGTCCTATCTATTCTTAACCTTTACCACTGGGTCTAAATACTTCACCCTAATCCTGTCATAATCCCAATTTTAACTTCAACCTGAAAACCAAGTGTTTTTACCCTCAAAAACCTCTTCAGAGTTTCTTCTGTTTGTTAAAAAAAAAAAAAAAAAAAAGCTTCTATAAATAAACTCGACATGGCCCCCTGATCTCATTTGAGACTCACTCCACTCTGAAAAAAGAGGGGGGTGCACACCTTGTAATGGCTCATTTCACACTCTCACAAGTGGCGTGATGCAACACCAGAGGCACAGCAAGGAACCAGGGGGTCTTCTCTAAAACGCCTGGGGTCCAAGAGAGGCCAGTCAGTGACCCAATGGACTGATAGAAACAGCACATTCAAGTTTTACGCCTCACCTGGGATTGCCGCCCGGATGCTCCAGATGGCGGCTAGACCAGCCGCCCGCCCCCCACACACACAAACACAAACTGCCAATAGTACACACCCTCCTCTCAGAGTCTCAAGTAACCACCACCTGCTTCTGGCTGGGGCTATTGTTCACTGGTCCACCTAATGTAGGCTGACATATATTGCCTAGCAGAGGACCAGACACTTTGGCTTGAATGAAAGAGGAGGGACATGAAAAAAAAAATTCACAGCCCCTTTTAATCCCAATTTTGTTTCATCCTTGGCCCCCCCCCCCCCCCCCCGTGTGTGAGTGATTGATTGTCCCAATTTTGTTTCATCCTTGGCCCCCCCCCCCCACCCCCGTGTGTGAGTGATTGATTGTGTGCGCGAGCGTCCTCATTTTCGGTCATTCAATGTCATTCAAAAATAACAAATGTGAATTAAATCAAGATCATTATGAAATTTGTTGAAATCAAAGAATAGATCACACAGACCTTTCACCAAGGCCTTTTTGTGTGTTGGTGTATTATTTAACATTTGCATTACAAAAGGAGAATCCCTGTTATTTATCTATTTAAAGAATTCATTTTCAAAAGACAAAGAAAAAATTTGCACTTTTAATCACAGAAACGAATCATCAAACATTACGTCTCCTCCCCACTCTAGTCGGACTCACAACATGGGTAAATAACAAAACAGATTAGAGTTTTGTGAGGTGACATCTGGAAGTGAGCGAGGGTTATCAAGATTTGGGGTTTCGGATTGCTCTCTTTTTCTGCGGCACTCTCCTGCCTTCCATTTCTTATTTTTCCCCCCGCTGTCGGCTGCTTTTGTCTGTTGACTTCAAGCAAAGAGCGTCACCTGGTAAAGGAGTTAACAGTAATCTGGAACAGCTTATAAGCATGAAATGAAAAATCACTGCTATTTAAGTACTGCTGGAGCTCGTTATGTGTGATTTCATTGCTTATTTACATTTCGGCACAGAAACACACACACACATACACACATACACACACACACACACACACACACATACACAGGGCAATCACCCTACCTGCCAAAATCACATACATTCACTCAGGAGAGAAGCAGATAATATGCACTGATAAGTTGTGCTCCTGTACAAAGGGCAAACTGGGAGGTTCTCTTATGGTTCATACCACGCAGTAGTAATGGGAAAAAAAAAAACTAAAAAACATGTGCACCACCCAGTAGCTAGAATCCAGGATGAATGTATAGCTTCATCGTGGCACAGGTGGCTGCCTCCCTCTGTGCTGTATAAAATGACCTTTCCCTCAGACGTTGGCAGCCATGAAGTGCCACCGAGAGCAGAGCCAGGACAGCCTGCCACGGCGAGAGGGGACCGTCCACCGAACGCATCCAGATCCAAAGCTCGACGGCAGCGTCGTGATCAGAGTGGCACAGCGATCGCTGCGCCGCCGCTCACTCGGCGGGTGTCGCTCCACGTCCAACACGAAAGGCCTCAGCGGGATAACGAGTTCATTCTGAAAAAGAAATGACCCCCTTAAAAGTGTATGTATGCTCGGTCCCGGAGAGTATATGTTTTTGAGTGTCACCGTTTGATTTGATACCGACAGGAAATGAAGAATGTGTTGAATGTGTTGGTTGGTATTTCAGGTCAGGTTCTTCAGAAACAGAACACTTACTGTTGGTGGCAGCGAGGCTGCATACCATTTGGCTGCTGGCTTTAAATGAACATAGTGGTGGCTTTGTGAGTTTCCAATGAGAATTGTAAATACTCCATCTTTTCGCCTCTGAGTATTGTCCTCTCGTTAAACCCCATTTGTGCACTTTCCAAATGTCAGGGAGGAGGGGATTTTTTTTCTTCCTTTTTCCGGTGAGTAACAACACCAGTGTGACAGGCAATTTATTCCATAAATCTCACTCGTGCACACAGAGTAAAGCGCAGTCACACGTTGTAGCACACCAGGACACTCACCAACACGCACACACACACACACCTTCACAAACCCTGGCACAGCTGTACTCTCATACGCAACATCACACATGCACTGCTATTCCACACACACTTATAGTCATACTCATTCGAGGCGCCAATGTGTTTTATCTGACATGTAACTCTTTAGACACTGTTAATGATTTCTTTTCCTGCCTTTTAAGGGGATAATTAAGGAGTATTTTAAAATGTTAAATCCAATCCACTAAAACTGAAGTGAGTGTTAAAGGGTAAAAATAATGGTCATTGTCGTCATTCTTTTAGGATCAGATAATGACCATGTTTCTTGTGGATCGTGCTTGAGCATAGCCTCTGTGGAAAAACAGGCCGTTTTTGTGTGTCTGTGTATATTTGCGGGTTTCAATTTGAGTCAAAAATGCGAGCTTCAAAAGGTCAGAATCCTCTCCCTGCATGTTACGTTACCTGTGAAATGCCAAATTATGTCTCGCTGGTAGTTCAGCATACCTGGTGTGCCAATGTAATTTCAGAGACAACAACTCCTGTCCCAGCGCCTGTGCTTTTTTCTTTTTTTTTTTTTTTTTTTGTTATAGCAAAATCTACATATTCAAACTGGCTCGAAGAAGGACGTGGGAGAGCTAAATGCAAAGAGTAAAATCCCTCTGTTGTTTTCTACCGATAAAATAGGTGAGAGCTGGAGGCAACATGGTTTGTCCTTCTCTTTAGGCAAAGAAGAAGCCTGAGTTTGATCCATTTACACAGGATGAGCAGCGAGGGGGCGAAATCTGACAGGTCTGTTAAAGTCTAGTCTAGCCCGCATTCTTGTTTTAGCCCGGCCTGTATCTCTCTCTCTCTCTCTCTCTCTCTCTCTCTTTGTGTGCTTGGACACAATACATCAACTGATTTGGTCCGATCCAGCACTGGTCTGGAGGGAAGTAGAGCTAAATACACCAACTGTTTCCTGGCAGTCGTGGATACATTATGGGCCCGGCCAATTTAAGTTACATTTCTATGTTCGATGACAATGTTCTGCCGAGCAGTGGCAGAAAGGCCAAATCGGCGGGAGCAAAGATCAAGTACTAAAACAGGCCTCTATGAACAAAAAAAGAGAAGGTCGTGGCACGGAGACAGGCGCGGTTCACAGGCATGGAGTCTTACACTGAAATGACACATGAAATGAAAATAAAAGTGAAAGAGGGTCAGAAATGACCACACAATCCCAGCTGTGTTTTGGATTTAAGCTGATGTTCACCATCTTAACTTTCTTTTTAAAAGTTGGGTGAGACATTGATCAGTGTGATGGCTATCGGCTTTATAAACGGAACCTGGCGACACAGGCATGCATGCACGCAGGCACACACGCACACAGCAGTACGTGCCATCATTTGTCATTTATTTTTGGTAATACGAGTTTGACTGTCCACAGCTGAGGTATCTAGTTGGGCCAGAGACCCCCTCACTCATGCGGAACCACACAAATGCCATGTGCACTCAAACATGAATACATGTACTGTATCCACACGGAGATACACTGAGCCCATGTGTGGACTGAAACCCAACAGACCAGAACTTGCGGCGAATTTGGGAGGTTTCCCTGGAGAGGTGGGCACTCCAGCAAACACACACGTGCAAGGGCACACACCACACACACACACACACACACACACACTGTCTCTCACTCACTAGCTCTAGCCTCTAGGTAAGGGAAGGCTCACGAAATTGAGTTCACGGTGGTCGCTTAGCAATGTTGAGCAGAGGGTGTGCTATCAGGCCAAATTGTTCCGGTTCCTCTTGGCTCCCCTCAATTCCGTTTGAGTGTTCAGGGGTGGAACGATGGCACAGTGATCTGGCGGCACTGACATTTAGAAACGAGGAAGGGTAAAATAAAAGGGCCCCGAAAGTGAGAATTTATCGGCTCCTCGCGTAAAAAAAAAAAAAAGGAAGCCGTAACGTTGGACAAAAAGAAGCCATTGCAGATCTCTGCCCCTTTCAAAGGAAGTGAATTCGAATTCGGTTGATTTGAGAAGTACACCTGTTCCACATCCCATCCAGATAACAATGTTCTTTATTGGAACGGCACCACTCTCTCTCTCTCTCTCTCTCTCTCTCTTTCTCTCTCTCTTGTCAACGTTTAACTATTTCTCTTTTGACCAATTGAAAGGAAAAAGAACCAGTGAAAGGTTCATAGAAAAAACAAAACAACAAGGCCAAATGTTAGAAATTGCCCTCAGTCTACAACTTTAAAGTGAAACCTGGAACTCAAACCTGGCAACATACGGATCAACAGTTGCATACACAGATTTAAGCGCCCAGGGGTGTGTGTGTGACTAATGAGCCGACACCATTTTCCAAACCTCACTCTCAGCACTTTCGCTGCCGTTTATTATTTAAATGTATTACATTTTTCAGCTACAGAGGTAAATGTGGGCAAAACCGGTCATTTGGCGGCTCCCCTAATCCCACATCCAAATATAGGTCCAGCTTGGTTTTTTCAGCTTGTCGAGGCATTGCTTGGTGTATAATCTGCAAAATTCTTGATCCAAATGTACCATCCTGTCTAAATCGCCTCTTATTCCCCAATGTCACCTTCATGCGCTCTGCCAGAACTCCACGAGAGATGCAGTTCAATTTGTTGCTCTGACAGATGTGCGCTTCTCTTTGCTGCTGGAGTGCTGCTGGGAAACGGATGCACACGTTTTGTGTGAGGGGAAGACCCGAATTCAAAGTCGGCTCACCTTCTGCATAAACGACGTGAAAAGTTGCCGCTGTGCACGTGGCATTCTGTCCATTCAAATCAGCATTTTGTTACTTTGTTGAAAAGAAAAAAAACGCCCTGCAAGCATTTGAGTAAAAAAGCATTCCTGTCACGTTGGCATCTGTGTCGAAAAAAAAGGATGCACTGCGGCTTGGGGAATGGCGTGACAGTTTATTTGCATCCAACTGTGCGTAACCTGGTGTGATTTAAGGAGTCGAAAGTTGGAGCCATGTGATATTTATGCATATGGCTGGGAAATTGTGGCTGACCCAGCATTTCGTGGTGCCACGGTAGAAAAATATATCCGATTTGGAGAGAGAGGCAAAGAACATGTGACGATGTCTTCCTTTCTCTGTATTTTGGCTTCAAGAATTGTGAATGTGCATTATTGTTGATTCGTCTTTGGATGAATCAGGATATAGATTTCAACAAAAAAAAAAGAAGACAGATTTCCCCCCAGCACCCTGACCTATGTGTCGCGTTTCGACACCGTCTGGTACAGCAGTTAATGCCAACGTGCCGTAGCTTCTGAAGCCAGTGTTTTTTTTTTGTACGTTTCATATTCACCCCTTTCCTCCGCCCGCCTAATTCGTGGAAACTCTTCTGCTGTTAGTGACAGGAATCTTTAAGGGGAACCATTCTCAGCTCATTCGTGTGAACTGCAGCCAGGCTGCTCCGTGCCAACCTGGCTGCCGACACGGGCCGCTGAGGGCGCCAGGTCTAGCCAAATCTGATCCGGTGACCTTTTTCTTCACCAGAGTAAGAACTAAAACCGACAGCAAGAGATGTCACTTGAAGGAGGGAGTGCTTTTTTTCCCGCGTGATCACCCCATTACAGTGAACAGACCTACTGGGCTCCAGAACCTTTTCTTAGACCTTTATTTTTGGTTATTTTTACTCCCAGCAGCATTCATTTGACTCTTTTGACATTTCAACGATTGCTCTGTGAAACCATACAGTAATTCAGTACATTTTAAACCAGGTTACATTTACGGTTGTGAGCCAGTGGATCCACGTCGTGGTTTAGTGATTATTATGACTCGAACTTAATAACACATGCATCCCAGTCAACTGATTGCTTGAATAATTCCATTCACCACCTAATCCTGTGTCATTATTATGCATATTTTCCCATTTGTATTCTGCACCATAATGAAAGCTGTCTCTTTAATGGACGATGAGCGTTAATGGAGTGATTAGCTGTCCAATATCGCAATATCGCAATATCTGTTCTTCTTCGCCATATTCCGTTAAGTGTGGGATTTCCAACAAGTTCCAGCAAGGAATTCTTACACTTTTGGGAGACTTTTATGTGTCCAAGCCGCAGCCAACTGAGTGCGACTACTTGCAAACGACGCCGTTCGCTGTCCGTTCTCGCAGAGGAAAAAGCAACGGGACCGACACGGCGCTAAAGGCTTTTCAAGCTGCAGGTGCTGGCTGGCCTGGCTCGTCTGTGTCTGCAAATGAATGCATTGTTAAGTGAGCGAGCGGCGGGCCGCACGTCCAATGCTGTTTCACTGTGTTCACCTGGGGACCCTGGCCTCTACAGCATGTGACGTAGGACCGGGGGAATGAGATTGACCCAGAGGAGGAACTATGGTTTTTGCCACGTTCGATTCATCAACAGGCGCTACGCTAATGCAGTTACGCACTTCCTTCGGGGGGGCCAGAGTATTCAATCACTGGCAATTTGTTGGGCCAAACTGGGCGAACACTTCAGTCAGGCGGCACAGCCCGGGCAAAGGGCTCCAAAGACCGCGGGGACCTCAAATCAGACGTTCAGAAAATCCAGCGCAGACTGGTTCGCGGATCCGGCATTGACGTAACAGCCCTCTTCTAACAGACTGAGCGGAATTCCAAATTGCCAGGAAAGGTCCACTTTGCCCATGAGTAACACAGCCCTGACGCCAGGGGCCTTCATGAAGGAGCTGCTGCTGCTGCTCTGGCCCGACAAGTGGAGAAGAACTGACTCGCACACTGAAAGACTCCATTTGTGACCAACCGAATGACTCACATACTCTCTCTCTTTCCATATCTACACTCTATATATATATATATATATATATATATCACGTGTTAGCGTGCGCCACATCAGGAATTACACATTTGACTCGAATGTACCATTTCAAACCAATCAAGGACTTGATTCCTTTCCACCCGACTACTACTTCCACGCGGGTTATTATTTCTATTGCGAGAGATGATACTGCTGCTGTCTGAAAGGTTGCCGTAGTGGCCGACGCACTGGAGGCGAGAGTCCTCGTGCAAGTCAGGAATAAAGAATTGGAGGTGTGTGTGTGGCTTGGTTCCACGGCGCCGTGAATCCAACTTTGAATGAAATGGCCTTTGGAATGATTTTAATCATGCAGGCTGAAGAATAAATCCAAAGTATATTTGACATCTCTTTTGATTCAAAGGAGAGGTTGCGCCATGGCAAAAATAAGTTTGGCCCCCTGGCAATAAACCGAGGTTTCCCATGTGGCAGCCCAGATATTATGATGCGCCACATGATTTGGGGATGCTTCCTCTTTAACCAGGTCTCCGTGTGAGGCAGTGTCAGTGGCAGAGGCCGACCACAGCCTCGATTTCTAATGATGTCGAAACGCGCAACACCCTCGGCCGTTGTGCTTCCAGGTGCGCAATCTATTTGTATGCATCGGTATCGCGCATACAAGCACACGCTACACACTGCATCCCGTTCCCTTCCCTTTTTTCCCGCTGATCCCCGTTGTCTTTGTGATTCATTTGATGTGTAGCTGTATTTGCTTTTGCGGTTGTGCTCTAACGATGCTGAACAGTGCCGAATAAATCGATATACCTCTGGTTCCCTGAAGAGAGCATTTGCGCTGTATGTTAATAATAATGGGAACGTTGGGCGACCGTGTGACCAATCTCAATGTACAATAAGATGACCTATGCTTTCAATCTTTTCAGATTTACTGTTTGTTTTTTTTTTGTCATGGACACAAGAAACATGTCAGATTTTCAACACACACAAAAAAAAACAAAAAAACCCACACCCTCCACTTTAACAAAACACAGTCTTTGTGTGTCTGTGCTACACACAGTGGCGCTTTCCTGACTACTTAGGAGCAACAGAGCGGCGACGTCTGTCCAAACAGGCTCATTCAGAGCATTATAGAAATATCATTTTTACCATATTGCATGTGGTATCATGCAGGGGGAGAGCAGTTTGAATAGAATCTACGAAGTCAAGGTGGATTAACGATGCAAAATCATGACACAATGAAACTCTGGCTCACAAAGTTTGGGAGTGGGTCGAACGAGTTCATGCATTTATGCATTTCGTTCATAAATCTGGACCGGGAAGAATAGGACAGGCCTCGTCGAACAGCTGGTGCTGTTGGCACAACCTTTGTCGTCCCAAGCCTACTCGTCTGACTCATGTAATACCAGTGGCAGGCTGGGCTCCTGCAGAGGGTTCGACGAGGGCTCCGCGAGAGGCTTCTTCACGCGCTTACGAAACCTTCTCTGAGCAAATCGGGCCATCGGGGCCTGGTTTATGATCTGCTCACTGACTCTCGACAAAGAAAACAACCCCTTGAACTGTTGCTACCCTGCATTACGTTTCATTGTGTTCCTTTCAGTTCACAAGTACCCCCCCCCCATACACGCCTTTAGTGACTGCACTCTATATACTGCAAATGTTCTGCTTATATATATATATATTTTTTTTTCCCAAAGGCTTTTTTCTAAGCACACAGGGGTATTCAGGGTATACAATACGCTACAGATGCATTTAATGCAAAAAGAAACGAAAACAGCGACAAACAAAATGAGTGCTCGAGAGCTCGAATTGATCGATCGGCGTAAGGGCTGCAGCAGAAACGAATACGATGGGATCGTCGGAGTGCATATAAAAGATTGGGGATGGCCACAAATTGATTGGGTATGGGGGGACAGGTCAGCTGGCTTCCGTCGAGCTCTATAGGAGCCCTAAAGTTAGAAAATGCCGAGGCAGGCTAACGGGGGCGCTACCTGGCCAGGGCTGGCCTGTTGAGAACCAACACACTGTCAGCACCTTTTTTTTTTTTAGACACTGTGCTGTCAGCTCACCCGATATTGGACGGGGAATTTGAGGCACAATGAGTGGAACAACGGAAGATACTCATACGGGAAGAAGAATCCAGACACGCAATATTTGTAGCTACGTGGCCTGTAATCACTTGGCCATCAACGACACCCCCCCCCCCCCCCACACACACACACCCTCCACACTTTTCTGTCTCACTACCTACAGTGCATAGGGGCACGGTACCACAGAGACTTACAGCGAACATTATTATGGGATGTAAATCTTCTCAACCTGAAATGTCGAACCTCCAAACAAGGATATTGCTTTTGTACCTTTGTGGTTAGGTGGATAAGTGGCTCAAATCAAATGTGGTTGGGGAAAAAATTGAAGATACAGAAAATCTGAGCCTTTTACACTATATGCCCGTAGATAACGCTTCATTTCATATGTGAGCTTTCATTTTGAATTATGCCTATAAATTGATGATTGATAAAAATGAGGTGTGTGTGGCGAAGAGACTTTTTTTTTATTTTATTTTAAAGGCTACAACGAATGAAAAACAAACTACTCTCCAACCTTTTTCCACATCTCTTTTGTTCCCATTCATTTCTTAAATTGCCTTTTTTCGTCTTTAAGCCGCCCCAGATAGGTTCCCTCCGCATGTAGTGTGTGTGTGTTGCTGAGAAGAAGAAGAAGGAAAAAAAAAAAGATGAAATGACATGTCTCAACTTGAATGTGAGGAGGTGAAAGCAAAGGGCATGAAGGTTTAAACTTCACTTTCTTCTCCCCGGTCTCTGGTGGGAAGCCAAAATGAAATTACCTCCTTCCTGCAATATCACCAATCTGAGTCAGCACCAACTTATTGTTCTTTTCTCTTCATTCCTATTGCTCTCCAGTTGCCTTTTAGTATTACCCTTTCAGTCCTCCTCTGCCGCAGCCCTGTGGATGGCCTAAGAATTCCACATAAAGTCCCGGGTTTATCTGTTATTTTCTACTCCTCCCCACCCCCCCCCGTACACCCGGTCTCTTATGTTTTCTCCCCACGTGTGCTGTGCTGTTGATGGGCTACAGAGAAGTCATTAATTCCCCACACAGTGTGAGCGAGAGCGCACACCAGAGGAAAGCGGGACTGAGGCATTCACAGCTCCGCATCCTTCTGATCCCTCAGCCAAAAGAAAAATATCCCCACGGGTCGCGGCTCTCGCATGAGTGTGTTCCTGCGAAAGTGTGTGTGTATGAGAGAGAGAGAGAGAGAGAGAGCGCCATAGGAAAAGAAAGAGAGGGTGACGGCCGCCCTAAATCACAGGTATTGTTCCAAAGTTGGCTCCCTCGGGGGGGGAAAACTGACAGCTTGCTCTTCACACTTGACAAGAATGATACCCGGGATTTCTGAATGTCTGGATGAAGGTTTCCTGCACCCGAAGATAAAAATAAATGATAAAACGCGTCCTCATCAGGGAGCAATTTTGTTATTGTCTGCCTGATCAGGCACAGTGGGGCACGCGTAGGATTGATGGAGGGCAGTGGTGGCGGGGTGGGGGGAACCGAAATCCAACTTGCAACATATTTGTTTACTTCAAAAATATGGAGGATGACATCGTTTTTGGTCATCGAATGCGGTCGTTACAATGAAGCAAAACCTTCGAATCGTCCCTTATAGTCTCCCAGCACTGGAGAGCAGTTTTGATGCAGGCCTAGTCTGCACCGATATCTGCGAGACAAATGTGTCCAAGGTTGTTTAGCGCGAGAGAGGTAAAACTTAAGGTAACCTAACACAGTGCCAGGCGGTGCGCCGCCACGCTGGGCAGCAAAGGCCCAAAACAAAAACACAATTTTACCATTGCAATGCGAAATCATATTGTGGCTCCAGGAATTTCCCCAAACGCACAGCCCGACGCTCACTCAGAAATAGAGAGTGAAACAGCTCCGGTCTCAAGATGATCTCCGGCGCGAGAAAAGGCCAAGTGGAAAGCGATGCCAATTTTTTGGACGTAATCTCGGCACGCTCTCGACCAGGAAGTGCACTCGGGTCCGCAGCTCCGTGACGAGCGGTGGCTGTCGCGCTGATGACGGCCTCCTGTAGATTACTGTGTTTGATCGGAGGCCCATTTAAGCCTGCACCGGTCAGGTGTCGGGGCGGCGGAGTCGCAGGAGACTACAAGGAGCCGTAAGGTGTCATTACGTCAACTGCCGGGGAAACCTGATGGGAGGCACCCACTTGAAAAAAACATGTCATTATAGCTGCCGTAATCCTTTCGATTCACACACAGCAAGGACTGGAAGCCCTTTTGTGCGACAGTGTCCAGTGTCTCTTCTCGCACGAAAAATCACGAAATCAAATCAAATCCGGCTATGGTGCATCGATGAATGACGTCCGATTCCCTGCCAACATCTTCATAAAAAAAGAACCAAAACAAAACACTGCCGGGTGGATGATGACTGATGGGACGAGTAGACAGCGGTGTTAATATTTTCATTCTGAGAAACTACAAGTTGAAGACATCTTGTAGCACCACACCGGCTTTGTTCATGTGCTAATTTATACAAGTCTGTGATTGGACTTTTTTTTGGTTTGTTTTTGCTTTTTTTTTAAGTCACTCCGCTCCTCCGTTGTCTTCTCATCTCCGCGGCTGCCTCGGATGGAAGCGTTGTGAAGCCCGGGCCAAGCAGGCGAAATGCGTGGCCGTTTGTGGGCAGCGCGCCGCCCGCTTCCCTTATCGTCAACCTTCGGAGACTGATCACCTGTCAGTAGAAGTTGTTAACCTTCACGGGCCAGGGCGGCGCAGCCACTCAATTGTGCCGCATCGGCCTGTCGGGGATGTTTGCGATTGGAGGTCACCGGTGGTGCCGTAGCCTTGTTCCGCTGGATCCCCATCAGCACTGCTCTAACCACAGAGACGTTTACGCCAAAACATAGAGGCTTTTTTTTTTTTTTTCCTTTGAACTTCTGGGGGTGCCGCGGGGATGTTATGACAGCTCTCGCCAAAAAGTTTGAACATGGAAATAAATTCGCCCCCCGGGGCCGCCCTTGGATCGCTTATAAATTTGACGACAATATAACACATGATTTCCTTTTTCGCCATATTTCCGCTCGCCGCAGGTGACCCGCAAGATGACTGGCAAGATGCCCCTGCCTAATTTCGCCTGTGGTCCTTGGTTGCTTATATCATAATAACTCTAAGGATACGAGTGCAGCCGGTTTAGTCCCTTTCTGATTTTTTTTCCCGCGGTTCTGCCACTGATTCCACACGGCGCAGGCTTTGCGCGAGACTCGACATCGTTACGACTGTCATCATCTGGCCAGACGGATTGTTTGCTTACTCGTTCCCCAATTATCTTCCGGTCCCTGCTCCGGCTCTCTCGTCATATTTTATCTACATCAGGCATTGTTTCAACCATAGCCAATTTGGAGGGCACAGTAAGCGATGTCTTTTGAACACGAGTCCGTGTCTGACTGTGGTGAGGTTACCGAAAACCTGAACAAATAAATGCAAATGCTGTGGTTTGGATTCAATGTATATGAACACATAAACACACGCTGTGAGTGGCTAAAACACACATGCGCGCACGCACGCACGCCCGCAAAACACCGCATATCTGCTTTCGTGGAATTCCATTTTTCCCGCAAATTGTTTGGACTGGCCAATAATTCATTTTGCCGAAATGCTTGACATTCTTGCACAATCTGAAAGCTGATCGACCCCCCCCCCCCTGAAGGAATTCAGTGATTGCGCAACTCCCCCCAACACCGTAGTGCACCACTCCACAGCTGCACGGCGGCAGCATTTGGCATACCGGTAATCTCCCGGCCTCGATCCTTCAACTTTACTGTCCCTTTCAAATGGTTTCTATTCTTTCCTTTTTTTTTATTTTTTTTTTTTTTTTTTAAGGCTGAGCTGCTGGCTGAGCGTGTCTGGACCCAAACGTACCATAAACCTTGGGTTTATGACGGAGGTCCAGATGATGATGGGGCTTGAAGGGTTCCTGGGTGCTGACAAACTTTCTGGTCATCAGCCTCACTGAGTTTACAGGCCCGCCCTGTGCTATTAACACGCGCACACACACACACACACGCGCACACATTTGTGCACACGGGCATGAAAGGTGGAAAACACCAACATTTTTCCGGCGTAGAGCAGCTGCTCCTTGAACACCACTAAAGGACGCAAAAAAAAAAGACGCTTCTGCAGTGCACACACTTTGAAACAGGTATGTGACGCCAACCTCGAAGGGACAGACGTATCTTTCGTCATGCTCCCCAGAAGTAACTGTTCGATTGATTTTGAGATTAATATGAATACGCAAGGTGACACGGAGGGTGTTTCTGGATAACACCTGTAGGAGGGAGCTGGGTTACCCAATCTGCCGCCTTCTTTCTAATTGCTCGATTTCGAGTCATTTCCTTGCCTTGTCGTTGTGACAGAGGTGTGTCGTTGTTGACCCAGCGGGCAAAGGCAAATCAAGCCGCGGGTCGTTACGAATCTGCGTGAAATTAGAAGGTTCCCTACCCCTACGCCTCCTCAGACAAATGGATCGCAGCTGGGGTGTCTCCGATTCTGAACCGAATCGCCTCGTCGTACAAAAACTATATTTTTCTCATTTACCTCCAAGGGGACTAACGGTAATTGCAAAGAAATATCCTACCAGACCTGCAGGCGATTTTGAAACCCACTCCGCTGAATCCCGATCGCACAATACGAAAAATGCATTTTTGTCCCTCCGAGCTGTTGTGACTCACTTTTATTTCTATCGCCACGGCTGCCAATTCATTTAAAACTAACACTGTTCAGGGCTTAAATACATACAGGATATATTGCCGCAGACGTGACAATATACTGTGACCGCGCGCTGTGTCATTTAGACAAAGCCGCAGACGCCCACTTAGTGTGCCACATTATATGGTGGCGGAGGGAGAGGTGAACACAGGAAGTTGATGCGCTGTGGACCACCGGATGCGACTGCAGCAGGGATCCCACCGACCCGAAAAACCCATCTGTCTCCTTTCCATTTTCTGTCGCTGGCCTCCACCACCGGTCCGGGTAACCGCCGTCCCCACAGCGGTAGCGTGAGCGAGAACATTTGCTGGGTCAGCGCGGCCCGTCAGTCACCTCAGCTGCCGTTCTCACTGTGGGTTTAATCTTAAGTGGCCGGGATGTGTAGGTGGTCGCTGGGGCAGGCTTGTATGGAAATGCGTCCGCGCTCTGCGGGGAAATTGGGTTTTCATTTTCTCACTCGAACCTGTGGCTTTGGCACAGCGTTGCCCTCTGTGCCTCGGTCGCCACACGTAAGCGCTGCAAACCGCCAACAAAATGAAACGCCCCCAACTTATTTGAATAACGTTTGACCACGGGACTCTTGACTTGTTTCACCGACTGCGCTGCTACCGCTTCACAGATTCAGAGCGCCTCAAAAAGATGTGTTGTGCGCATGCACGTTTTTTAGGTTATTAGATGCCTAATGGGTTCAGCTCTATATATACCCGAGACTGGGATGACATTGGACGCTAATGAGAGTATACACGGCGCCGAACAAGGTTACACTGCTGGAGGATAACAACATAAAAAAAAAAAAAGAAAAAAAAAAAGTCATCCAGCATGCTGTTTGTTACACGGTCGAGCTTTGGGGTGGGGACCCGGGACCCCCGAAATACATCAGCGCATCGCCCCCCCGGGGGGGGGGGGGGGGGCGGCCGAAAGAAACCGACAAATGAGATTCAAAGAGAATAACGAGTTGCTGCGCAGGTTCGAGCTGGAGGCCGCCGGAAAAATAAAGAAACACAGGGGCAGAGATTGGAAGGAGTCCGCTTCGGTGCTTAATGGCAACGGGAACAGAGATGTTATTGATTACTGTTATCAGCGGGCGGGCAGTTACTGTAACACAACTAATGGCAGCCATAATACACTTCACCCTGCGACATACCGTTCGCCTGATGGAAACAGACAGCAAGAAGGCTCGGCGGCAAGAGAAAGAAAAGGAGAAATTAATGGGAGATCCGGTAATGGGCAATAGTCAAAATTGAATATTGAGACAAAGGAGAGGAGTGGGAGAAGGTCGGGGAGAGCGATGAGGGGGCTCCAAATAACACATCGGGGTATTCATATATCAGCGTTAGCCTTCCGCGGGAGGTTTGATCTTTCCCCGCGGGCATTCAGCCCACTCGGTTACCCACAATTCCTTCCACCACGGCGCTCCCGTTCCGATGCGATCTATTGTCAATATCCACCCGTTGCTTCCGCGCCCAAGCCCTTTCGTGACTCCGCGTCTCTTCTTACCCCCGTTCACCTGCCCCCGTCTCCGTCGTCACCCATCCCCCAACAAATCCCAAATCCACCCTCGCTCATCGCCATAGGCCGACAAGAGGCTGTGAGCCCGGCCAGAAGCCATTACGGTAAAAGGGAGCTATAGAGGATGATATTCCCGTTACGAGATGTACACGCACACACACACACACACACACACTCACTCCCTAGAGAAAGGGAAAAGTGTTCTCGTTCGGTGTCGGGGACGCTCGCGGGGACAGAGCGAAGCCGTCCCGCAAAGTCCGAAAAAAACAAAACAAAGAGAGAGGCGTGCACATTAAAGACTTCCTGCAATATTTAATGTGCCTGTGTGACTCATGTCTCCTGAAAGCCCATTTCTGCGCTGTAAATCTTTTGACTTTTGCAGCTCTGTTTTGTTTAGTGGTCATCTGGGAGCAAACACTCGCGCTCTCTCTCCCGTGCGCGCGCGCGCGCGCACAGACACACAGAGGCACGCGTATGCGGGCGCTGCCTCATAAACCTTTACAGTTATTATGATAGAAATTGCACAGGCAGGTGGAGGGAAGTCAGGGGCTGAATTAAGATCTATATTGTGGAAACTATAACATACATTTGCTGTGTCTGCACTGCACTGATGACCACGGCTGACAGGTTGTTTTTTTTTTGTCATCAGTAACGTGGATACATGAAATAAATCAAACAAATCAAGAAACGGGGGCATTACTTTGATGCATGCCGCGTGCATAACCATAAATCATGTCCCCCAGTAGATATGCCACACTAACTGCTACGAGTCATGGTTGGAAAAATAAAAATAAAAATCAATAATAATAATAACGTAACTTTGATTTAAAATAAAATAAAAAAAAGGGAAAAACCACAGGAATCACTGAAGTCCTGATTTTTTTTTTTTTTAATGGTAGACATTTTAATTAGAGCAGGAAATAGGCCCCTGAACACCCCACACAGCCGGGCAGTGTAAGAAAGATTGCGTTTGGTGTGATTATATTTTGGGCCAGGTGCGAACAACAGAGAGGGGATCCGGGTAACATTTGGCATCAAGCAAAAGGCGCACGCAAGTGGCTCTCTCTCGCCGCAGGTCGATTTGGAGGTTTCGCTGCGAACCCGCAGTGAAGCCAGCTCAACATAAAACAGACGTCTGCCCAGCATGTGGGATCAAGTACGAGCGCGTGAGCCTGGCCGCATAAAACCGCATCAGGCGCTGTGTTCGCCGCTCGACATAAAACAAGAGCGCGCGCGCAACATGCGGAATGATACAAACGGACAATCCGAACGCGTCTCGGGCTGCATGCTGCCCGCCCCTTTTCGTTTGTCGTCAAAGTGCTCCTGCTTTGGTCATTTTCTCCAGCTTAACTGCTCGGTTGAAGCCGCTGGCCTTCCTCCTAAAAGATCTTCTCTGATTAAAATAGTCTCTTTTGTGATTGCTCAACTGCTTAGATCGTGCGTTTGTGTGTGTGGGTGGGGAAAGGCCATGCCTCAGAGCATTGCTGATCAGCCGCAAACACAGCTGGAGACATTAACAACCGCGTGGGTTTTTTTTTTTTGCCCAATCAGATACTGAGGGGCAGGATCGACCCGAACCACCTAGACCACCGAGACTGGAGCGGGGGTGGGACATTGGTATTCTCTCCATGTTGTAGGAACTGCACATTAATTGGACATGTCGAGTATTGTGTCTTCGAATTCAACCGAAAGATAAATAATGCATGAATTACCGAGGCAGATGCGATATATTGTACGCAGTGCCCAGTGAAGTACTAGCAAATAGCAATGAAATCATTCCACGCTCAATGTCTGACCTATCCAAAAAAGCGGCGCTATGTGGGAAAAGGTTAGCGTGTCTTTATGACAATTGCGTTTTAAAAAGCAGTTTGGAAGTTGTCACAGAAACCCCGCGCTCATCCTTCCTTATCAAGGAGACCCATTGGGGATAAGACCAAATATGAGTGTGCCGTATATCTCTTCATCACTTATCAAATGACATATAATATATACACATAATGACTGCATTGGGCACATGAAGCCACTGCAGGATGCATTTTGGGTCACATGATATTATCATGCGAGAAGCAATTATGCGTGCATTCTCTGCATTGGGCATTATATGAAAATATGCAAATGGGTCGTTCATGCGGCATGAGAGGGGTGCCGTTATCGACCCCCCCCCCCTGTGTCAGCAGCTAGATTTACATATGTCATAATACTATTCTTTGTCCAGATGAGGTTTCGTGGAGGTGATGCTGGAACCCATTAATCATATCTCCCTGATGCCATGAATAAAACAATAAACAGAATGCTCCCGCCCACTTGTGTTGAGCCACCCACGGGTGGAGCGGACCGTCAGCAGAAAAGTTGGTCAAATACACAGCGCTGGAGTGTGTTTTGAGTCGGCCATAATTGACACTCAATGAAGGAGAGTAAAAAAAGTGGCACCACACGTGACATTTTTGACGGCAAAAGCAGCAAACCAAAGGCACACCCACCGTGGGGCAATATCAAAGCGGCGCGGTAAATGACAAATGATCTGTAAAACGTGAGTCCATTAGGCTCAACCAACAAATCCAAAGCTCGGATGCTCGCGCATTCCAACCCGGCGAGGGAGATCTGGCGTGCTCTACCTCGGCAGCTCACGGGGAAGGGAAAGGAAGGTGTGCGCGCATACAAAAAAAGAAATGTGACACACAAATGGAAGGAGTCACTGGAGCTGTGGCTGGCAGCTCATTACTTCACACACCTGGCTGCCGTCCCAGCCTGTTAGAGGCACTACCAAAGACCGGCCACAATCAAATTACTAGGAACACACAGCAAAGTAACACAATCAGTCCCCCAGTGGTTTCTACACCCTGTTTGATGGAGATTTTTAGCAGAGGCAACCCCCCCCACCCACCACCACACACACACACACACAACCGCATGCACAGCTTGTGACAGAAACCGAGCAGAACCCTCTTATTGTTGCCACCCGGAGTACTTCCACTTTTAGATTTTTTTTTTTAATTATTTCCACGTTTGGACACTGCATGTAATATAAACCACCGAGTGGGTAAATCAGGCACAACGTATTACAGTGGCTCTATTATGGATCGTTCTAGTGCGGTCCCACTAAACGCAAACAGAACAGCTCAACATAAAGGCTACTTCATAAAAAAATTGGAAATAATATTCATTTCCGGGCAATAACAAGGGATGTCATGAAACAAAACAGTGTTTTTCCTATAGGAACACCCACCAACCAATTTATTTATGAACTAACTAAAATGACTGTCAAGGTCATACACCTCGGTCTCGGACACAATTGACGTATGCACTTCCAGTTTCCGACCACGGTGTTGGAATAATAATTGTCATTAGTACATCGGCAAATCAGGGACAAGAGCACTTTATATTATTTCCCCAATGCAGGTGTACGTATACGCGTGACAGCTCGACAGCGTGACGCCATACAATTAGCAAACAAAGACTTCCTGGCTTGAGCGAACCCAAATAGGTGAGACAGGGAAAAAACAACAACACATGAAACCCAGGAGAGAAATAACTTGCATGGATTGCTTGTCATGCATCTTAAAGGTGTTGGTAAGCACATAATTAGATTTACCCTGATTATGGGGATTAAGACTCTGGATGTAATGGAGAGGCACAAATATAATTACCAACGTTGGTACGTAAAATAAATGTATGCTAATACACCACCATAAGAATCGAGTATTTATATTCTGTATGTGTGCGTGCGTGCGCTTGTATGGAATGAATTCCATTTTATAATTTACAGCACCTGCTCAGGCTTACTATGTGGTGTGTGCTAAGCTTGTCTTGGCGCGTGTGCGTGTGTGTGCGTGTGTGTGCGTGTGTGTGCGTGTGTGTGCGTGTGTGTGCGTGCGTCTTTCTAAGCCGGGTTGACTCCATTGTGGTGTACTTTTCCTGGCCATGCTTGAGGTAGCCTGGGCTGAGCGGGCCGGGTCTAAATGGATAGCAGAGCGCAAGAGAGGCTTACTGCATTTGCACAAGTAAACACTGCAATCATTTTCATGTATCACTTCAAACCAAAAAGGAAGCGGGACCGGCGAAGATCATTAGGCTCTGCTCAATCGCGGCTTGTGGATTCCCGACAGCACACTCGACAAAACGAGCGGCGCGCTGAATAGCAAACACACCTCGGGAACCTATTTGGCTCCTGGAGTCGCGGGTTCTAAAAAAATCGTTTCTCCACAATTCCGCTTCCTTTTGGTTCTTTTTTTTTTTTCGCCAAACGGCTTTTTTGGGTTATGCCGGAGCACGGGTGCTCGTCGGCATGCACAAATCATTTTTACGGTGAAAGGACGACCGGAGATGATGCAGAATTGATGAGCGCGGTTGGGTATGGTTGGAGGAACTCTCGGAGTTCGCTGAGGTGCCTGAAATGGGCGACGGATTATAATTAACAGTGTGCTAAGGCTGCCGGATGCATCCCGGATGCATCCTGTCGACTTTACCGTCCCGAACTGTGTGATTCAATAAAATGTTGCTTGTGTCGCACAAAAGAAAACGAAAATCACAACGTTTTCCCTTCGCTTCACAGAGTAGACCTCACAATTATTGTGGAGAAACGCAAGACTCACCACCGTAGGCCGGCACTTAGCGACGGCGGGGAGCGAAAATCTCCCTTTTAACAGCGAGCGAACGTCTCGAGGAGCTGGACTCGGCGTGGGCGTCCACCAGCTGAGTCAGAGGGAGAGAAATGGAAAAGAGAGAAGAAAAAGGACGGAGAGGGGGAGAGGGGGAGAAAGAGTGAGACCAGAAAAAAAGAAGAGGTTTAATGTAATCGCGTCAAACTTTACGGCGACACAAATGAAGACACACGCACACATCTGTTATCCCAAAATAATAAGTAAGTACGGTCACATGCACATGAGAAACCATTTGTTTTCTCGCAAGCATGACCACTCAGTGTACTCTTGCGTCTTCTCTCAGATCCCGCACTTTGAACCCCACTCCTTCTACCTGAGAGCTCTTGTTTTTCCGAATGAACCATAACGTGGAATCTTCTCGTCTTTGGCTGAGTATTGTTAGTCGGAGTCCACCAGAATTGTCATTGCCCTCCCCTCCATTGTTCGGTGCGAAACAGCTGTAACCACGCCAAAGCAAAGGCCGTTGTGTCCAAATGGCATTCGACCCAGACGGGGCCGTCGCGAAAAAATTAAAAATAGTTCTGCTGGTGCACGATCCGAGTGGAGAAAATGTTCAAATTCCTCCGTTTTCAAGTCAATCTCACCGTTGACTTGACCTTTCGCTTGTTGGCATCTCGCATTGGCTTGCCTCCGCCGCGGTCGCCGCCGCTGTACAGGCAGAGCCCAAACACAGCCGCAAAGACAGGCGGTGAGGCAGTGAAGTTGCTTTGAGGGGAAAGCGGCGTACAGGTCGACGGCTGGAAAATGAGACCGGCAGCTAAAACTAAACACAGGTCGTGGGCACATAAAAAGACACGGGGACACTTACACAAACAATTCGACGAGGAGCCGTCGGCCACGGCAGCTTTGAATCCTGGCCGGCTGCAGGCGCAAACCGGGTACAGGTGCGCTGGGCTCCGACGTCTCGCACCTGGGATCTGAACTGGGAGCGGGGAGAAAGTCTGAGGACATCAAGTGGGTAGATGGAGAATGGCAGGTCTGCGGAAATGAAAAGAAAACAAGGAGCGGACTGAGGAACGCGTGCACGGGCGTGAAGCGTGGGGCACGAGTCGGCTTCAAACGGAATTTGAAAGTATGGTAGGCGAAACGCAGTTCTCGGTTCAATAACCCAAATGTGGGAAGTTTTAATAAAGTAACTTCGAGTATATTTTCTACACCGCACAACAAAGAGAGAGCGATTATCCCGCCGTCCTCATTTACAGGTACTATTACCCAGAACCCCACAGGGTATGAACAATCGGGGGTGGGTGGGATCGACACCGAAGCCTCTGAACTGTAAAAAAGAGTGTTTCTATGGCAACGGTCGTAAACAATGCGTGTTCATCAGCGGCCACGTCCCAACATGGCTTCCCCCATTGTAAATGCTGCTGAAGAACTCAATAAAGCTCCCTGAATAAAATGCCAAATAATAAATCACCCGGACCAGATGGACTTTTTTCCCACTGAATTCTACATACACCTCTGGGATATTTTATTTGCACTAGTTTACAGGGTAACTTCCGAAAATTACAGCTCACCTCCAGCAAACACATGCTCATGAATACGGCTGCCGTGACATTTCTGTGGAAACCCAATAAAGGAGGGGGGGTGGGTCTTTAAACACAACATCGACAGTGGTCCCCTATGCTAATCCGCCACTTGATCTGACAGATTTAATTTAAAATGTACCTGCCTCAAGTAATACCACTGTAAGCCTTTTAACCTAAATCGATATTTCACAGCAAAAACAAATCCAACACTATCATCTACCAAAGAGGTCCAAAAATAAATAAAAATTCCCCCAGAAATTGGACTTTTTTTTTCTCAATTTATCACCCTGAATGAGATCGATTTTTGTTCTGACAGATTTAATTTAAAATGTACCTGCCTCAAGTAATACCCCTGTAAGCCTTTTAACCTAAATCGATATTTCACAGCAAAAACAAATCCAACACTATCATCTACCAAAGAGGTCCAAAAATAAATAAAAATTCCCCCAGAAATTGGACTTTTTTTTTCTCAATTTATCACCCTGAATGAGATCGATTTTTGTTTGTGCACTTGATGGGAAAAAAAAAGTGTACACTTCAGCTTACCACGCACAGGGTCACCTGAGCGGGCTTCACACATGACTGGATTAGACGGAGGCCCGCTCCCACCCTCCCAGCTGGCAAGACGCCAGATAATTATTATCAATTTATGATCATAATCCCCATTGCAATGTGACCAGTTCCAGTTCATTCCATTGCACACATTCATCCAGTCAATTGCTGAACAATGAACATGCATAATAGATTCCAATACTAGCACAGCATTCAAAGGTAGAGACGGTAGATTGAGAAAAAAAACAAAACACAACAGCCCCATAGCCACCTTTCCTGCTCTATTGCCTGGGTCCTGTTCCATTGAGTTTCTTTCTTTTCTTTCTTTCCTTTCATACACAATATTAACTCATCATCAACACTTATGCCCCAATCTCTGTTCAGCGCAATGCTTGTCATGTCAGGTCTCTCCGTGTCTAAAATGATTTGAGCTTGTATTTGTACCTTTATAAATTAAAGTAAATGCTGGACATTACGTTACTACGCACGTGACCAGCACCAACACTAACCCTGTGGTTTCATGATATCCTCGGTGTGTTTGTATTATTATTCTCTGTAGCCTTATTTTGTGAGCCCAAAGCATGGCTTTGTGTATATGTTGCCTCTTGCTTCGTTTGATCAATGAATAACACGTTTTATGGTGCCTGGGAAGAAGAGACCCATTGTGCCATTTCCATTTGAATATAAAATGAAGAAAGCTCAAATCCAAACATTTTTGGTTTGTGTGAATTAAGCCTCCTTAGCGAGGTCCAGAGAGCAACATTCTCCCTTCGACATTAATTGAGGATACAACAAGGAACTTTCCACGGGCTACTGAGCGTACGGCTGTCCTGAGGTGCAGAATATTAACTACTGCTGCTGTCTGTTATACAGGATTTCTGTGAAACTCAGTTTGTTCGGCACGTTGACGCCTACTTTTGAACCCGTTATATTGGCCAGAATAGAGAGTAACCTGATGCAATGAAACTCACTCAGGTTACTCTCTATTCTCACAAACGGAGAGACAGGGGATCAAAATCCCCTCCTATTTTTAGGACTGTGTGAACCTCAACCTAGGTCACGCCTCACAATTGTATAAATGAACGAAGTGGAGGGGATAGATAGAGACACGTTCAACTTCTTCCTTGTGTAAGGTTTCGCAAAGACGGAGGTCGGGAGGAGAAGCAGGAGCGGTCCCTGTGCAACTACAGAGCCCGGAAGGTCGGTGACAAAGCCCATCAGAGATTTGGATTCAGACAAAAAGCGTTTAACGGGCATAAAATAAATCCATTTTTCATCACCTCATGCCTATACATTACGCGCACTGTTGTTCGTTCATCTTGATATTAGTCAAATGTTACCCATGGCCTCATTGTCTATGTTTGTGCACTGGCCCACAGGTGGACATCAGTTTAATCGCACCGCCTGAGGCATTTGTAGCTCTATGCCTTGACTATACGTGAACTTCCAATGGCTCAACTAATATCTGCTTTAACATCATCTTTATGCGAAGGCATATGCATGATCTAAACGCTGAATAGACAATGGGAAGCACATGAATATTCAATCAACGCCACTGTCCTGAACCTCCGCGGATTTGACAGTCCTTTACTATGATCTTACTCAAGCTCAAATTCATCAAGACATTTTGGATTTCCCTTTGTTTCGGAGGTCTACATTTTAATACCTGCCCTCGAATATAATGTGACATTGTACATCACATAATAAGGGGTTACTTCTACATGGTCTTGCAATATTGCATGTAAAACGTGGCATTCACGCCACACTTCCTATACAGACCGAACCCAGGGGTCATTCTCATAGCGATATTGAGTCGGGCAAAAAGGATGGAAACCCAATTTTGTCTTGACCTTTTGTTTCGCACAGCATACTGTTAAGAGTGAAAACCAGCAAACATGAGGAAAATAATAAAAAAAAACAAACTCAACAGATCCAAAGAACATTTTTTTATTCACTCGCCAAAAAATAGGGCCAGAAATGAGTTTCTGCCTTCTCTGCTTCCCCTCAATTAATAATTAGAATTTCTTGTCATGCTAATATGTGTGTTTTGAATAATTGCTCGAAAAATATTTAACACATCTTTCATGTTGCCAATCTGATTTCGCTAAATTGGGTTCACTGCTGCGCAGGTAATTTGGCCAAATGGTATTACGCAAGCCATTGTCTTAAAAGAAAAAAAAAACACTCATTTATGCAAGTCTGCGAGCGCGCACACACACACACACACACAGACACACACACACACACACACACAGAACATAGAGTCAGACGGGATGCTATAAATTACAAAATGCAACTCCTGCGAATCGTAGCATTGATTAAAGGGAAAAACTGTCCATGAATACCATCTCAAGCCCAAAATGGTTAGAAATGAATAAATCATAGCGCTTATCCCAAACAGCAGAAGGAGAAAATGAGCAATATCCTAGAAAGCTTTAATTTTTTTCCCAGCGTAAATAGGAGGTGCTGTTTGGTGAATTCTAAGCAGATGCTTACCTGATTGGAATTTGACGCAGAGCAGCCAGCGTGGAATCGAGTGAGAGAAGCACATGTCGAAATACAGTCCTTAATTTCACTTTGAAGAATAGCTTCAAAGACAGTAGACGGTGCATCTAAAAATAGATTCACTGTCATGTGTTGCGAGGGATCAGGAAAAAAAAAAGAAAAAAAAAAGAAAAGACGGACGGGAAAGATGCAGCTTCAAGAACTGGCGGGTGTAACCCTACAGGTTAGCAGAGAGTGACCCTATTCTTAACTTTTTCTCAAAGATGAGTTATGCAGATTGACTTTGCATTATATACAGTACGTGCCACAGTATATTGCACTATTCGTACGTGAGGTGGTGGAAATGGTTAATCACCGTGAGCGGAATCAAGATTTCTAAAAAGTTGTATTTTTATCTCCCTCATTTGCAGGAATAGATTGGACAATTGGCTCTTTCTGATTCTCCACGCGATGGGGATGAATTGCCCTATTTAAAATGAAGGTTAAAGCACTTGCTCTGATTAATGAATCCCAGGGAAAAGAAGAAAAAAAAAAAGTCAACGTATATATACTCGTCCCAGACGCGGTGAAATATTCATTCCCCCACCAAGTATCCACCTCACCTTAACCCCCCTGGCGGAGCAGAGCCGCTTTGCCCTTTGAACAGCGAGGGGCTTGGATAAACAGGCTTTCGCGTCTCTCGCGAGAGACAAGAGGTGCGAGCCCCCCCTCTTTAGTGGTGCCCTCAAAGAGAAGTCGACAAACGCTGTTAAATTGTGTCTGGATCGCTCGGGTTTCGCGAAAAGCAACCGAAGAAGTACAAGTGCGGACGCAACTGTCAGCCAGGCGTGTGTGCGCGCGCGCGTGAGCTGGGCCACGGTCACTCGCTGGTGACGGTTTTTGCGCCGCGGACGACACAGCCTCCCGTGAGCTCGCGTCAAACCGAACGGGATGCTGAAAACGAAGCAGACTGGAAAACGGATTTGGGATTTCTGGACTGGAAGGCAACGCAGGAAATCTTTTCGCAGCATTGACGAGCCTGGCAGGGGATGGGCCCTGTTAAAATCAAAGATGTCCTCTCGTCGCTTTTCTGACTCTTCAGGCTCCTTTCAGTATCAAAATCACATCAACACGACAACTTGTATTGACGTTAAGTGATGCTCATTTGTTTACTTCACTGCACTATTTTATACAAACCGCAGGATTCCCCTGTCCTTTACATTGTACACCATTTGCTCCAGCTTCGCCATGGATGATTATCCAAGAGGTTTTAAATGTTTTGCCAGTCTGAGTTGTACCGAACATCAAAATGGACGTACGCACAGCCAGGGAATATTAAGATATCTATCATTAAAACACGCAGGAATCGATGTACTCAAGCTGGCAGACAGAAACTCGAAACTGTTGTGTGGCGGATAATAGAGCGGGAAGGTTTTTTTTTTTGTTTTGTTTGTTGCTCCAATAGGTATGTATAGCATTCCCATAAAAAATCATCAAAGACTCCACACATCACCTGGCACGGCATGGCACATGGTTACCTGACCAAGGCTTACCGGTTGGCTTGCCGAGACGCAACAAAGAAGTCTGGAGGACAAGGGCAACTGGCACTTCCTTCTTTATTTATCTTTGACCACGCTTAGGTGCGCGTGTGTGTCTGCGTGTGTCTGTGTGTGTGTGTGCGTTTGTGTGCTTATAGATGTGAAGGCTGAGCTGACCGCCTGGCGCTTGACTGGCATGTTTGCCGTGCAGCAGGTAGCGCGGCCTACCTCTCAGGAGGCGTCATTACACAACCTTGTTTTTATTTTTCATCCCTTCTCGGTCGCTACGTTGAGTTGTTCTATGGGTGGCCTTTCGAAAACAAGATTATTCAATCTTGTGCATTTTTTGGCTCAAGTGTCTCAGGAGTGCTCGCACAGACAAATGTGTTATTACATTTTGTGATCCTTTGGTTTTCTAACATGAAATCCTAATATTTTTTTTAAAATCAGACTGCATTCAACATAGTTTGAATGCATAAATGTGAAAGCTCAGACAACGGTGTGCCTTGTGTGTGTGTGTGTGTGTGTGGGTGATTGTTCTCATGGGCGCGTGTTCGTGTGTGTGCTATAAACCTTTGAGCCATGAGAGCTTATAGCTTTGAGGGCCCAGCCCCTCCAATTAAAACCAGTTAAAGGCAGAATTCTCTTTATTTCCCTCCACAGGGAACTGGCAGAGAAGGCTTGTCTAGTTTCTCACTCTACCCAGAGTAATAATTACCTGAGATAATTACTTTCCTCTCTCAAGCAATTAATGCCAAATCCAGGGGCGATGGTTTGGTACTCGGGCGGGGACCCGGGGGTTACGTGCGGGCTTAGGAATTAACAGCGGGGAGCTATTATTATTTTATTTTATTTTTTACACTCTTTATTAAACACTTTGAGACATGATACCGCGAGAGGTGAGCCACCGCGGTGTGGGCAGGGAAATCCAAAACAAAGGGAAAACAAAGCAGGGACCCCCCCCCCCCCCCCCCCGCGCCCGAGCG
>JAFBJU010000307.1:421627-528951 GCA_016785305.1 Colistium nudipinnis
GGGAGCATTAAGCCCACCCCCCCCCGAGCGGAGCAGGTGTCGGTGTGACACTTTGTTTCGCCAGGCCTCTCGCTTCCTACCCCTCCGGTGGCCCGGCGAGGTGAGAGGTGAAGTGACTAATCATGAGGTCAAAGGTGGAGCCGTATGTGCACAAGAGAGAGATGAAGTTCGAACGCACGCGACGCCGTGCTTGTTAAACGAAAACCGCGGGCTCTGGCACATCCGATGTTCTTGATTGCCGTTGTTTATTTTGGGGGGAGGGCGAGATAAAAAACAGCCCTCCTGACGGCGCCACGCCGAGGCGCATTCAGCCGAGTGGGATCAGGATCAGAAACCGCACGCCTGATCCCGCTGTGAGGGAGTGCGCGCGCGCGCGTGTGTGTGCGGGGTTTTTTTTTTTTTTTTGCACCGGTGCTCATGTGTGAATCAGCCAAGCTGATGGCCATCACATGCAGCTGCCACCCTGGGCATGGAGCTCACACACCGGCGCCAGTGTCTCATCACGGGGTACGTAAAAACACTGTGAAAGAGGGACACACACTCACGCTCTTTCCTTTTTTTTTTTTAATCTTGGAACCATTCTGCTCCGGACTTATAAAAAAAAAACACACACTCATCGTGCCACAATAGGTCTCATTACCTATTCTTTCTCTTCCTGCATTCCGATTGCCTCATGGGATTTTAAAAAGGTATCGTTTCTAAACCATGAGCTGCCAGTCGGCTTTCATTTTCACACAGGGCTTTGAATGCGCCATGCTGCTGGAGTCAAACTTTCCCAAGGATATTGTCAAATATCCAAAATACTGGAAATGGCCGTCATGCCATATACGTTCCACAAAACCAACATTGGCTACGTGCAACTCGCCTCCTGGCAGGCGTGTGTGAGCGACGCAAAAAACAAGCAACGCCCGTTTCTCTCTCCGAAACGAAATCAAAGAGCTCCGTTTCCGAGCAGTCGTAAAGTATCGCTCGATATCAAATACTTCAGCATATCGTGTAATATGAATACACCCCCGGAGGAATTCACCAAAAAAACACCGGGGGATTGACATCCCGTCACAGCCTACCTTCCACCGTCAGAGAGTCAGGCGCAAAAACAATCCCAAGAACCTAAAAGAGGTCTGACGGGAGGAACGTTATAGCCGGGTATGGCAGACGCAGAGAGAGAGAGAGAGAGGGAGAGAGGGAGACGGGGGGGGAAGAAGTTGAGGAAGACGGCATCAAAGCGGGGGATGGCATTTAAAAAACGCGGAGCTGTTATTATTGCGCGTCTGCCATTAACATGAGAAGAAGAAGAAGAAGAAGGGCCACATTGTTCCATCGATCGCGCGCAAATGACAGTTGGAGAAGGAGTGTCACCTTTTAGCGCGGGTGACAAACAATACCTGCGATGGCTCATTGTGTGCGTGATAAACACAATGAGCCCATCTTTTTTTAGGCCCCCCCTTTCTTTTTTCTTTTTGGGCTGTCAGGAACAGATAATGTGCTCGTTAAATATTCATCTAATTACTATAGATGAAGAGGCTTTCTTGTGCCGTGAGGTGACATTTCAAATGCCACTCCATAAATCCTCAAGTCGAACCTGTTCCTTTTTTTAGTTTGGGGTTCAAGTAGAGCCGACCGAAAAGGCGACGTTCCCCCCACAGTGGAACGGGGCCACCGCCGAAACAAGTACTAAAAGGCCACGGGAAGAAGACCGGATTGGATTCAAAAAAAAAAAATTGTCTGACGTCTGACAAGAAAGGAAACGGTTTCGGGCTTTTTTTTTTTTGTTCTACCTTTTTCTCCCCCCCAAAAAACGCCCGAGATCAATCGCTCTGCGATTTTGGTAATGGCAAACGATCGGCGGCGTCCTCGAAGGAGGATTTTTCGAACAAATCCGAACGGCCCGCGCGACGCAAAAACATCAACACCCACGCACCGGCACACGCGCGCGCGCGAACGGCTAGCCCTCTTTTGTGGAAGACCTGCTCGGCGGATTTATAATTTGGATAATTCGTCCCTTTCTCCGGGGCCCTAAGTCGTTTCTTCCCTTTTCTTTGCACAGACGCGAAGTCATCCGGCACAGTGAAGTCATCTGTAAAGGAGAATGATGGCCAACAATCGATGCGCCAGTGCCCGTCTAGACAGCGGCACTTCATCCAATTATGTCGGGAATACAAACATGCTCGCGGCAACAATGGCGGGATTACCAACACCATAAAGGGGGCAGAGGGAGGAAGGGAAGGAAGACAAGTGATGAGGACGACGGTGACAAAGGGAGACGGATGGAGGCCAGCCCGGACTGTGGCAGACATGACGCTATCAAACGCTAACAGACGTGGATTCCGCTCGGGGCGAGGAACAAAATACAAATAGACGCCGGACTGTGACACCGGTGTCATCGAGCGGACCTCAGCGAGATGAAGGCCGGCGATTGAGTTCACGCGCGCGACAAAGGCAATGGTGTTATCGAAAACAGCGGCGCGCGCGCGCACACGCACACTTGAATTGGTTGGTGCGCCACAGAAAGGACAGGCAGAGGCATGAGCAGTTATTTTTTTACCCCGGGCTACGCAAAGGTCATCTTTGAGTTCCCCCCCCACCCCCCCCCGTTACTTTGGTTTATGTCCAATATATTAATGATTTACTCGAGAAAAAAAGCACATTGCCACCGTACCGCTTCAGAGTCCAGGCCACCACAGCAGACAGAGAGAGAGAGAGAGAGTGAGCAAAAGACCGGAGACATTATATCATACCCAAGGACCCTATTATTTGTTCTCGCTTTGAAATCGGAGCTTTAAAAATACATTGAACCAACAGACACGGAAGTTCAAATCAAATATGGTTTCGGAAAGGACAGGCAGAGGCATGAGCTGTTTTTTTTTTTACCCCGGGCTACGCAAAGGTCATCTTTGAGTTCCCCCCCCCCCCCCGTTACTTTGGTTTATGTCCAATATATTAATGATTTACTCGAGAAAAAAAGCACATTGCCACCGTACCGCGTCAGAGTCCAGGCCACCACAGCAGACAGAGAGAGAGAGAGAGAGTGAGCAAAAGACCGGAGACATTATATCATACCCAAGGACCCTATTATTTGTTCTCGCTTTGAAATCGGAGCTTTAAAAATACATTGAACCAACAGACACGGAAGTTCAAATCAAATATGGTTTCGTACATATCGATACCGGGGTAGGTTACTTTCCCCTGCCATCGTCCCATTTGGCTGTCTTTTGCGTTTCGTTTAATAATCCACGGCCTTTAGGTTTTGTCGTAGAAATAATCAAATATGGATTTTTCACATTTGACATTCCGTGATGCAATTAAAGTCCACTCCGGGTCCACAGCATGTAAGGAGGCAGCCTTGTGACGAAGTGGTTTTGCGGCCCTTTTATCTGCTGCGTGCGTGCGCGCGCGCGTGCGGGGGTTGAATCAGAAATACTGACGTCGCGTCTGACGGCCAGCTCCACAAATAGGCCTCCCGCCAGACGGTTAAAGATGATATGTGGAATAGCTCAGCCCTCCTCTAAAGGGGTTTACACCGTACCCGGACCGGTCTGCGCTCCTACTGCTGGGACGTGCCAATGTCAGAGGGAGCAGTGCGACCACACCGTTGTCTGCGCGCCTGCCCTCGCATGTCCTCGCCCTCTCCGTCACTGACTCAGCCTTTCCGCTGTGTAGACTGTTGACCCCGAGCTCACGGGGAGACATCTGTCCCCCGGTTTCCCTCCGCATTGGACCCTAAAATGTAAAGCGGCTCGCCCGCACGTCCCCTGGAGATTGCGTCCTCATCCTGGCGCTCCCTGGCGTCCCAGGAGTGTGCGCCAGGGTTGGCACTGGGTGCGGTGTGCGCTTATTGCCCCGGTTCCGGCTTCCTTTAAGTCGCTTGAGGACACCTCCTCCGCAGCTCCGCTCCGCCGGTGTCTTCGGCAAAGAAATCGGGGGAACAGTCGTCGGATGCAATTGTTGACAAAGGTCAACCCGTTCTCAACGGAAACTATTCGGTTTTATCAGTAGAATGTTATAGCTGAAAACTCTCCGCGAATCCAATGCTGCGTTCTTGAGCGACGTAAAAAAAGAAAAAAAAAGCATTTCATCCGTGGCTCTGGCTCACTGCTCTTCGGAGAGTTATGTCTACCTTTTAAGGACACCGAGTTTGAGTTGGCCAAGTAGAACGCTGATCACCTGGATGCTAAAACCTCGTTTGGTCAAATTAAAGATGAGGGATGGCTCTTATTATTTCAATGTCATTTCGAAAGTATGAAACAGACAGACTGTAGTTGAGCAGTTTCATAGCATTTTTATCTTTATTTAAACCAAAAAAAAAAACATATTCAAAAAAAAGGAAAAAAGTTTAAGTAGGAAAAACCAAGCTGTCTATTTTCCCCAACATGTTCTAAATGTTGGGTGTTGCGAAAGTAGATCCTATTAACTAGAACGAATGCTTGATTAAAATGAATGCCACACATCCAAAACGTCGATCCTTGTTTCCGAATGTTCCGCTTTGGGGTTCGTCTCTTGATCAGTAATTGACAACTATTAACACTTTATGATATACTGAGAGGAAACTTAGAAGAAAGTCAAAAGTGCTGATGACAAAGACTGATGATATTAACTCGATCCGCTTTTTGACACACCACTTCTTATTAATTAACGGCCACATCTTTTTCACTCCAAAAAGGGGAAGGCTGCTGCACAAGGGTAAAGGCATTTAGAGTTTGGGAGCGATCGGCGTGCCAATAAAGTCTTCCTGCATTTTAATTAGAGCGGGATCATTAATGAGTCATCTGAAACGACACACTCTGAATGAACAACTCCCTTTTTAAGATGTGGCGCTGGCTGCCTCTGAGGCCAGTGTGCTAATAGAAAAGTTAATTACATCAGAGGCATTCATGTTAATGTATGTACTTTGACAGAGGCAATATAATAAAAGGTTAGAGGAATGTGTTCAAGTCCCCTGATACCGGACACTCTTAATTGCCCCGGCTTGATTTCCACAGTCAGTCATTTTGACAATGCTGTAAAAACACAGTCGTATATTAATCGCGCAGGCCTTGTTAAGCTGCGGTGAAACATGGGGCGCACCTCTGATGGCCTTTTCCTAGACTTCATGCGAGGGGACATCTATCACGATGTCGTACAAAATGGGGAGCGTCCACCGATGGGAACGATTTGATATTTGGCATGAAGAGAGAGAATACTAAGCAACTTCTCTTCAGCCGCAATGAAATGGGAGTCCGCGGGCGCCATGAATTGGTCCTGTTTGTCGGGTGATCATCGATCAATACACCTGTGCGGATTGGCTGTCGTCTCCGCAGCTGTTTGGCTCAGTACTATTTACTTCCGCCGGTCTACAATAACGGTAAGATCCAATCAGATCCTTCAGCACCCCTAAGTGACTTCTGGGCGATAAATCCGTGATTAATGTCGCTATCCCTTCCGCGTGACTTACATTCACGAGTGCTCAGGGCTCATCTTATCTGTCGGCCTGTTTATTATTGTGAATGTAATTATTAACGGAACTTCAGGGAGCTAAGAAAGAAGATAGAAAAGCTCTGATAAGACACACATCGGCTGAGACTCGAGACTGAGACGCTATGACTACGCACGACGTCAACATGCCAGCTAACAGGACCGGATTTTCAAGGAATGTTTTCACACTGTATTGAATTAAATAAATATCGAGTATATATATGCCTATTTTTAGACTCAAGATTGACTTTGAAATGAACTGTGGTTGGTGCGTTGCAAAAACTGAAAATGGCAGCGTTTCAGTCCGGTTTTGTCGGTCTGAAGCTGAACAAACTCTAGAATGTATTTGTTTGGTGGTTTGCTGGCAAAAGAAAAATTGTTGATATGAAATGTGTGAAAACAGCATTCAAAAACAAAGATGAAAGAACCACCAACTGGAAGACGAGGGGATTGTGCGGCTGCAGGCCGAGTAGAGAGCAGTCCCTGACCACTGCACCAACACCCGGAGATATTTCGGGATTAAGCGGTGAGCTTCAAAGCGGGGTGCTTCCCAGATGATTATCCTGCAGCTGGCCTGGAGGCACTGGCGATGCCATCGGTGTGACAAGGAGCGCTGTCAACGGGCTCTGCATGTTGCGGCTCCACAGCGCAGATGGCTTCGACAAAGAAGTCTGCTTTTCAATTGTGCCTCCCTCCATGTATCGAAATGAATGCAACGCCTGGCGCTGTGTGGTGAGGATGTGATGGCAAATGCAGATGTAGATCCTCGTTTTTTCATATATGTCTTCCCTGTGCACATGTTCAGCCTGTTGCAAAGCTCTTCTGCAATTTAGGATGCCTTTATGGCAGATGCAACTATGGCCGTAGCGTTCAAACGCGTTTCTTGGGTTGTCATTAATGAATTAATGTGCACTGTCCCTGAGAAATGACATACATAAAGAATACAATGTGTGGCAACAGACAGAGCGAGAGAGAGAGAGAGACAGAGAGAGAGAGAGAGAGAGAGAGAGAGACCCTTTGGGCTGCATGTTTCAGCACCTTGGAGAGAGACACTGAGAGGGATTCAAGCGCCAATTCAAGTCAGCGTACCTTTCTCTGCATTTTGAACAATTTGGGTGATTTCTTTAAATATTTGCTCCGACAAAACTTGCATCATCCGCTAGTCTAAAAAATGTATCGCCTTTTTTTATTTTGTCCTCCACTCTTACGATCTCTGTATTTTTCATATACCCAATTCTTGTCCAGTAGGGGGAACAACAATCTTAAATCACATTCAGCTGATACAATGTTCTGGTGCATCCTGAGATGCCGATTATCGGTTACAATACAGTACTGCTCTTGAAATTGTCAGTGTAACTGTATTCACTGGAGTGTGTGGGGAGGACAGCAGATGGACGGTTACAGCGGACAGATAGAGGGACATAAACCAGATTAATCATCTCATCATGTGTGATTAATTTGGAACTGAGCATCATTGGCAGGATAACACAATGAACCCGGCACCCCATTGACAGGTCAATATGTTTGCTCTGATGGATTTGCTCTCATACATGTGCCCATGCTGACAAACACACACCTACACACACTCGCACGCGCGCACGCACGCACGCACACACACACACACAAAGAATATGTCCCAGCTGGTATTAAAATGGGAAGGAATATTTGAGCGAAACAACAATTCAACAACTTTTTTTTTTTTCTTTTTTTTCCCGCACACTAAATGCATATGAAGGACAGCGCGTCACTAAAACGCCTTTCACAGTAGAGTGATGGCCAGCTCGGTATCTAATGGCCTCACTCACATAATACTTCAACGGGGCCCACCCTGTCTCTGGCACGGATCAGAATGCACAGGGGAGGCATACAGGCACAAACAATGGCGTGTCACCTCATGGCTGCAGAATAAAAGAAGAGAGATGCCTTTGTGTTGCTCTCTTTTTTTTTTTTCAAACGCACAGGTGTTCTGGCAAACAACTCAAAGTGGGCGCGCGTGGGCGGGCGGGTGGGCGCGCGCGCGCGTCTGCGTGTGTTCCTGCCCGCTCACCTTTGCTGTCCTCTTCTGAACTGACCTTGATCACTAAAACGCACTGCATCATCAAAAAAAACAAACAAAAAAAAAAACAGACACACACATCAAAACAGGGGGAGTGTTTGCAAAGTTCTGAGAAATGCTCTCTGGGGATCGGGTGACTTTTGTGTTGTTCACGGTGCCGTGGAGAAGAAGGCGGAGAGAGGGCAGGATCGTGGCCCATTGTCACACGCGGGTAGATAAAGGGAGGGCTCTCTCAGAGGAAAGCTCCTCTCTGCGGAGGTTCACAGGCTATAGCATCCTATATATTTACGTAGGAATTTATTTCCCAAGTGCGGGGGGTTGCTGAAGACGTTGGAAAAATTATGCAAAGGGGAGGATTCCTGGTTCCGGGCGAGAATAAGGCCAATAGGCTAAATGTCGTGGACATGCTTGTTGTATACCTCAAAGCCGAAAGTGATTTGCCGGCATGCCGTTTTGGGTTTTTTTTTCTCCTTGATGCTCTGATTTTGTCACATGGGAGAGGTTCTCCAGAAAGGCTTTCCAATTTGGTTAGCTTCGTTTGGTCGTAAGCTGGTGTTCTACTCCGCCGCTATTTCTCATAATACCAGTGTGCCGGCTGATGAATGTCTCATCAACGCACGGTAAAATAAGCTCATAACTTATGCAAAGAAGTAAGCATTGCACAAAAAAGTTGTTTTATCCTCCCTGTTCTTCATATGAATAAAATACTGTAACGCCGTTATTTATTTCAAACGACACGCAGGGACGCAAAAGGAACAGAAAGTGATCCTGATTGGAAAAAGTGCTATTTTTAAGGAACACTGAAATCAGCGCCGTGAAAACGCGAGAGCTCCTTCTGTCTTGCGTCACAAAAGCGACGGGCTGTGGTCGGAAGTTTGAAACAAAACAAAAAAAAAATGCTGTCGTCATTATGGCCCCGCGACAGAGTGGATGCGAGGGGAACGGGATGGAGATAGAATTCAACTCGATTGACATTCAGCATTAGCAAGGGCCAGGAAATTGGGTGTTAGCGTTGCGCACAAAAGGCAAAGGGTACATTTATCGGAATTTTGATCTCTCAAAGGCCCCTCGTCATCGTCATCGTCCCAACAGATAAAACCTTTCTGGTGTCAAGGACTTTCGGGAGACATTTTTGAGGCGTCAAATGTAACCTCCTGACACACAGGCACACGGTCGGGCTAATTAAATGCTAAACCAGTCTGCAGAACTATCGAATTAAGGCCGCTTGATGAATTGGCATCGCAAGCACCAATTTGTTTGTTTAACAGATGATGAAACAAATATCAATAGACTGTGTGTATATATATATATATATATATATATATATATATATATATATATCATAACAAATCACTGCATTACCATAGAGTCCTGCATCAACCTGCTGAACCCGAGTCAAAATAAGCAGGTTGTGTCGCAACCTTCCTCGAAAAAATTCCCCCAGATGTTCCCCCACCCTGTATTTTTTATTATTATTATTATTATTTTTTTACCAGAGTTGATTGTTGTACTCTTTTTTTTTAAATCGGGACGCGTACCCTTTCGAAGTAAGGGTAACATTTTAACCAGAAAACTAGCAAACAGCAAGCATCAAACCCCCAAACAGACAGGGGAGTCTTTTTTAATCTTTTCTGTTGGAGCGCCGCTGCGCTCTTTTCCGCATCGATGGAACGCCTCTCAGCGAGGTGTGCCATCGCACAAAGCAAAGTGTCCCAGAGTGCTCCGAGGTTGCCGCCGAATGGACAGGACGTGCGTGGGGCGCATTTTGAAAAGTCACTTAAAGAAATTGTGCGTTCCCGTGGATTCGCCAAAAACAATGCGACTCCGGGGCCTTGAAAACCGGAAAAAGCACTTCCGCAAGGTTTTCCGTGCGTTTGGTCCGATTATGCACAGAAAAATTGCGGGGAACCGCGCTACTACTATTTCATTTCACTCTTCGTCTTCCCCTGACCACACGAAATCTATGTAATTTCATGCTCAAGAGGGGACGAGTAGGAGACGGGGAGTGTTTAGCACTCGGCTCTCCCCTCGAGGCTTGAATCGGAAACGGTTAAGATCGGCAGAGCAAACTATTAGTACAGTGCAGTCTCGTTGGATTTGTCAATTTGTCCCTTAAAATCTATTCCGTGTGCACTGTTCCCGTCGAGTGTTGCAGCCAGCGTGCGACGCAGATGAATTTAGAAGGAGCTCCGAGCCAGTTGGCAGAGACCATCTCTATTTTTCAATTCCAGAAACCCAGGGACAGGACATAATGTGGTTTTAGTTTAAATAAACGAGGAAACGCGCCGCGCGTCTACTTTCGAGACAAACCCGGCCTCAGCTTTCTCTGTTACTCCTATTACAGCACTACTCCTGCATGCGTGTTTATCTGTGCAGTGAGCGCCGTGCTGAAGGGCACCGCTCGCCACCCGGGGAAATAAGTCAGCCATTAGTCAAAGTGATGCTAAACTGGTCTCCCTGAATACAATCCGGTCCCAGAGATATTTGTTTTTTTGCCCAGCCCTATTGCGGGCGCGTGTGTATGCGTGTCATTGCGCGCGTGCGTCTGGGTGCGTGTGTGGGCCGGCCAGCGTGTGCGTGAGCTGTATGTGCTAGGGCGTGTGACTGATGTGACGATTTGGAGGGCAACCCGAGCGGACAGGGATGGCATTTGTTGCATGAGAGGGGGGTTGTACCGCTTCTGTCGGCTACACCGCTGCGACAAACACACAAACACGCACGCACGCGCGCACGCACGCACACACACACACAAAGCATGCAAACTACATTGCCCGTGGCTGCTCAGATGCCCCCCCCGGGCTCTTCCTGTCCATCTGTGGTGACAGAATGACCACTCTGCCCCCTGCAACTTGAGCGGGGCCCATGTAAAACCACACACGTCCAGGAACAGCCGCGCCAGCAGCTCGACAGAAAGCCGCCACTTCGCTGCAGAAAAAGCAGCAGGAACCCTGTTCGCCTAATTGACAGCCTTCCAGCCAACCAAACAAGCATCGTCGAAGCGAGTCATGCGACACATGCCCCCGTTGACTGCAACATTTCCATTTCCCTCCACGTGCCGTTGACGGGAGAACACGCCCAGTGCACTTTTCGTGGAGGGTAGCGCCGACCACAAGCTTTGGTAATCTCGTGTCTTTTCCCTCTTCCTCAGTTCTTTCTGCAGCAGATGGACTCCGTTCAAATCTGCACAATATGGTATTTTAAGAGAGCCGTAAGACGTTGTGTTAAAGTTCAGATCGGCCCCGGGGCCGTAAACCGCCCGCGAGAGACAATTCGACCAGGCCCCCAAGAAGATGTGTTAATAAGCCATTCATTTTCATGGGAATATTGCAGCAGACCAGCGTGTCTTCCGGGTGGTAAAGGGAAACGAAACAAAGTATTTGCAGGTCGATTGCGTACAGTTGATGACCAGCATCGTAGTTGCTGTCAGCAAAGGCAGACGCAGAAGAAATTGATATTGATTGCTAAACCGCACGTGTTGCAGGCTCTGATAAAGTTAATGCTCCCCCGGCAGAGTTTGCGATGAAAACGGGGCATACGTTTTTAAATGCAGATATGACTTTGTGCGATATACTGAAGACAAGGTTAAAATCACGAAAGAATTCAAAACAAACCAATTTCCCCTTTCCTATGCTCACAAACGTTTCCTGACCATTTGTCGCACAGATTTACATGTTAAATAAATCAATCAAAATAAAATAAAAAAACGTTCAGGATCAAGGTCACCAGCTATGGTAGCACTGTGTAAAATGAATCTCCTCAGTCCTTTGGTGGAGCCACCTAAACGGTCCTTGACATATTGAACAGGGTGTAAATGGCTAATTAACATCTTGTTTGTGTTGATAAATAATTGTACTGTTGGAAAACCAATTTAATCGGGTCTCCAAATGTCACGTACTTCAGATTCAATAAGATAGCGGCAATATTTGCAATTTCCGCGGGGGAAGAATCAAATTTGAAGCGTGACTAATAACCGTGGAAAAAAAAAAGCCCACAAATATGTGTTCAATAAGAGAGCAAAAAAAAAAAGAACACAATATTTACAGGGATCAAATGTTATATTGACCAAAAGGGCCAGCATAGTAGTTGGATTTCGATGTAACCACTGCTTCGTATTAGAGTTACACATGAGTAACTCTAATACGCATGCAAAATCCATGCAAAAGACGATCTGCCCCATTTGAATGTTACTTGTGAAGGCTTGGGCATATTTTGCATTTGGGTCCGTGGACAGCTGCTGAATTTTCTAAGGCTGGCACACGGTGGCTTTCATATTGCAAGTGAGGGTCCACATTGGTCCACGGTCGTCTGGCGTTCCACACGTGCACATTTCCTGATTCACACTCCACTCCAGCTGGTGGCCGTAATGCACCACGGCGATGTTTGCCAACCGGCCGTAAATAAATAAATCAATAAATGAGAAAAAAATAAAAAAAACGAGAGGGGAGCTTTCTGTTTGCGCTCGCCTTTCCGTCTCTCTCTGCCACTTTTCCAGTTTTCGATGGCAGCTATTGCCGTCTCTCCCTGGAAGCCTGCACGATTCCCCGCCAGGTGGGAAAACAACGCCATTCGACTAAAAGGCGGACCATGTGCGCTCGTCGCACTCCCGCCCCACGTTGGTCCTCGCTCAGGCGGGGCTGAGTGATGGCATACGTGATCTGCGGGGACCTCAGGCAGAGAGATCAATGCGACACAAACTTATATCGGGGACAGGCAGCGTGGCAAAGGTGTACACGTGTTTCCAAATTGACTGATCAAACCGAAATCTAAAAACAACATTTCGAGACGCTGCAGTATACATGAGGATAAATTATTCACGCCGCTGTGCAACTTTAATCAAGGGGATGGGATGAGCAAACGCCGCTGATCATCACGGGGACGGCATACATCAAAGCCTCACAATGTGGGCGCGCGCCCCTTTGGCAAATCCACACTCGGCCTTTGCACGTGATCGACCTAGAGACAACTGGGCAGAAAAACGAATGCGGGCGGAATCATAGGAATGCCCGAGGGTGACGGAGGGGGGAAAGTTTGTGTGAGGCGCGCGCGTTGTCCGCCGAAAGCGAAGAGGTGTTTGATTTGTCGTTTGAAAAAAAAACAAAACGAATGCCCACATTATCAGGGCGGTCATGTGGCGCGCGTTTGAGACTGGAGGCTGGGATGAAGGAGAGTTCAAACTGTCGAACCTCTGATCGGAGCTGGTTTTTTTTGGCTTGATTTTGCGCGGTGGGGGGGGGGGGGGGGGGTTTAACACTCAGTTACCCACACCTACCACCAATAATCACAGAGAGCGAGGGAGAGGGAGAGAGAGAGAGAGAGAGAGAGAGAGAGGACTGACTCACTGCCAAACAGAGCCACGGGCTCGACTCTTCACAGACATCAGCAGCAATTTCAGAAACATTTGGAGTAATAGATGTGTTACTGGGCACCAGGGAGAGGTTTCCACCTGAGAGCTTCTAAATATATCCTTTTCAGCTTCCCACCGCCTCTTCCCGCTGGGAATAAGGTCATGCTCTTTTTTTTCCTTTTTTTTTTGGGATTCTCCTCCAGACTTGACGTTCACTGTTTTTTTCAAAAGCAGGCCTTACCTAATTGGAGGCATTTGATTGCGTCAGGAACATTTCCCCCATTGGGTGCAATCACTGTTTAACAGTGTGGTCAAGGGTTTTTGAGTTCATGCAGCACCTGTCATCAGGGGCGTAGTGATTTTCAATTTTTCACACACATTTCATTCAATATTACCATGTTAGAAGATTTTGGATTCACGACAAAACATTGTGAAAGCTCAGCAGTTACTTAATGTCTTCTTAACATTTTTACATTTCATATCAACAACCCCAAATAGCCAACTTCGCTACCATTGGTTGCCAGATTGTAGTCGTGTATCCCCCTCATACCAAAGTAACCACAGTTTTGCAGGGAAACCTTTGACATTGCAAGTCCCGGTTGCTGCATATTGACCAGCAGTCAAAATGGGAAGATGGACGATAGGGACAATTGAGCTACAACTTGACATTGGTAGTCACACGTCCCTACTGTTCCTACGCAAATCTACGGCTATGCTTCTCGTGTATGGAACAAAAATCGTCGCAGTGCTGTGAAAGAGTTGGAAAAAAAATCCACCTTAATGATGTTTAAACCAAAGCAGGATTGTTGCCGTCTCCTCTTTTCACAACGCCTCTCAGACTGGTTTCTACCCTCATTTCTATTATACGTCTCGATATCAAACCCCCCCCCCTACGCTGTGTGAAGAGTCACATTAAATATAAATAGAAAGGAGAGATGGGCAGAACAAATCTAATTGTTTATACACCATATTGAATTTTAGAAGGTCTCTATTGAATTAATAGGGTGTGATTTCACTGTTCAAAAATTCATGACGAGATTGCGAGGTTGTTGGTTTTAATTCCGTGAAAAAGCCGACGGGCCTGGCTGGGCGGAGAGCGCGGCGACGGGATAAAACACGGGATTTGTGTACTCTTGAACAAGTGGTCTCAGCAGACAATTGAAATAAAAACCAACGTAGTGCGGGGGGTAATCAAAACTAATCCAGACAATCAATAGAATTCACTATAAAGCACGTCTTTGACTCTGAGAGAAGATAAGCACTGTAACATGCATATAAGATATACGTGCACCCTCGCACGCACGCACGCACGCACGCACACACACGCATACACTGGCTGAGACGTGAGGGAGCCTTGTACCCTTTCTTCTATCCCTTTAGGAAAGGATTGCAGGCAGCAGTTGCTATTTATCAGACTGCCAGCCATCTGAAATCAAATTTCCCCTGAAGACACCATGAAATTACAGATATTTTCTCTCCCAGTCCACCTCCCCGCCAAAGCCCACAGGATAAATATCACAACTCTAAGCCTTTCAAGCTGCTATAAGCTGGCACGTTGATGACATTTTGACCAGGCCTGTGTTTCTCCCCAAAGCCTCGCTCTAAGCCACACATGCACACACTGCGTCCGGAGTTTTTTTTTCCCCCCGTCTCCTCCCAGCCCCTCTCCCAGTGACGGACTTAGCAGAGCACTGATCCGTGCTGCCAGGCGCCTGTTTATCCAGGCTAAGTGCTCTTTGCCCGCGTCACTACACTTTTTCCTGTTGTCTCCGACCTGTTTGATTGATATATATGGCGGCCCGCGGGCAGAGCCAGCCTCTGACCTTATGATAATGGGAATAGTTTTAGGGGAAATAGAGGACGGGAAAAAAAAAGGCTAAACCGCCCAAATTTCCTTGCCATCGGGTTCGGGGTGTGTTTTGTGGAAAATTGTGGCGGGTAGGATGGATTGGTCTGATTCCATATTTAGCCCGCTCTGTGCGGTGTGCGTAAGTGGCTTAAGTGCTCCCAGTAAAGGTGATCCACTGATATATCACAAAACCATTGTGATTTTCTTTTATAGTGAAGCCAACTTTCAAAGACTATTATTATTATTACTACTACTACTACTACTACTACTTATTATTATTATTATTATTATTATTATTATTATTATTATTATTATTATTATTATTATTATTATTATTATTATGGGGAGTTTTAGGTCTAGGGTGCACATGATGACAGCATGATCACATATTTAAAAACGCCGCAGCGAGATGATAGGCTAGGAAGGAAAGTGTGTTCCTACTACTGCCATTTGGACAGATGAAACCAGGCACCGAGCAGCTGATCGCTCAATTGACAGGCCCCGGGCAATGAAATGGAGAGAGTGCGCAAGGGAGAGGAGTGACAGGCGGGATGAATGCGAAATACAAGTGAAGCGTGCAGGAGACAAGTCTTCCCGACCGAGCGCACACTAGAGCTTCACGAGGGTGACACCTTTGTGTCAAAGGATTGTTCCCCACTTCGTTGTTGTTATATGAGGAATATAAAAAGATATCCATTCACATTATTATCGCCCGGAAATGTTTATGGGCTGCAGTTAAGTCCTAAATCCCCAACGTTGGTGAAGCGGCTTCCTCCTTCTGTTAGGAAAAAATAGAAACCGCCTCTCCTGGCAATTCTCCGCCCAAGGACAAATGAATTATGCAACAAATGATTAAAATCCTCATTAATATTGAACCCATCATTTTTTTTTTTTTTTTTTTTGTAATGTTTGGCTACTGACCCCCCGCTCTCTTTCTCCCCTCCTAAAATGCCCCCGCGCTTCCCTGCATTACCTTGAAAATTGCAGGTCTGAGATGACTGCGAGTGCCTCATGTTCTGCTTCTTGTGGCCGATTTTACGGCTAGACTACGGATGGCTGTTAACACACAAGACATTTGCGATAAACTAGAAGAGGAACTCTGTGTGTTTTTAGTCAAAGATTATGCTGTTTTTTTTTGTTTTTTTTAAGTCCTGAAAAACCCGACTCTACTTAACTTCCCTGCAGCCTGCCGTTCGAAAAAGAAAGAGACACTTCAACAGGGGGCAAAGGTGAAAATGTTTTTTTTTTTATTCTGCAGGGCACGTCAACCATGCAAATCGTGACACATCTGCGACTTCTCGCGCCACACAAAACCGCCACCGCGCGCTTCGATCGAGACAGAGAGGCAAAATAATGCCTCTCCACGCAAGTTGTAACCTCTGTCTGCGAGGATCAAGGAGCTCAGAGACGAAGGAGAATCTCACGGTTCTCAAAGAGGTACCGAATAATGGGCAACCGAACTTGATTGTAAATGCTCGAAAAGGGTTTCTCGCTCGAGAGGCTTCTTCAGCTTTTGCCGCGGTGAGCGAAGTCCTCGGGTATTTGAGCTGTGGGCTCGTCCGGCTCGCGCGCGTTCGCGGCTTTTGTTGCCGACGACCTTTGTCTCCGGAGTCGCGAGAAGCCGGGTGCGAGTGGTTGTCGCAAAATAGCGGCGTCGCGCAACCTCAACCCGATGAGGCTTTGTTAATGAACTCGGACACGTCCCTTTCATACGTAAGCTAGCGAGTATGTCGAATTCCAACTCAAGAAAAGCAGCACGGAGGCCAGCAACTGTCCCAACGGTCCCTTTTTATACCTTTCGCTTCCGCTTCGTTGTGCTATGGAATACTGAAAGATTTTGGAGCCAGAAAAAACATTTTGTTTCATGCTAGTTATGCGCTAACGTCGGGGATTTTGACTCGCATCTTGGCGTCGCGCCATAAAAGGGGAGGAAAATGTACACGTCCACCCGATGTGTTTCCATCAGGATGACCGCAACCTTTCCTTCCGAGGGCAGAATCCACATACTGCTGGGACTAAGCTGTCCTGACCCGAGGAGTCGTCCGGAGTCATGCCTTTGTCCCGCGTGTGCGTGTCGGGCGAGCAATACAATAGCTTCCGTCATGTGTTGCTGGGTTTCGGCTTGTCAGATGTAAAAAAAAAAAAAAAACATTCAGCTCAGCCCTACAAGCTTTGTGCGTACGTGTGTGACAAGCTGAGAGAAGCAAAAGGCAGATCTGAGTTGATCTGAGGAACCCGGGGTGACGCAGCAGGAACCCTGAAGTTACACACTGAGTGATGGAAAGACGTCGGGTGCCACCCAGCTCCCTCCGCTTCTGGAGACCTTCACTCTCGCCATCTGGGGAGCAGAGGCTCGGGGATGTCACCGCTAGTGTGCGATGCAAGCGATGTCCTGGGGAAATGCCTTTCTTTTTGGTTTCAGAGACAATCACCTGCCGGGGCTGGTTTGGAAAATCGTTATAAAGTAATAAAAAAACGGTCTGATGGATGTTATATTGCCATGTATCTGTGGTACGTATAATATACAACACACGCAATGACGAACTGACCCCAATATGAGAGGAGAAAGCTGCTGGGAGTACTCAGGGTTGTGTTCTTACCATCTGCTATTCCAAAATAAACTACAACTCCAGGATTCTGAAAGGGGAGGAGAAGGGAGAACTGCGAGCCGCAAGTTAAAGAATACATATCATCTCTACAGTATGAGACTTTATCAGCGTAGCTACTGTATCTCTCCAGGCAATACATAACATTCAGGGTGCCCCAAACCCCTTAATAAAACATTGCCTTTTGCGGTGCGCCGCGAGGAAACGCCACTATATTATTAACAAGTTGGAGTGGGATGGGTGAGTGTCCTGAACCCACCGCGAACCCAGGTTGCGTCAGCGAGGGGGTAAAAATAAATATTCCGTCGCTCATGATTTTTCTACCGCGGCAAGCGCTGGCGGGAGCAGCCGAGGGACAGCAGCAACGCGTGAAAACAACGACGCGCGTCAAGATGCTTTGATACGTGCTTTGTTCTCCCCGCCGTTCCCGATTTTCCGAGCGGATGTCTCGGAGCCGCACCCCGTTTCCCCGCCGCCTTCGGAGGGCTGCTGTCAGCTCAGTGTCGGATATCCAATTGGCGTCTGTTCCCACTTCGCGACCTTGAGGAACGGAGGCCAACCCCCCGTGCGCACAGCTGGTTTAGATCAGTGAATGTTTTTGTTTTTAATTATGATTACACTTCACTGCCGCAGCGCCCAGCCCGTGACGTATGAACACTTGCGAATTCGGTAATGAGAGAGAGAGAGCGACGCGCACCGGGAGGCCGGTTCAGGGGCGCGCTGGCTCTTCCCGCGAACTACTCCGCCCCAACACTGATACGCCGCCTGAGTCACGGTGGTGTCGCCGGTGCTCACTCCTTTAGTCTGCCTGACGATACCTTTCCGCTTCGCTGCTCCACCTCCGAGCTCTGATTCCCCGCCGCTCCCGGCGGTGGAGGTGTTCTTATTACCTCTAATTACCGCGGCGCCGAGCTTCCTGTACTCCACTAGGAGATTCGGGGATAAAGAAGTCCTCCAAAGCTGTTTTCTTAGGTTAATATTATAATTATATTCATAATCCAGATTTACCGGGATAATGTTTAAAAAAAACAGTCAACACCGACTTTTCCTCTGGGCCAACGTAGTAATAAAAATTGCACGAATGTCCATCGGTGTCTGAATTTCCCTCACTCCCTGACTCATCGTAATAACCACTGAAAGGAGTTCACAAGGCGATGGTGGATCACATTTCCGCCACAGGAGAGGTGGCACCGGCTTCCAGTTGCGTTGGACCCACTTGATCTGCAATCTCATCTCATATTCTGTTACACGGTACCGGCGAGCCACACGCGCGCGCTCCGAGCCCGGGCTCAGTAACCGGTTGCTCTGCTCTCCGGTCTCTTGTCCATTTATTTCACCGTCTCCTTTCTTCCAGCTGAGCTCACGGGGGCAGTGACCTCATCTAAACCCAAACTCTGTGACCGCTGGGCTTCCTGTGGGTCGGCGAGGAGAACGAGAGCGCCAGACACCTCCCTTATTAAACCTCTGTTTGGCTATCAAGCCACGGGGCTTTGCGAGACAGAGATGGGCGGAGCCCGGGCTCTCTTTTGTCATCTTCCACGTTACACTCTAATTGGCTCCCACAGGTCCGGGGCCTACTGAAAAAAAAAAAAAAAAAAAGAAGAATAATAACGCGCAGACACACATAAACGCACGGAGAGAGGATTGTAAGATGAGTTTGTAGGTTAGGTCTACGAACATACTTTTGTTCCATTTGAGGAATACATTTTGTGAAAAGGGTATTTAATATTCATAATAGATGCTCATTAGCTGAGATTCCCATCAGTCCACATGATCATTAAGTAGGAATGAACGATCTACAACTGCACGGCCGCTGCACAGACTACATTTATGTATCTTTGTATAATTAGTGTTTCCCCTCCCCTTTGTTTTCTATTTTTGTCTCTCCCCTGGCGCCCATCTACTCGAAAAGCACAGGGCTCGAGACCAAATGAGCGGCAGATTGCGCCGTCGCCTCAGCGAATGCCAGCGGTGAACCCCCCCCCCCCCCCCCCCCCCCCCCCCCCCCCCCCCCGCCCCCCCACCTGTTGAGTCCAATAGAATCATTTCACTTAACACATCCTTTCCCTGAGTCTGGACTTGCAGCACGTCCTTCGCCAGGCTGGCCAGGATGCTTGATCGCTTGGCTTCGTGGCTTTGCCGCCATTCGTCTTTGGCCCAGGCCCTCGGATGATGTTATTATTTGTCCCGACTCTAACCTTTCATGAAATGTTCTCCTTTGGTCAAGCGGTCCACCTTTGTCCATGCTGTTGCTTGATTCCAAAGTGAATGACAAATTGGCAGTCCTTGCTCTGCCTCTAAGAATACAGCTCAACGCTGACCAGAAACAAATGGCAGTCGACGTTAACCGGATCAAGTTGAGAGACGGCGCTCTATTTTCATGGTCCCAACGCGACGACAACACAGATAAGAATGGAGCTATAAAATGCCGGGGGCAAAAATATCGACGCTTTCTAACACTTAGTGGCAAGATTTCAACGTTTTTCACCCCTCCAGCCAGTGTCAGAGGGGACATTCCGTCCTGGCTGAAGACCCGTGGACGGACGGACGCGGGTCAACAGCCGCCACGAATACCTATGAAGCCAGAAACTCCCGGCAGACTCCAGGGAGGCAAAAGTAGTAATGACGTTCATCGCGGGTGAAGTATTGTCGCCGGTTGTCAGGAAATGACCTTTAATGGCAGCGAGTAACTTAAATCACACAACGCCACAAATTAGCATCTGTCAGAATATAAATGCGGAGGCTCTAAAATGCCAAGAGTCATCGCCGTGTGTTTCCTGGGTTCCCGTGACTTTCTTTGTTCCATCAAAATGTCACTCAACCCTGAGAAATGTGGAGAGTGGCATCGCTTAGGAACCTTGCAAATTAGGCGCCATTTCTGCTCACTGCCGGCCGAGTGCCCCGGGGTTTTATGCGACCATCCTCGCCCGGCTAAATCACCCCCTCTCTGACGCGGCCCGCCATCAACCGCGTCCCGATGGCACATTCACACACTATGGATTAATTCACTTTCTCACATAACAATGTTTAATTACACAGCCTTCAACACGCCGCCATCGAGGCCGGAGATTTATGCGTGTTTGTCTGCAGATATGAAGTCTATATAACAGTGTGCTGTCATATTCATCAACGCGACGGATGAAACCGGGTTTAATTCCTCCCCCTGTTAGGACGTAATTACAGAGGTTTACTGAGATAGGGAAGAATTCGGAAAGAAATACACACACACACACACACGCAAAGATGAGAATTTTAGATCTCTGTTTTGCTGTAATCATGCACAAGGTTTGGTGCCAAGATTGCGTGCGTCCCAAAATAAGCACCTGCCTCTCTCGCACACACTGCCATCGGAATAAATTCTTGTAATTGTGATTCCGGAAACGGAGATTTGTATCTCGCTAATCCTATTTACATCCCGGGCAAGTCTTTCTTTTGGACTATTTTTGGGCACAAGTGTCAGTTTAGTGCAAATAAACATCGCATGGAAATGGAAATGGGCCCTCACAGGCGCCCTTAAAAGGAATGATGATCGCTGGTGCCAATCTTGAAAGACCATCAGAACTCTTAGCAATGCTCGAGTACGCTCTTCCGCCGCTCCAGCCTTTTTTTTTTCTCTCCCCGGCATGGCTAATTGGCGTAAGTGTGGCCGCTCGCTGTAGATGAGAGGCCGCTGCTTCTATCCGGACACGAAAGAGAAACCAGGGGAATGTCAATGGTCCAGCCAAGGAGGGTGTGGAGCTGGCGAGGACAGACAGGGATATTCTTCTGTTTCTATATTCATTTTTACAAGTTTAAGAGTGCGTGTGTGTTTGTGTGTGTGTGTGTGTGTGTGTGTGTGTGTGTGTGTGTGTCAGCAGGGTCACGAGTGGATAGACAGTGGTGCTGTACTCCTGACGTATTGTCAAGTGACTAGCTACAACCCTTCAACACACACAGGCTCATGCACGCCTGCACACGCGTACACGCCTGCGCGCACGCACACACACACGCACACTCCACCACAAAGCTGTCAAAGCTATCAGTTACATTTTCATGCCTATCAATCACTGTTTCTCCCCATGCCAATCATTTCACATCTGTCCCCAGTGGCCTGTCAATTCGTCTTTTTTTTTTTTTTACTGTTTTTTCCCCCCGTATATCCTGTAATGGGTCATTGTTCGTACCCACAATGTCCTATCTGAGTGGTACGAATGCACGACATGCGAAACCACATGGGTAGCCATCTTAATGTGTTTGCCTCCGTTTTATGAGGAGCGTGTCAGAGCCTTGTTCAAATTGCGTAGCATCTGTGCGGGACATCCAAAGACCAAATACGGCATTGTGGTGGCCCCCATCCATAATCATGTAAACCACGGTGCCTTTGGAAAATTGTGCAGCCGTGATAAAAGGTTATATTGAGCAGGTGAGGTGGTTTCAACGAAAACAAAAAAAGGTGCCGTACTTGAGGTGAACTGCAGCGTCGTGTCATTTCAGAGATGATGAATGCCTGCTCGGAGAGGTTGATTATTCAAGAGCGGAGGGCCAGAAGGTAAAAGACGGACACTGAAGTACATCACTCATCTCTTCACCGGAGACGGAGGTCTAAATCTCCTCCCCATCCATACTGAGCAGTCGTCCGATATAAGGGGTCGCGCGTGTGAAGGGCATCGCTCACCCAAGTCATGCCCTCGGTGGGAGCTCACGGAGTCCGATGCGAGGGTGCCGTCAAGGGTGCACCACCGTCTCCGAAACTCGCCGCTCTCCAGACTGTCCATTCAGCCCGGAAGCTGGCACAGTTTCCCAGCGAAAACACAGCCGCTGTGTTTTCCACGAACGCGCGCTAAAAAAGGTGGAAGAGGAAAAAAAAAAAAAACTGCCAACACTGAGCCTTAATGGGGACGGGCCCTACGAGGTGGAACGGGGTCGCCGCTATTATCTACGCGCGTGCGTTCGACATTTCGCCGCACCCATTTTCAAAGATAAGCAGCTGTGCCTGTGGAGCCCCGTTAGTGGGTGAAGCCTGTGTGAATGGAGCTCTTCATCTACTAATTATTTGCAATTTCTGCCAAAAGTGATTGGCTCGCATAAATGTGACAGTGTGCACATAGACACATAGGTGGAGGGGGAGAGAGAGAGAGGGGGAGCGTTGGCTAATGGTGGAGTCTGGAGCGTGATGGATGCGAGAAAGAGGGTTTTCATTTGTTTCCTGCCATGGCTTCTTTGGAGAGCTAATGTGCATGTGTGTATTTGTGTGTGTTTGCATGTGTGTGTTGTGTTATGTGTACGAGTGGGGGAAGAGAGCTCGAGAACTGGAAAGTCGAAAGAGGACATGGGTTTCACCGGCGAGACAGGGTTGAGTATCCAAGGAAGAAGAATGTAGAGTGGGATGTTGTGATTGCAGAGTTTGTCAGAGTAAATGCCCAAATCAAAAATAACAGAGGTATCTTTTTTTTTTAAATCATTTGACTCAAATTGTCGAAGCTTCCTTTCATGAGTCTGGAAAAGTATAAATCATTTCGAAATGTTCCAATTCCACGACATAATTTCCTTTTTTTTTTATTTCCAAGCTCTGATTTGGATGTTGCATATTGGGCCCTGACGGCGTTCCTTCCAAACCAATCATCGGAATGTATCGCGCAAAGGTCGGACAAAAAAACGACCTCCGCACCGTTCGCTTCACACAACTTGCGAAACCAGGTTGGGAAATACTTGACTTGTCTTTCCCGACAGAAATAGCAAAGTCGGCGAGAGGCGACGGGCGGCTTGGGTTTTTTCGCCTCGCTCTGCCTGGCGGAGGCTGCCGCTCGCTGCAAATGTCGCCGCTCTCTCGCGAGGGGGCCGCTTAATTGATTCGCATTGGAAGCCACCTTTGTAGTGTCTGTCGAAAAGGGCAGGAAGGAGTGTGCTGTCCGCGCGCGTTCAATCCAATGCGCTCGCGAGAGAACGGGCCAAAAAAGTCCGTGGCCAATGATTTCCACGGCGGCTTATATCGATGGGTGGAAATTTTAACCCATTACTTATTCAGCGGGTGTATAATGTGTTTGTTTCAAGGCACGGACGCTGATTGTGCGCCGTGTGCATTTTCTGCTTTAAAGGTACACTCTCTCAACAAAAATCAATGTTGATCCGTCTGCCTGGTGAATTATTAATTGCTCACTATAGGCAAGAGAAGTATTCTCCTCCAGTGGCTTGAGCCGCGGCACCCGTCCGTACGGTCGCATGGCGTCGACGTATCACAAATTTAAATCTGAGGTGGGATGAACGTCTCCTTGAAAAGAGAGTGCGTGCACCCGGCAGGCAACTCTCTTAGCCGCGCGCGCGCGCGAGCCGCCCGTTGAATAATAGAAGACGCGTCCTCGGGTGAGGTCTCGCTCGATGCATATCTCTTCGGTTGCAATCAATATTTCTCTCTATTCTTCCTCTCAAAGGGTAAGTATCACACCTCAGAGAAGCTACCTTTTGTCTCTCATGGACATTGAGCACTTGTGCGCCAGCAAAGTTCAATAGAGCGCACGCGGTGGGCAGCAGCGTGTCTGGAGCCGCACGGTGAGCTCGGATCGGAACTAAGCAGAGAACAGTCCTAATGTGCGGGAAAAACACACAAACCCCCCCCCCCCCCCCCCCCGTGTTCTCAACGCGCCCCTCCCACCCCCCCCCGTGTTCTCGACGTTTTGACCATCTATTTAAGTCCTCGGGGCATTCTCCAGTTTGGCTGGTGAGTGAAGCACGGGGGACATTTAACAGCAGACTGAGCAGCAGATTATACCATCCAATTTTAAACCTTGCACGGAGACAGGTCCCACCCTGCTGACCTGTGTGTGCCAGACAGGAGACAACAGAAGGTGGACAGGATAGGACAAAATCGAGGTCCAAACATAGCGGGCAGTAGTGCAGGAAATTTGGAGGATAGCAAGGTCAGGGGGATGTGACTACTGTGTGTGTGTGTGTGTGTGTGTGTGATAGATGCATACGAGCAGCATTCTCCGTCCACCATCTGGGCCCGGAGCAGTTCCAAACCTGAGCACCAGGGGGGATGCCCGGGTCCCACCCCCAGACAGAGGGCTTGTTAGCTGGGGAGCCATCTGTAAGACATGACCTGTGCAATTGTGGTTCAGACATTCACAGTGTGATGGCCCAAAACAGACGGAAACTCTCCAACACACGCACGGCCGCCCGCCCGCACTTTGGTGTCCACGTCTAAAAGCTTATCTCCAAGTCCGAGTCTTAAAATGAAGTCGAAAATCATCTGTAATATTTATACAGATAATGTCAGACAATGCTTCACAACCCATAACCCAACTAAAACAAGACGCACGTCTCACTCTTCTAGGCTGCACTCCGACTTGGCTCCCTGTCTCTGTAAAAAAAAACATCTGCACTCCACCCATCATCTGCAAAACAACGGCACAAGTCTACTAAAACCAAACCGCAGAAGCTGAATTTCACCTCGTAGCCACACTTGTGCATGGCGTGACTCGCTGTAAGGCCAAAGAATCATTCACGAGCACATTCGCTCAGAGGATTGGATTATTTGCGCCGCAATAACGAGCGTAATCATCGTGGTCGATGAAAAGGATTTTTATCTTGAACTGATGTAAATGAATCGTTTGCTGGCGAAAGGAGCTAAAAGGCCTTATCAAAGGACTTCCATCCTCCCTGGCACCAAAGGATTGTTTCCTGGCTGCAAGGTTTATAGCGGAACACGGGGACTCGATCAGCGAAGGGGCGGCCGGACACTTATCGCTAAATTGCAAGATGAGGAAGGATAAGGGACGGCTGAGAGCTGAATATCCTTTTTGGCATCCTGAGCAAGTGGCCAGTATTCATTGTGCGTGTATATATTCCTCATTGAAAAAAATAATAATATTTTCGTTTTTGAGGAACGGAGAAAGATCGGGAAACAGCAAATAATGAGACCGTTCAAGTAAAAGGTCATTCTCCCTGGTCCCTATGCAACACTTGTCCCCCGTTATGTATGTATGACTGTATTCGGGGACATCTGGACATTACCCGGGAGATGTTTGCCTACACAGCTGCGACACGTTGACACCTGAAAATGCATTCATTCCAATAATTAAGTCAAGTTTGTGGATTTTTGTTCAAATGCCGTGGGATACCGAGGAACCCAAAATGCCCTTCTGTGTCAACGCACCTTTGTATTTCCTCCTACCACATGCTCGTGACAAAACAAGAGCACCGCATTAACATAAGTCTTCATCTATGTTGAAAGTGCTCCCTGAACCCACCCACCCACACGGCGGCACCGCTAACCCCCGTCCTCTGACCTATAGTCGGACCTAGAATTATGAAGCGAACTCACAATAACAGCGTGTGGGAGGCGCAACACTCCAGTAGTCATTTAGGAGCGGAGCTTGGCTGGATAAAGGAAGTCAGTGCCTCGGTCCGAGCCGTTCTCATTCTGCCCCTCAGTTTTGAGGTTTGGGATCGCACAATTAACCACGCGCACCAGTTGCTGTTTGCGCGTTTGAACTGTCTCCGTCGCCGAAACAGCGTCCCCTCTGGAGTGCCAGTGGATTTAACGCGCTCGCCTCACCTAAACTGTAAAAAAAAATGCCTACATTATGTGGAATCTTCTGCATGACGTGTGAGTGAGTGCCACGGAGCCAGGAGGAGTGAATAAATATTTAACGGGGCAGTTCGGCTCCTTTGAGCAGCGGGGGGGGCGGCTCGGGCTCCTCGCACGCTAAGCTCCTGTCGGTATTGCGCACTTCATTTTTTTTTTTTTTTGGTCGCTGTGTGCAGCAAAATGTGTGTCGAGAGTGGCGAGGCGTGACCACGTGCCATCGCAGGTGTTTGCGCGCCCGCGCAGGCCGCGCCGCACAACTGAGTCGCAATTACGCGGACGACGCCGCTCTTCTCCTCGACCTGACCTCGAGAGGTCTGCCTGATTCCCTTGAATCCCTCCCTGCGCCCGCACGGCACTTCGGATGATTTCCTTCCCCTCAAAAGCCCCCGTATTATGGCTTATAAATAATATTGTGTCGCTCCATTTCTGAGCGTGCGCAGCGGCCCTGAATGAGGAGCCTCCACTGTGCGGGCTGTCCACGTCCATACCGTTCCCCAGCAGTTTCTCCGAGGTCAAACGTCACTGTGACCTTTTGAACTTGCGATCCGTCCCTCTGTCGAGCGACCTCGCTATTTATCTCTCGGTCCCTTGAGAGATGGAAGTCCCTCCCATTCTATTTCGCTCAGGGTTTTAGCACGGCAAACAAACTGCCCGGTCTACTTCAAGCTAGCCGCCTCAGCGCGCATGCACGCACGCACGCACGCACGCGCACACAAACCAAAGAACAAACAGTCACATTCTTTTTCTTTTGTAATACTAATTAGATAAGTAACCTTCATGAAATTTAATTAGCGCAGACTGGCGGTACAGGAACAGTAATAATCGTGGTCCTTGCTGCAGGGAAAGGAATCGGTGAGTGAGAAAAAAAGGAACAAAATCCGCAGGCTAGTAAATATATAAAAATGGAATACTTGGGGGGGGGGTGGGGGGGGGGGGATTCCATGCAATTAGAATCATCGTATGCAAACAGACATCACCTTTCACCGCCCTCCGTTTCACGCGCCGAGTTTGCAGCCGAGTCAGAAGCGCAGATGAGCGGCTGTCATCCATTTCTTTCGCCGTTACCGGGCTCAGGCAGCTGGCCGACTAACAACAGACTCAGGATTTGATCCCTGCTACCGGCAGACACCCACCCCGGTGACGAAAAAAAAAACCCCAGGCGCAACGCAGCATCGGCAGGGATGAGGAAATGCAAGGGGTGACGTGATCCGACCTCCCTTTCCACCCGCACCGAAGCCATTTTGGCCACAACAGCAGAAGGTAATGAAAGAATGCACTGTTGCTTTGCTTTTCAAAGCATTCGGAGGGATAGAAGAGGACGCCGCCACCCAGGAAAAGGACTCCGTGCTCTGCAACAACCGAGTGCTAGAATTTGTAAGTAATGCAGTTGAATAGATTTTTTTTTCTTTTTTTTTTTTTTTTTTTACCCGCATAAAGCATCAGCTGTGCATTGTTCGGGGCTTACGGGCATTGAGTACCCGCACGAATATTTGTGCATGGCAAAGACCGAGATAGAATTTGGATTATTGATCAGATTTTGAATTTCTGGATGAACTGTACTGTCTTACCGTTTCCCAATCTATGAGCACATTTGTCGCCCTCCTGCAAAAGGCCCCTGCTGTTGATTTAAAATCTTGTTGTTTATCTATGGTACATAAATATGTATGAAAGACCGTGATTCATTTCAGCTGCCTGTCTCCTCTCCTCCTCCCTCTGGCTCGCTTGTTTTGCCTTTGGCATGCAGTTCAAGGTGGCAGATTTATTTATGCCACATGTTTGGTGTAATTTCCCACCGAGTCGAAAAAATATGGTAAACACAATGTTGTATCGTGTGATTAAAAAAAAAAGAAAAAAAAAAGAAGAAACATTTGACAACTATTTTCATTTTCAAGACAGGGTTTAAAGACAGTTTTGATGCGGTCCATTCCAACGTGTTCAGGCTTTTATGGCAGGAATAAAACACAGTGAACGCCACTGCTTTGATTCCATCACATTTTAGTTTTCAACAGGCTACCGGTGCTCCAGCGTCGAACAGCTTTAGAGCCCGATATTTCCATCAGGACTTGATAGCGGGAAGGCCGGTATTATGTATCATAATATAAATCATGATGTAACAACGTCATGACTCAGGAGGAATATATTGCAGGTGGGGGAATAAACGATAAACTCCAAACATATCGAGCATCAGCGAGAGAATGGTAATACCGGAAAGTGTTGCATGTTGGGAAGAGGGGAGATGAGCCATCCTGGCCGTGGTGTGCCATCATTAGGCCTGGCAAGGAAGGAGCCAATCACCAGTGGGTGGCAGGAGCCATCAGACCAATTGTCTCCTTGGGCCTGCCACCAATTTGCATCCAGACTTTGCACCCGCAGACACACAAACACCTGTGACAGTTTAAATATATTCAGTCATGTACCGGAGGTAAAATACAAATCACGCTGGGTACACTCATGCAGCCACATTCATTACTCATGTTAAATCAAGGGTACCTCCGATAATCAGCGACGAGATAAGCAAACAGAGCAAAACACAACCGGTTGTCGGTCTTAGGCGAACGAATACGTTGCGTGCGAGTGTGTCTCGCGTTTGGAAGAATAAACACAACAGATTGCGTTTCGATGCACCAAAAGAGTCGCGTACCAATCAGTTTGAATGATTTGCAACTTTTTACAGACGATCATATCAGCTTTAGTTTATATTCCATCCGCGCGTCGGTGTGAGTGTCAAGTTAGGGTCTCACGCTTGCGAGTATTTAATCCAAAATCAATCTCGATTCATTGGGCTACATCCGAATGAGATTGAAAGATTGACAAACGGATAGTAAAACGGAAACAAATATTCTGTTCATAGCAGAATTCCAACAATGGGAAATGCAGCCACACAATCACAATCTGCGGTACATAAAAAAAAAACGAATAAAAAACGCAACGAGGCATTGGAATAAACATGAAAGTGATATGAGAACAACGAGGGCAGGCCGTTATTTTCAATGTATAGAATATTATGCACACGGTAACTTAGGTATTATCCTCTGTTTGCGTGCCTTGGTGCCACCGTCAAGCGCAGCCCCTCCCCAGACAACGGCCGCAGCGAAACAAACGCCCCCTCCTGGCGACCATGTGTTACAACTTACATTTGGGAGAGCTCCGGCAAAAGCTTCCGTTGGTTGCTCCAATCAGTCAAAAGTCACAATGGAGTTGGCGTGTATGCGCAAACTTCCCCCAGAGTTAGAGAGTTAAAGATAAAAGAGAGGTTTCCTAACAAGAGGGGCAAAGGGTAAAGCAAAATACGAAAGGTGAACTTAAGTTTGTGTTTATTTCTTGGAAGCTGCACACAGGTAGCTCAGCCCCGGGTGCTCCAGGTGTGGGTTTGATGCGTTTCCCTTTCCATTTCCAAGCAGATCAATTCTCTCCCTTTTTTTTCTCCCACCAAAGCCAACACACACACGGAAACAATTTCACTTTGACGGGTTTATAGTCGATATGGACAGCTTGAACTTATGCCTCCGCCACAGTAAAGGATTCCCATCCCTTGTGACAAATATAACTGAACTCAATAGTTTCTGGCCGTGATCGACGGAGCTGAACGAATGGGAACCTGGGCAGTGAGGAAACCAGGGCCCCTGCTCGGGAGAAACGCACTTTCTCATTTGTAACAAGCACATTTGTGGGACAACGCGTGCGCGTGTGTGTGTGTGTGGGTTTTTTTTTTTTTTTTTTTTTACGGTTCCCGCGAAACCAAATACAACAGCGTAATCCCCACCGTCCTGCCAAGTGGACTGAGGAATCGATCAGCGCTGAAGTGTGAAGAATCACTTTTTATGAAAATCTTTGCCATCAAACTCCAACTCCCACCTACTGTCTTTCAATCTGGAGCGTCAGTAATTTGCATTCAAAAACGATAAAAAGCATGTCGAGCAGGACGACAAACACGGCACGGACATTTAGGTTGGAAGGATGCAATGCTGCGGCGTTTGTGTGTTTGCGTGTGTGTGCTGCGCGCATAGCTATACGGGTGGCCCTATTAGCCGGCGGGTTCAGGTCCGGTGGTGAATTCATGCAGATTTTTGCATGTCGGGTGGCGTGGCCTGACATTCCTAACAAGCCCGATCTGTGAGATTGTTAAAACACCGCGTCGGTTTTAAAGTGCGCCCTCCTTGCAGCCGGCTCAAAAAACGAGGGGGGGGGGGGACGACGCAAGACGCACAGCTTCCTCCGCACGCTTTTGGCTCCGAGGCCGAGCGTCCGACGGGAGGAACACAAAAGGAAGCAGTGGGGCACTCAATAAATCCATCAATCATTCATTCCATTGCATTGACCGCGCAGTGGAGGATAAAAAAAAATAAATAAAAACACATCGAAAAATAACTAGGGCGGAGAGATTTGCACTAACGTACGCAGACAATAAACAAAACTGTTTGACAAGCCAGTGGAGGGGAGTGAGGAGTCGGCCGTTGACTTGCAGGAGCGGCTCGCCGTTGACCTTTCCACGCTGGACGAGTAGTTGGGTCACACGGAATGAATGCTGAGCAGCAAGGGGGTCCGCGGTAAAACATTTGAGTCGAACGTTCGTTCGGTAGTGAGACACAAAATAAGTTATATTTGATCATTATTGAGGCAGTCGAATGTTTTGGATTTGGTATTTCTGTGTGAGCCCTTGTGCACCTGGCTTTCCCTCTTGCGACAGTGGAACTAAATCGGGAACGCAGCTAGATCAATAAAGCGTTTTTTTTTTTGTTTTTTTTATTTCTCGGTTTCATTTCAACTATTTTTGGAACTTCACTCATAAACAAGGAAGATTCAATTTCCCCGACAGCTTCACCCGGGTCTGTCTCACAGGAACATGCTGAGATTAAAAAAATTATAATAATAATTAAATCGCGACAGCCACCACATAGCCCAGTTCGGACGGAGCAAAGGCCACCGTGACGAGGCCCGGTTTTACAGAAGGCGGCTGGGTGTTTTTTTTTTCTGCAAAAGGCTGAGTGCTGCTGTTGAATAGGAAAACCCCTTCGCAATCGAAATGAGTATCAATTCACAACCTGAACAACCCAAAACAAGGGTGGCGGCTTGGTTACCCTCCACCGCGACTTGCGCCCCCCCCCCCCCGTGGTTTCTCGTGCCCCGCTCCTCGCCCTTTCTTCATCAGACGTGTCGCCGCTTTTTCCGCAGGGGGCTCTCGAAGCCCCGTGGGACTCTTTCCATTCCCCCCGCCACCCCGTCTTTCTGCATGAATAATATCCCATTACATCTGCGGTGAGAGTAAAAACCAAATCGCGACCTTTGGTTTTGGGGGAGCCGCTGAAAAGGAAGGGAAGCCAAGTCCGCACCGTTTACCGAGGGGGCTCATACGGGCTTGCGGCGAGTGCGACGCGCTCGAGAAACGAAACATGGCGGCCCCTTTAGCTTTTAGAGTCGCTCAAAGTGGTCTTTTTGAGAAGCTTTCAGATATGGGCTGTACGATCTTTATTAAGAAAAGGATCAAGAATCAAGAATGCAGATAAAAAAAAAGACGATATTATTCTTTTATGTCATATCTACCGGTAAATCCTTGAATGGGATATTCCGACTCCCAGGGCCAAAATCACACACATTTTTTTTTTGTTTTTTTTGGTACTTGAGTTTAGATGGACGTCTAAGCATGACCACATACCTCAGAAGCCCAGGAAGCAGTATCAGAAACTGCTGGGTATTGCACCATGCGGCCTTTCAGACTTTTCGCTTCCATGTTATTTGCTCTCGGGCAGATATCTAGCCCATTTCCTAGCTGCTCACAGATAAGCCGTCATAACTCTCCACTGACGTAATCCTGACCTTAAACTGAGAACGTTTCAGCAAGCGAAACATCCCTTTTTTTTCAGATCTGAGAACTGGCCTTAATTACAGAGTCTAAAACAACACACACACACACAAAAACACACACGCATGAGGCGAAAGGATGTTTTTTCCTCCGTGCGTGTGTGTGCGTGTGTGTACAGCGCGTGTCGAAGCTGCACTCCCATTCAATCACAGCAGGTGTTCCATCGCTACATCTCCACCTCCATAAGGGGCACAGCTTACAGACCTACTCTGCATGCACAGCGTGTTCTCTTCGGGAGTGTTCACGTTTTGCGTGCTTGCTTTCTCTGTGCGTGTGCGCGTGCGTGTGCATTTATTAGCGTACGCCGAGAGGAAGGTTGGTTCGCAAGTATGATACGCAGCGGTGAAATTGGTACAGCTGGTCAGACTGGATTCGGGGGCTGGTAAAAAAGAAGGATCTATGCCGGTGTTCAATCGAGTACAGCATATGTACCTTTATTATTTCATCTGATAGTCCTCGCTCCTTTTTTCGCTCCCTTCATCTCGCCGCACCGACGTGCCGTTAAAGTTTCCCGGGGCTTGCGCGTGCTTTACAACCTCCTGGTATTACGTTTTCTCTGAGCATGACAAAGAAGCAATGTATGGAATCCGACCTGAGGAAACCTGGCACAGTCCAGGGTTGAGAATGGCGGCGCTTTATTTCAAAATAAACACCCTCCTCGCATGGAAAGGCCTTTGATTGAAGTAAATGAATGATAATGTGCCTTGTAATTGGGGTTGGACAAAGGTTCTGACATAAGCGGTCTTGTCACAGCCCTAATATCTTCGAGTCATGGCTGATTATTAATGGGTGGCGGTAATTTAGGCCAAGCCACGTATCGGCAGTTTCTATTTTACTGCTTTGATACGGCTAATAAAATAGGATCTGAGTAAATAAGGTTTGGTGCAGAATCCTTATCATCGGGAAAACACGTCTGACCCTCAGGTCAGCGCATCTATAAGTCTTCTCTTGCCACTCAAGCTGAGATTTGGTACAATGATATACATGAACTAATGTCCAAAATCCAGAAACCTGCTGGAAATATAGGAAACCACAAGACACAACGCAAAAACACAAATGTCCAGTTCTAAATATACAATTTTTTTTTTGTTGGTTTGTTTAAACTCACACTTGCCACTGTCCAGCACCCACCACAGTAAGCGACACACTCCCAGAGGGGCCCGTTGGGATGACATGACAGGAGGCCGTGACCACCAAGACGGTTTCAACTCTCTAGGCGTGTATACGTGCGTCCGTTTGTCAGAAAAAAAGGTGAAAAAGTGACGACGCGTTGACGTACGTGGCCTCAGCCTAGCTGTTTGCTCAGAGTCATCACCTATCCACCAAAGTCAGCCTTTCGACAGAAAAGCGAGAGGGCCACTGGGAGCGTGTTTGTGTGATTTCTTTACGCATTGTCAGCACAAGTCTACCCCTACCTGCCACCGGGGAGCCGATGCGGTGCTGTTCTACAGCCTTGCCTCAACATGGTCCCTCATGAATGGGAAATATATGTATTTCCAACTTTTTGTTTGAGAAAGTTCTCCACAGTCAAGTAAGTCGCACGCCGCTGCTGGTGAGTCCCCGAAAAACGAGTTCAAAATAGAGGGGTAGTAAAATGCGTATGCCTACAAGCCCATTTAAACCCAGCCCTTTGATTATGCCGCCTACCTTGGCTTTTTTCCCCCCCACCGTCTTATATCCTTTCTTTGACGCCGGCACACGCGGGGAAACGTGGGCCCCTCTGTGCTCCTCCATTCCTTCTCTCTCCAGTTGAACTCAACAGAATCATCTTGACGCGTTGACAAATGCGGATGAAAGGTACGACGCGAGGCTTCTTCATTGATGAAGACGTTTCACCCAGAGCAGGACACTCGCTCTCTGACACGCCACATTTCTCCCCGCCGTGTCTCATTTGGGGCAGGAATCCGTGCTGCTCGCTCTCCTCCTCTTTTCCCATGCCTTAACGAGCCTGTCAAGGTATGTTAGCGACATGTCAATCCTGGCGACAAATCGCGGCTCATTTGTGAGCAGGGGACCCTGAGCATGGAGCCTGCTGAACGGTTTTTCGGCTTTCCGGGTCAGGTTCTGCATAATGCCTTTTAGCATGCGTAATAGTTGCGTGGGATTATTTTAATTCAAATACAAATTCCCTCTCGCCCATATGGAGTGAATTTCTCTGTGTCTAACAAGAGCCGTGCATCAGAATAGCGGGCTGCGTGCGCGTGGCGCAAAAAAAAAAGAAAACGTGGCGCAGGGACATGGCAGAACAGACGTGTGCCGTTTTTTTTCTTCTTCTCCGCTTGCGGATGCACGAGCGGTCACCAGCCAACGCTGGTACAGGGCTTCTACCGCGGCCCCACAGCAGTCTCGCATTACACTGGGCCTCAGCCCATTTCCTGTATCCATTATCACCGTTCTCACACCCTGTGATTGCAGGATGAAGTAGTTCCTGATACAAACTGTGCCGGGTGCGACTGGAGTCTCTAAAGTTTACCTACTCATCTCTACTCAAGGAGCACAAATGTTGTGGTTTTTTTATATATTTTTTTTATATTTTTTATATATTTCGAATATAATATTCAAACTCAAACGGGTCTGGTACTCTACAACTACCCCTTTGTTTTCTGTTGACCATCTGTGGCCACTGGTACCCAGCACATATTGGCAGTAAATAAAGGAAATGAAAACATGTTCACATTTAAGAAAGCTAAAATGTGTCTTTTCAGTGTGAAAGCTGGCAGCACAAGATACATCACACCTCGTTTGGTGGCCCACTGCTCAGGCCTAGGTTGATAAAAAAAAAAAAAAAAAAAAAAAAAGGGGGGGGGGAAGCACACCTCTCTGTTGTTGTTGGATATCTTGTGTTTTTTCAGATGATTATTTATAATCATAGAGATAGTTAGTGTAAAAATCCAATTGGCATGGCCCCCTTACCGCTCAAAATGTACCAGTAAAGTTTGTAAAGATTAGTTGTGTTTTTTCCACGTCAGGTGTCTATACAGATTAAAGAAAAAGAGAAAAAAATATTTATTAATATAAAGTTATACAAAGTACCGAAAGGTGCCTTTACCAAACACTCAGCTTCAGCTCACAGGGCGCCTTGATTTAGTATTCCCCGCCTCAGTCTGTGTTTCTGATAAGGCACATTGCCATTCAGGGGTCTTGTCCCAGGGGCTGGTTGCTACACGCTACCTAAATGGGTTGGAGGGGGGGGAAAAAAACAACATAATGATATTTGGAATATGAATTTTCGAAATGAGATGGAACAAGCCAATTAAAGACAGGGTATGTCTCAGCCGGCACGCCTAAGTGGCTCTGACTGAGTGGGGAGGGGGATGGAGGGGAGAAAAAAAAAAAAAAAAGAAAAAGCACCGTAAGAGTCTCTCGTTCACCTTTCATTTAAGGCGAGAGTAAATCGTCAGTTGTGAGGCCACGAGGTGCCACCCGACGGATTGAGAGGTAAAGGTCTGTCGTAGTAATGAGATGTGATTTTATGAGGTACATATCGGACGATAGCTGGGCTGCTTTGCCTCCACTTCACATAATTTACAGCCATGACTAATGATAAAGTATGTGGATTTCATGTCTTGAGCATTGGGCACTTTGTGATCTAAACTTTGAGCTACAAACCGTGCCGTGCATTGTCTCCGTTTTGGCCATCAATCCCGTTTGGCAATAACAACACTGTGCTCAGCGCGTGGGGACGCACTGTAGCAACGTGTTTCTCGCCCCTACGGACCACCATTTGCCGAGTTCTCAGATCCTCAGATCTAATTAAATCCATGGCAGAAGTCTCGGTCAAAACTGCTCAAAATATGCAATCCAGAAAAAATGTTCCGTGGGCGTTGTGCGTTTAATCACAATGTCTTCCAAGCTCTGGTACAGTGAGCGAGTGGCCGCCAAACAGGTGTGTGTGTGTGCGTGTGTGTGTGTGTGTGTGTGTAAAAGCAGGCATAAAGATACAGCGAAGATATTGAGCCTGTCAGTGCATCTATTCACTGTTTGTGTGCATTCCTGCAGTGTGTGAGTGGGACTGCAGGTCACCGGGGGTCCCCTCGGGCTTCTTTAACCAGAGGAGCCTCCAGCTTATTAGTGTCAAACAAGAGAAGGGGAAGAGATGGGATATGGCTCGCCAAAAGAGGAGCCGGGTGAGAGACAGAGGTGCGGGTGCGTGTCCTTTTTTATTTTTCAGCGGTTGCATATCCCGCAAGGGGGAGCGAGGCAGGGCAGGGCACGCCGGCGGCGGCGGCGCCGCACTCCAGTTCGCCACGCGCAATGAAATGAAATCGGGAACCTGGTGACGCCACGTAATGTAGCGAAGAGTAGCTGAAGGTGGAATCCAAAAAAAAAGGGAGAGAAAATTGAAGGCGTGGTGCTAGCGAGGTGACATACAGGGACGCATGAATGAATGCAGAGACAGAGACGGAAGAGAGGTGAGATGCTCCGTCCTCCTGTTGGTTTCCCCCCCCCCCCCCGCCACCCCCTCCCTCCTCTCTCCCCTGCTCCACCTCAGGCCCATTAAATTCACTTTAACGTCGGCTACAGCTGTAATGTGGCATCCCAGTACCCCTTCCGCCCTCCCCCCTGCGACGCCCCGGATAATCTCCGCTAAGCCTTCGGGAGAGGGAGGGATTTCATCCCTCCGTTGAGGGATGGAGAGAGACAGAAAGAGGGCTACCGGAGGATAACGACATACATAATGAGTTAGCTGTCCAAATCTTTTTTTTTTCTCTCTCCCCCCCCCCCCCCCCCCCCCGCTCTCGTCACTCTCGTCACTGCTCCTCAATTAAACCAGCTGCTTAATCAGCCGAGAGTTGCTTTTGTACCCGTTTAACGTGACATTAGATTGACTGTTCTCCATGGAAGCAGTAAACCAACACTGTACGTGTGTTTTGACAGACCCGCTCACTCCCCCCCCCCCCCCCCCCCCCCCCCTAAAAACTTTTATAGAGACGATGTTTTTCATTGCCGATTGTTTTGTGTGCGTGTGCGTGCGTGCGTGGGTGTGTCGGTCTGTCAGCAGGATGACTCAAAATCTACCGGGGGCAATTTTTTTTTTTTGCCAGAGACTATTGCAGACGGGTTAGGCATCACCCCAGGAAGAGCCCCTTGCATTTGGGAGCGGATCTGGATAAGCGGGTGGGATTGTTTTTTTTAACTCTCTATTTTTGGAACACGGATATTTTTTGGATTCCATTTTTTTTTTTTTACAAAATACGGTCACTAACGCACTACCGAAACGGCGTCCTGTTACCTCTTCTTCTAATCAAGCACCCAGGAAGTGGTGCGCCGTGCGCGCTAATCTGATCGCTGTGAGGCGGAGAGGAGGAAATAAACTCGCGCTCGACCAGAAAGGCCTCGAGGTGCATTCATCGCTGTCCTTGTCATCCCTGCAGACAAGGCCAACGGCCTCCACACCGCCGCGTTGGAGTGTTTTTCCCTGATTGCAGGATGAGCAACACAACGCTATCAGAGCGGGGGCGCCCCTTTTTTTTTAAAAATCTTCAACAACCTCTCGAAGCCTCGTCTCCTCTGACAGCCCCCCGCCCCCTCCTCTCCTGACACCTCCTACATCCTAACATGCCAAAGTAGCGCTTGCACTTTGGGCTCCATTTGAATGATCTAAGCGCAGGGACTAAAGAGCATTTAGAGTGTGCCTTCATCAACTTATGTTACCGAGGAAACGGCTCTGCATGTGCATCAAACAATCTCAAAATAGTTTTGAGTCGGTCCGACTAAACAGACGGAGAGAGGATACGGCCGAGTGGATCAATGGGCTGCTCCCAGCTCAACTATGAAATGAGACTCGCACTCGTTTGAAACAGTAAAAAGAATAAACAGAAAAAAAAAACCAAAAAAACAAAACAATTAGCATTTGTATAGCCACTTAATATAGTTAGTAATAAATACACAAGTGATGGGAAAGCAAAAATACTTCGTGATGAAACACGCAGCGAGCCAAAGGACATCAGTGAGTCAATCTGACCTCGCTGTCCTTGAAAAAGGAGAGAAAAAAATAAAAAAACACAGAGCAAAGTCACGATCCCTGCATAACAGCCCTCTCTGGGCCTTTTCAAATTTACCATAAAGGTCAGAACATGGGTGCACTCCAAATTCTGGGGTTTGTGATTAATTCCGGGAGATCCCGCTGGGACAATAAAGTCCGTCTTATCTTCAATCCCTTCACTATATCTTTTTTTCTTTCTTTCTAGTGTAGCACCTGCCTTCATGTCAACTCACATTTCTCCACAGCGCTATCTTTCCTATTTACTCTTTCCTGCACCCCAGAGCTCTGTCATGTACAGCACAATATATGGTTGTATTGAACGTTGGCACAAATCTGTCCCTGGAGGAATGAGGCACGCCACCAAGAGAATGATTACCTCTCGGAAAACGAACGTATATGTCTCTCAACAGCAATCAAAACGCAACGTAATAAACCGCAGAAATTACCCAAAGGGGACAAAATCAAGCATCAATAGCGCATTTTGCAAGCCGCCCCTTGTATGAGGCCAATTTCTTCAAAAAGACGACCGCAGTCGAGCTGGTGTTAGGCCAACGCCGCGGCTCCTTAACGTGGGCAAAATTTGAAAAAAAACACAACGTCGCCGTCTCCACCGAGTAGCGTCCTGGGTAAGAACCCGGGTGTCCCTTTCGGCCGCCGGTAGGACAGACATGCTGGCACGCCGGGTGGCCAAACCCAGAGTGACAGCAGGAAGCGGAGGATAGCGCCGCAGCGGCAGTGGGAGCCAGTCAGGTGACAGGTGGGAGTGTGTGCAGCCCAATTATGAGAGCGTGGGCAGGGAGCAACAGGCGAGGGGAAAGACACACATTTTGCCCATCCCCGTCCCCGGCTTTGTGGGACTTGTTGTCAGGTACAGATGAGAAGAAAGAAAAAAAACAAACAAAAAAAAGAGACGCTGGAGAGCAGAGATGGGAGCTTTTTTTGTTGTTGTTTTTGGGGTTTTTTAACTTCGCGAGTGCATATATATATATATATATATATATATATATATATATATATATATATATTACACGACAACTGTTTGCGTCAAGTTTACAACTTATTTGAGTGACTGGAGACATAGTTCATGCTGCAAACCAAAAGCAAATGAGTGAAAATACAGCATCTGGTGAGAGACACTTCTCCCAGGCTGTAGGTACGAGACAGGAAGAACGGCTATATGTTATTCTTCCCCATTTAAATGAAGATCAGACAGATGCTTCCGTGGAGCCTCCCATTCTAACTATTTCTTGAGCACGCCACATAATAATAATGATGTTTACAGGCACGTGTGGGCTCGTTGAAAATCGAGGTTTTTAAGGGTGTGTTCTTCCTTTTTTTTGACTCTGTCTCTTCTTTCTCCCTCTATCTCTCTCCCCCTCACCCTAATTGGTTTATTTTCAACAACACCGCTTGAGACAGATGGCCACCACATGAGTTTAGTTTCGGTCGAGGTTTCCTCCTGTGATGGAAGACGGCCTGGGCTCACTTTGCAAAGTTTGTGTTGCAAGGTTGATGACTTACAATAAAATTGTTGGATCATAACATTTGTGCGTCTAAATGTAGACTATTATTTGGGCAATTAAAACATATGGGGCTCTACCCGGCTGGAATTCTGGGTTATTAATGGCCGTATTGGCTGTAAAAAAAGAAAAAAAAGAAGAGGCCGTAAACTCTGGCTGCCAGCATCATATTCCTCCACCCCTCTCCGGGAGGAAGCCATTCTCTCGTAATATAACTCACAGGACTTGTCCAGCTTTAGAGCTTTTGTTGGCAGCTCCGCGTTGGCCAAAAATACAGTAGCTCACAGGAGATGGCAAGACGGCGACTTTATTAGAATTCACAACAACCGGTGTCTGCGAGATAGAATTTCTCTGACCTCATTTGGAAGCGGGGTTTTCCATTAGTCAAGTGTTGTTGCTGCTTGCTTAACCAAGGGGAAAATGGGTTTTTAAAACTGCCACTCCTGAATATGTTCACTTAGTGTGCACTTGTGTGTGTGTTCGAGAGTGAGAGAGAGAGAGAGAGAGAGAGAGAGATGGTGTGCATCTCTGAGGTGACTGCAGTGTGAGTACAGGTGCGGGCTGTGTGGCAGAGCACAGTGCAATGGGCCTTTGTCTATTGGATTTAATGCTGACAGTGGAGTTCAGCAGGAGGGGGTTTTGACAGTCATCACATTGTCAGTTCAAAGCCCAGAGCCGGTCCTGTTCCCTGTCTCGGAGAAAGTTTGAATTATTTTCACAGCCTCCGGAGGAACTTTCTGTTTCCACGTAGTCCGTGAGCCTGTTCCACCGCGGTGTGGGAGAGATCTGGATACACGGGCAATTACAATATTTTTTCGACTGCGACAAAAAGGGTGGATAAAACAATATCTGTCTCGGCGTACACCCACTCCTATGGCGGAGTGACTCCAGGGCCTCGGTGGTCATTTGTAGACATGTGGTCATAAGTCGAAGAGGCGTCTTTGGCAAACCCACAGGAACACAAAGGAACCCACAGGACAGCTAAACGAATATATTTGTCCGTATTCTTGCAGACTGAATATCAAAAGTAATACAGAAGAAGCGGACTGTATAAACAAATTAAATAAAATAAAATAAAAAAAAAAGAGCACACTGGATGCCGCTGATTATACAAACTGGGGCAAAGGATCACAGCGAGAATGAGAACGGCTGCCGGGGGTGGGGGGACACACACACACACACACACACTCAACACATTCAACGCAACCTCGCACTGCCTTCGAGTTGATATCATTATGAGTCTCAGTCTCACTGGAACAATTAGGGTGTAAGAGAAGGCTGAGCTCCTGTCAGCACATCGTCACTGAAGATTAATTAATTCCACTTAAGCCTGTAAGGATTGCGGCACAAAAACAAGGAGGGGGTGTAAACGAGAGGGAAAATAAATTTGCGTCAACTTTACGGCAGCCTCAATCGACTCGAGGTGCAGCACGGGGTCACTGCAGTGCGGCAGCATCTCGTTTGGTCCGTTTCACATGGCCCCGACAAGTTTAACCGCTTTGACATTTTTTGGTTTAAAAGAGCCCAGAAGAAATTCAATCGACAAAGCAATTATTACGGTGATTTTTTTGGAATACTTTTAAAAAGAGGTGAAAAGAGTTTGGCTTGATCTTAAAACGTTGCCATACTCCGAGATCTTTAAATTGTTAACGTGTGATTAAAAATAGAGCATTTCAGGAAAATAATTGTAATCTATGTAGCGTCAGCAATACCGATTGAGAGTTTTGGCTGCAAGTCGGAGGATCACGTTGAAATAGAGAAGCGAAATGGAACTTCATCAATCTGACCACCCTCAGGCTGACAAGTCACGTGGCCTAACACAAACCACACAGACACACCGCAAATGCTCGCGACAAAAGCAAACGCTGGGTTGGGGGGGTTGCAAAAAATACAAATCACAGAAGAAGAAAAGCAACGCGCCCTGCTGGCATAGTTATCATTTGGCTCCAAATGTCTGTTTTTGCTTTTGCCTGACGTTGTGGGACGACGTAGCGCCGCGAGATCTTTCGGGCCACATTGTGCTGTCGTGGGCGTATCACTGGCCACAGTCACCTTCACCTCTCCAGTTTCCTTTCTGTGCAAAGATTTATGCAAACATGGAATGAATGTGCAAAAGCCTCGGTGGGTCCCTCGCTCCCCTTGCAGCAGCTATGCATTATTTCTTCCGTGAGGAGATGGATGACACAGGAGTTCCGAGAGATTGTAGCTAAAAGGCACTTTGAAATGAAGCAAAAATGGAATGTGTTAGTTAAAAAAAAAAAAAAAAGAGAAAAAACGGCAGGTCAATTGTGAAATATACCGTGTCCGGAATGGGCTGACCGGCCACTCACAGCCAGGATAGCTCCTGCACGTTCACATTCTTGCAGTAATGCAACGGCAGCACGGAACAGTGATTATCTGCTGCCCCCCCCCCCCCCCACACACACACACACACGCACGCACACGCACGCACACATACACTGACGGAGGATGGAATGGAGGGTTAATCCCTGCACTTGACATTCAAAGCACATGCACTGTACAAATAAATTGGTATTTCATTTAGTTCTACCACATTATTGAGAAGAACAAAAAAAAAAATCCAATCTACCCTTATGTGAAAAGTTCACTTGCTATAGCTTATGCAATGCGTTTTTTTTCGTTTTTTTTTTGTCTTTTGCCTAAGGCTTTCGGCAAACTTTGCTCAACTTTTTTTTTTTTTTCGCCTTTTTCGCGTCTCCGTCTTTGTAAGTGAAATGAAAGCACAAGCGTGGACTCCTTTTTTTTCCCCCCTCAGCGTATCCTGGGATCATCTGTGCGGGTCTTTTGTACTTTTCAAGCATCCCCTCATCGTCTCCAACTCTCTCCCCCTCTCCAAACCCCTTGTGCGTCACGTTCAGACGGTTGTACAGTAGATGTAAGCGCGTGTGCCCCTGTCCGTATCCCCCCCCCCCCCCCCAAAAAAAAATCCCATGTTTAAAAACATGGAATTTCCAATGAGGGCACACCATGTATGGCTGGCGTCAAACATCAAGAGCACAAGGTCACATCAATGTCTCATGAAGTTATCTCTCTGGGGATTTCTCCAACACCACATTCTTCCCGACCACATGTGATATGGATCTTTACCTATCTATATATTATATAAAATGCAGACCCACGAGCGCGCACACACACCCCACACACAACACACACACACGGAACATTCCCTTTCAGTTGCCTTGCAATCTCAAGGGCCCCAAGAATAGGTTTTGCCGTGCTAATGGTAGATTGGCACACAATGGGCCCGTTTCGGAAATATTCTGACAGAGGAGACTTCCAAAGACCTCGCAACCGCGAAAGACCTGGCTATCTCGTGAGAGGGAGCGACCCCCACCGCACTTTTCTTTATCCATGGCTTCCTCGGGCCCCCCCCCCCCACCCCCCCGAAGAGGTCAGCGATTTATTGTTGCCACAGAAACCCATTTACATTTCGAGCCCATTTTCTGAAAAGTGATTGTGCCTCGGAACAAAAGACTGTTGGGTGAAACAAAAGAAGTGATAGCTTGAAGCAGCATATCTGGGAGCCGACTAATGATTGGTTCAACTCAATAACATTATTATAAAGCGGTGTAGATACGGTGCCTTCCAGACACAGGGTCTAGAACTGTGTCGTTATCTTGTGATTCCTGAAAAATTCCATTCAAAACGATTCTTTTTGTCAGAGCATCCCATATATAGTTATGGTTTCTTTTTAAGGAGCGAATGCAAAAAGGCTCGACATTTAATCATATTCATATGTTGTGCTCTGTTAAAAAATGTATGCGAAGCTTTACCAAGCGTCACGTATGGCTGGCACAAAAGCTGACGGTCAGTTATTGGAGAATTTCAATATGACCAGAGGGGACGGAAAAGCTTTGCCAAGAAGGAAAAACCTGAACAACAACAACAACAACAACAACAACAACAACAACAACAAAAGAAGATATATGGTCTCCCATCACGAGAAAGACCAAAATCCAGAGGTCAGAAAAGACCAAAGTCAGGAGGACGAGGCTGTGTGCCGGGTCACAGGACGGGGGCTGAATAATGACGAGAGAAAGGCGAGGAGAAGCTTGGCATTTAATAGCAGCGAACGATGGGGACGTTGGATGATGAAGTGGCGCGCCAGCGGGTCAACGACGTGTAAAGCTGTGCCTCGGAGTCCATCAGAGTCCCGGGAAATAAATGAGAGTTTCAAGCTGCTGGCGCAGTTGAAGGTGATCACCTGCCGCGTGGTCAGTCATAATCTAGCGTGCCCCCGCGAACGGCTGTGCTGGGTGATTGCAGAGCAGTCCCTGGTAGAGTAACGACACACAACAGGCATAACACAATGCGGCGAGAGGCACGAACGTTGCGCAAACAATGTTGGGGGACTTGCTGAAAGCGGCCAAGGCATAAGACTCGACCGTTTCATAAAATCCTCGTGACGGTAACCTTTATCGGAAAAAATAACCACAATGACCCGAAAACTAAGACTCCAATCAACTTTGGCGATCCTGCTTTAGTTTCGAAAAAGGTCGATTGTAATCGGGAAGAGGCCGACGTGAAGACCTTCAGAAACGATTGCAAGTTCCTGCCTCGTCCTCCCATACAGAGAGATATTCTTTTTTTTTTCCCCCGACAAGAGCCAAAATGGTCGTCAAATTCCAAACCCATGGGTACAAACATAGTCTCCGAATGGATACCCTCTCCTCGGTCAGTGCTAAGGTTATGAGACGGCTGTATATGTCACAGGCGGCAAAATGTTAATAATCGGATTTTTTGTTGTCGTTTTGTTTTTCGCTTCAGTGTGGCGCCTCTTGCGTACGAAATGATTGTCATCGCTTCTACGTTGCTTAGCTTCTTTCCAGACGATTCCCCGAGTCCCAATGACGGACCGAAGAAGGGGGCGATACACAAAGAGAGGGACGGTCAGTCGCGCAGGCAGCTTCCACCTCTGTGCCCGTGCGCACATCTGCGTGTTTAGTACCTAACGTTGTCAGGTTGTCGCCTCGGGCGAGGTATTAAGCAGCGATCCCGGCGCCTGGGGCCACGGCGAGACCTGTACCGTCTGCCACTGCAGCCGGGGCACAGGCGAGCGTGTGTACGGCTGCGTAAGCGGTCGCCACTGTGTATTTCTGGGGACGGTCACGCAATATATAACATGATACTGTACATGCGGAGGACGGGGGGGGAGGGGGGGGGCCGGGGGGTCTGAGGTGGCCGTGGACAAATAAGAGCCCGGTCGTGGTCGCCCATTCCCAGGAGAACGCCGTGTCCATGCTGCGGCTGCGCCCTCGCCAAATCGGCCTCAAAGTTCATTCAGATCCGTGCATCCTTTTTTCTTTTTTTTTTTAAGTCTCCTCCGTCAGGATATTTCCGAATGCACACGTGGCGGAGCCTATTTCTCGTGGGCCCATGATGATGGCAGAGGAACCAGACGCGGATGGTCTTGAGGGTGGCTGGGGTGCCGAAGCTGGTTGGTGTGCGTGCGCGCGTGTTTATATGTGCGCGTTCACTGGGCTGCAGTGAAGGCTGTGAAATGGTCTAGGTCAGAACAATTTACTGGACTGCTGTGTGTGTGTGTGTGTGTGTGTGTGTGTGTGTGTGTGCGTGCCCCCCCCATAAACTGTTCCATACCTAAATGTTATTGCCCGAGCCAGAGATTACACTCTTTATATCCCTATTACCAGCTGCTCTCTCACTCTGTCTGCGCCTCCTTCTGCCTCCTATTCATTTTTCGTCTTTCCATCCGCCGCCCGCTTTCATGCGTCTTCCCCTTTTTTGACTGTGTATCGCTCTCTTTTAATTCCCCGCTTCTCTTGGGAAGCGCCGGCGTCAGGCGAGGGCTCGAACATCAGGGGGAATGGGGTGATATTGCATTTTGACACGCCTCGTATTATTTCCCCTTCAATTTCACCGCTCGGTTTCACCCCGCAAACCCCCCCCCCCCCCCCCCCCCCCCCCCCCGCCACCCCGCCTCTCCGCTTCTCACCGTTTCTCCTTATCTTCTTGTCATAACGTGTTGCATGGGGGAGAGTATTGGTGGCTGGACAGATTGAACTACCTCCCACTTTCCACATGTTTTCTTTTTTTCTTTTATCCATTTATCGACTGCCCTCTGCACAACGCAAGTGAGCTTCGACTGCACAAAGGGACGGTAGAGAAAAAAGGAGGGAAAACAAGGAGGTCCCGGAGAGAGATTATTCATGGCTAACTGATGGGGTGCTGAATGGCCACAGAGAAAAGGGTCATTTTTCACGTTGACCCAAGCCACACACCCCCCCCCCCCAAGAAAAAAAAAAACTCCTACCTATTGATCCTTTGTTTTCCCTCGGCCCCTGCACTCAAACTCGCTCTGCTGTTCAGAAATTCAATGTCCTCGCTTCGGTTTGAGTTTCCTGTCCGCCTGTGTTCCCCCTTTCTGCCGCCTCGTCATTTCAGCTCCTCGGGAGCCGAGGTTTTTTGTTCTTGCCCTGATTAAAAAGCACCGCCATCCCACCCAGGTGGCCATGGTGCGTCCGTGATTGGCGCTGCCTGTGCGCGGGATCGCCAGAACCTGTTGGGCGACTGACACCCCAATGGAGAGCCCGATGGCCCCTGTATATTCACAATGACCATACAGTGGTAACGTCTGAGATGCGCGAAGAGGTTTCCGGTGAATGAATTGCGCGCGGGCCTTAAAACGATATTTGATCAAAACGATCAATTTGGCACACGTGGCCGTTGGGTTCATCCACGCGTAACTTTGTGTGTGACGGCGGCCGGCCACTTTTACCTAGGCCAAAGTATGCGAACACTCCTCCAACGTTCTAATCTGCAGACTGAACTGTGCGTGTGTGATTGATGACTGAGCGTTAGATAATTAACAGCAAAAAAAAAAAAAAAACCCTCTCTCCGCTTGCCTCCCCGGGACTGTTTGACAGGCAGATGTTTGGTCTGCCAGGTGAGGAGGTGACTCCGCCGGGAATCCTCTCCCCGGTAATTGGCTGTCACACACGCACACACACACACACACACACACATACCGCTTCCCAAAGTTGGAAAATTGGATTTTTTTTGGCTTCCCGTGACCATGGGGCGTGTGGGGGGGGGGATAATGTGGCAGGGTGAAGGCTTTAACTGCAGGCGTTAGTGAGTGCGCTTAACTTCTTACTGGGACTCTCCTCGCTTTCCCCCCTGTCCACCTCTCCGCCTGTCGCCCTCTCCCCCGCGCTGTAACCTTCTCCCGATCTGGTGCTCGGCCTTGCTGTGTACTCATTTCCTTCCAAGTGGTCGCTCCAAAGTCAACACCCGGCTCACAGATCCACGGCCTGGACTTCAGCGTCATACGTTCCCTCCCGGCGCTACACACTGCCGCTTTCTCCCCCCGGGCCTGACAAATGGACCAAAAGGAGACTTTTCTCATCTCAGTCCAATGAGACTCGTTGAGAAGCAACAAGCAAAACAAAAATTAAACAATAATAAGATGCTCCTTATAAAGCAAACAGTATTGATCGGTAAAAGATCCGGAAACAGCAGTCTCTCCGTCAGAGCCAATCTCAAAAGCACCAGGACAGCTTAGGGTAAGAGAGATAACAGATATTGAACTCAATACTGTCTATACAAAACTAAAGCAATGGAAAAACATATTCGAGGGGAAGCTTGAACCACCCTGCATCGGAGGAGCTCCAGGGCAAGGGCGGGAGTGACGAGCTTGATTTGGAAAAACAGCAACGCTACAGTGTAACATACAAAGACAATAAAGTCTATTTCTATTTCTATTTCTATTCTATTTCTAAAATGATCTCTCAATAGTTTCTTTTGGGTGAAACGTGGTCATTGGCAGTAAGCGCTGTAAGCCATACCCAAACATCCCATCTGTGATGTAAAAAAAAAAAAAAAAATGGATATACATCACGAAAGACGACAACGCTTAACGCGGACCACGCGGCCTGAGTTCATTTTCTCAGATAGATGTTTATCTTTATGGGAATGTGATTATTTAGCGGTAATAATTGCAGAGGCAGCGGCGTTTTGTAAACTATCCAATAAAAGGCGAATTTATGTATGAAGCTTTACACCCCCTCTGACAAGCTGGCGTGGTGTTTATAGCAATGTATAAAAGCTGTCCATGTTGAGTTAGTGCGGCGAAATTAAGTTGGAAAATGTAGCTGTCGCATCAGAGGAGCATCATCAGCATAATTATATTCCACCTCGGCGTGTATTCTGGGGGCAGGGTTGTTTTCGGCATTTGAGCTGCCTCCGAGTTTCAAAACAAAACAAACTTTTGCACCGATGACACATCTATGTTTGCCCTCCTAAAACTGAGGGATACAGCATCTTAAAAGTCGACGCATCCAGGCGGCACCGCCAGTGGTGCAGCGAGTCCTTGTAGATCTACGAGGGCTGTGGGACTTTCATGTGCAACAGCTGCTGTTAGTTGTGATTGGATTTCCTGCATTCTGTCGTGTTGAATTCTCCTCTCTTTATTCAAACCCTGGTGTCAGTGGCGCATCAAAGGTAAAAATCCCTTTTTATTGCGACGCAGTTGCTGCGTCAGGGCTGGCGCAACGCCGTCAGCTCTTATGGATAAAGATTATATACGTCTTTAAAGCAGCGTTTATTTTTGATTTGATATCTTTCGACCTTTAAGTGGCTTTTAGTAACCATTAACTCACGCTGAGTCCCTCTGAGATGCGTTATTACGTTGAGAAATAGTCAAATAGCAGCGGCGCGAAACGAGGACGACAAATAACATAAAACATCATTTTCGACTTTTCACATATAATGTGAAAAATGCAAAAACTTGAGCAAAGCGGAGAACTGGCGAGGCTTTAATTAAATGATGGAAAGTTAAAAAAAAAAAAAAAAAAAAACTCAAATCAAACTTTCTCGGTTTACATTGTCATTGTTATGCTATATATTGTTTTTTTATCGTCGCAAGCCGCCCTTTCATTCGACTGTGATGCTGAGCGGCAGTGTGTTCTGTGCACCACAGCGAGAACACATTTGTTATGCTCAAGCCAAGAGTCTTTATATGGCAAGATGAAAAGGAAGACATTTGAACTGGTTTGATACCAAAGGAGCCGGTATTACACCGTCAATATGGGAATCCTTTAGCCCCAGGCTGTTCTGGGAACATGAATGCGCCCAAATGGTATCACAGCGTTTTCATATAACCCTGATGCAACTTAGCCCACTTTGCTCGCTCTCTCGCTCTCTCTCTCTCTCTCTCTCTCTCCGCAAGGCGCCCACAGGATTTCACAAGGTCCAGATTTTACGTTTCTCCAGAAATAAGTGCGGTTCATTGTGTTTGGGCCAAGCCACGTTGAGTCTCGATGAAAGAAGCGGTCAAGAAAAAAGCACCAAGCGGAGGTGTGACTGGAGATTGTGGGGACGGGGGCTGCATGATGGGGAAATGGACGTACGCGCACCTACACACACACACCCACACACACACACACACGTACACGAAGGCACTTCCACAACATTACCCGTCTTCCACACACAGTACAGTGGGAGCGCTTGAATGCAAATTTTTGCAGAGTAGGAAATGTGACTTTATATCCCCTTCTCTGTGGGTAACGCGAGGAGCCCCTCCGAATGCCATAGGTTCGCACGCGCATTAATAATGAGAGGAAGGCGAAGGTGATGGCGTGCCTAACCCGCACGCTAGGTGAGCACGAAGAGTGTCCCGGGAGACCTAGATTACGCGCAGCCGGCAGCGCGGAGCTGTCAGCTCACCAGCGCCGAGGCCCCGATGGAATTGCCACTCCGCCCGCGAGTGACATAAACTCGCTTCTTTTTCCGAGCATCCCTTGGCACGAGAACATCGGCCTCAGCAGTTGTTCTGGCTCTGTGTGCAGGGTGTCGGGAAAGGGTGGATCTCAGAGTAAATCAAATCCCGCGGCACTCTCCTGGTTGTTGGGTGCCGCACGCGGGGAAACGGGTAAGGAGCGTTGGCGGTGTCGGTGATCCAGTGTGTTTGACGTGAACAACCTTAATTGTGGGTCCCTCCGTTTACAATTGTGATTTTTTTGTTTGTTTGCCTCCCCCCCCCCCCCCCTTTCCACCTTTCCTCCGTGCCTATTCTCCCCAATAATGAAACAGTGACATTCTTCTCCTTCCTTTTATTCTCCGTTCCACTTTTCATACCAAGTCCCTCAGCTATATCCGCCTCTCCGGTTAAGAGACCTAAAGGCCCATGAAGGTCTCGCGGCTGACAAGAAATCCCTACTTTTATGGTGATTAAAAGTGCAATTTTCCCGCACGTCCACGCACAGCGTATGTATTTACGTTGCATGTAAAAAAAAAAAAAAAAAATACTACTAATGTTCAATGTTTTTTTTTTTTTTTTTCAACCAGTATTTCTGAGCTTAATAAGAGTTATAACGTTATTAAAACCCAAATCGACGACAAAGTTGTGGTGCCTCAGCGGAACGACACCCTTAATTCCTGTTTCGGCTCAGACGATGGTTTTGATGTTGCCAACAGAGATTTGTGAACCATATTAGATGGCCACGTGCCGCCATGTTGTCCTGCCGACGCTCACTCGCAAGGTTACGCGAAAATTCAATACGGGGGGGGGGGGGAATATTTTTTCCTCTCTTTTCGCCCCCGTTGAGAATAGCAGCCGCTTCCCTGCCTCGTTCATCCCTGACACTTCTGCTTACCCGCGCGAAATCCCCTCTCATTAATTCTCTGACATTATCATATGTGCCTGATGACACGGAGACAACGCGGTGATATCTGTCCGCATCCGTCAATGCCTCAGAGGCCGCTCTCTCACCACCGCCACGTTCCTGTCACTCGCGTCTTTCAAATCTTCGATTGCCAAACCCAACCGCCTCCCCCCGGGACGATCCGACGATATCCACTGAAAAGCTCCGTCTTCCGCCACATTCTCCTTTTTTTTTTCCACACCACCACCACCACCACCACCTGCTTCTCGCACTCTCCAAGGGATGCGGCCCATCTCTTGTCTTCGCGGGCCCCTGCTTATCGGGAAAAAGTGCTTCGCGAATATGGGGTCTCGCCAAACCCCCCCCCCCCCCTGCTGCTAAACCTCGATACGTGTGCCACACACACCTTCAGTTGATTTGTCGCTTCGTTTTAGCTGTATACGTGTCGTATGTTGCAGGGAGGTGGGTGTAGTGAAAGACTTGGGTTAGCCCGATGGAGTCGTTCACCCAATAACATTGACTTTCAGCTTTCATTTATTGGAAGAAAAAAAAAGCAGAGAACTCCCTTTCATGATTACATTAAAATGAGATTTCACTGGCAATCGTCTCCTTTGCGAACCTAAAGTGACATCATCCGCGTCTGCAGGTGCGTGCGAGAAAAATCGCGCAGGAGATCTTCATCGCGTCACTCCCCGCCGGATGCTCAGCATTGCACCAGAGGCAGAAAAAAATTAAAAAATAAAATCACCACCGTTGCATCATCGGCAGATGCGGCAACGGCTCGCTAATTGCCCGCAGGCCAGGTACCGGCGCCGTCCGCGGGGAAAGAAAATAAGTAAATGATCAAATGCTGGGCGAGAAAACTCCAGCGCGCGTCGCTCGGCGTCCATCACGCCCCTCTGCTTTCGGGCTCGGGGACTTTGATTTGTGCCGCAGTGCCGTTCAAAGCGAAAGGAAACAAAATGGAGGGCGTCTGGCCAGCTGGTCCGCGTTTGACAGCTTCTCTGCAGACGTAACGTCTGTCATCGATCTGAAGAAAAAATAAATAAAAAACTATACGCGCGTCTTTCGTGCCTTTCTTTTTTCTCCCCTCCTCCAGCTAAATGAAAGTGTGTGAAAATAGGAATACATCTTCGATTGCCTCATCTTGTTTGGGGTTTTTGACGTTCATCATCGGTTTCAGGGCCCTTCGCTTTGAATTGAAATCCCGCATGTCGTGCTATACGTGTGGTCACAGATTATGTCGGTACTTTCGGCCTCAGCAGGATGAGGGTGGTTCTCGTTGATCTCTTTTTTTTTTTTTTTTTTTTTTTTAAACCGAGAAATTATACAGCTGTCGACCTTTACTGTACATCTGATCCTTGAGAGGAAATGCGCTTTTGTCCAGCATCCTTTATCACCGCTGCCATCGTGATGGCTTACTTCTATATGTGGAAAGACAATCAAAATCTCAGGGCCATGCCTTTCTGTCTTGACATTTATATTCCCGATCAGCCGGTCGCGCACATATGGCAAATCTCAACAGATCTACCAGTGCACCATGAAAAAATGGGCTAAAAATCCAAGTACCATGTCGTCAGCCGGGGAAAACCAGACGGAGCAATCTTTCTCGATTCACCAAGTTGCACTGATGTGCGACTATCACAGAGGTCCATGACAGACAGAAAATCGCCGAGATGTTCCACCTGTTCCAACCGGAGGGTAATAAGCGTTCGAAAGTGACTCTGGGAAATCTAAAGAGAGAAAAAAAAAGAATAACTATGGAAGGAGCAGGTGGGGGAAAGTGGGGACGTCCGAAACGACATATTCCAACACGGCACTTGAAAGACAGTGAACGTCACGATGTGCAGTGCATCAAAGGCCTCTCAGTATAAACGGAGGGATCCCCATCTTCGTTTGTCTCGACTGCAGCCGCAGTCGCCTTCAAACGCCTCGACGGTACGACGGAGGTTCGACGGGAACCGCTGCATCCCCCGTTTTTTTTTTTTCTTGAGCCCTTTCGCAGCAAAGTGTCATTCAAACGTTTCCCTTCCTACGTGATACTTCAAGAAAATCGGACGAACTACTACTACTACTACTACGACAGCACGCACTCCAACTGATAGCAATTGATCCACAATATTGGTGTACAGTGTGTGTGTTCATGTTTTCATTGTCATTGATACTGTATGTGAAACTAGACGTGTTCTGTTTTTACACCATTGCTGCTTCCTGGGACTGTATTAAGCATTCACTCATTCATTCCTTCACTTTCTTCCATGGGCGCGTTTTAGCGCTGTTCTCGTGGTACACATTTCGATTTTTGTCGCGATCTGTATGGCTGTGCCACTGGGGGAAGAGAGGAGGGGAAAAGTCCGTCTTGGAATAGCCGATGAACAAACACTGAATAATACAGGCACGCGGGGCGATGATCAGTAGGTGCATAGAGAGGTCGACGGATGAAGTGCTGACCTTCGCGAACGTCAGTATAGCCCCAGCTACATAATCCCACACTGCGGGCCTTCGCTACGGAGAGCCCGCCTTTTGCGAAACAAAATCCTGAGTAGTGTTGGCCGTGAAAAAAAAAGATGAAATAAAGGGATGCAATTCCTCTTACAGACAATCTCGCAGTCAAGTTAAGTGCTCTTTTCACTATATTACCCTCAGAGGGAGTCTCATTGGAATGTGAGGAGTGACATTATAATGGATTGACCTTTGTGTTGCGCAATTTCAACGGCACAATAGCCTCTTTGACAATGGAAGGGCTCAATAAAGGCTACTGGAGAATGCACCATCTTCATCTCGTAATTACTGCAGCGGAAAAAAATACTTTGTTTTCGCCGAACTGCTTTGACAGAAACGAGGCCACGTTTGACATTTGGACCGGCGCATCCAGGAGCATGCTTCGAACGGCACACAGACTGAATAATGAGAAAATGCTGAATGCGTTCTGGTTTTAAATATCCAAATCCCCACGAGAAACACCCTGTTTCATTTTATTTTAGAATATACTTTGTCATTGCACAACATAAACAAGTCCAAGCTGTTTTTGTTTTTTCGTTGTTTTTTTTAGGCCAGGCATGCAAACACGTCGCCAGTGTCTTTGCTGGGAGTCAAATGCTTATCCGTCGGTTACAGCTAAACGTGTGGAAATCCCTTCAGCGTAATAACTGCCAGGTGGGAATAAATGGTGCTTTTCGGGCCCATGAACGGACACACGTCTACAACAATCCAAATTGGGGATTCGCGCCCAGCTGAGCGCGGGTCGGAATAACCACGAAAAGGGAACGCCGATAATAAAAATATTGAAAAATGCAATGTCTCATGGTGACATACAGTATTTAAAAGCCGTACGCATTGCACACGATGTCAGTCAACACGTGGCGAATACACCCGGGGTCTGATGGCGTCTCACCTGGTGATAAGTCTGTTATCGGCGCCTCCCTGCTCTGCCACTGGCCCAATCTCCGCAGCACGTTGCCCAACCAATCAGACAGGCGCTCACCTCAGAGTAAGCCAGGGAATCAGAGAGACAAGCTGGGTACCTGTCACTTCGAATCGTGGGATGGGAACTTCAAAATGCTAGAGATATATACTGCCTAGGTTGTTTGTTTATGGCTCGGTAGCAGAAGCCTTGGGTTAAAAAGCTTCAGGACGCCCACCCAGTGGCCATATCAGCAGGCTGGCACATTTTTTTAAAAGGTTGTGGAAAGTGGAAAGTGTATGCTGACCTCTCATTAGGTCCAATTATTGCATAAGGAGGGCCGACAAATGGAGACTAAAAGAAACAAACGCTTCTTCACCAACCTAATGAATTTCCCTCCCATTTATTTATTTATGCATACGTCTAACTTCGCAATGTTGATGACAGGGAAAAACAACACAATCAAACAGTTGAAAAGATGACTTTTCCCCACACAGGACGACAACGCACCGTTTTACATCCGATTTAGCGAAGAAGAAAAAAAAAAACAACAAAGTCTTTAAACGGAAATACGTTTCAAGAAAGGCTTCGCTCTGGATTTATCTCGGCGGCATTTTGTGTTATCTTGTGTTAGGGTTTGCGTTACACATTTCTATTTCTGTTTCATCTGTGTCTTTCCCACTCTGGGCCTGCTCTGACAGTTTGGGTACTAAAAGAGCAAAACATCCTCCCGACCCGCTGCGCTGAATGCGGACGAGCGATAACATGAAAGCTTTGGTCCGTCATCAGCGCGCGGCGCTGACGCCGTCCAACTTTCCGCTGACCGCGGTGCACGAGTCTTGTTTCTACACCAACACCGATGTAATGAGTACACAAACAGCAGATTAAGGGGGTCGCATGCCTTACCGCCTGTAAAAGGCAGCGAGGCACTCGGTGATTGGATGCTTTGTCTAGAAATGATTTAGCACCTCTTTCCGTGTCAACACGGATAGAGAGAGAGAGAGAGAGAGAGAGAGAGAGAAATATGTTAACAAGGTACTGGCCTCCAACGCTCTGGGACGTTCTCCAAACTGTTCTTGGTTTCTATCCAACGCTTGGCTGCATACGTACTGTATATGATTGCCTGGGCGTGCAGGTGGCAGAGAGGAGACAGGTGTCAGACCTCTGTTTTCCCCCCCGTTTTAAATGTGCTTCCACGGAGCTGTTTTTTTGTTTTTTTTTCCTATTTTTTTCTATTTTTTCATTTCTTCACTAGGCCATATTAACGAGAGACCGCATTTGTTCCTCTGTCTCTCTCCTCTCCATATCTTTTTTCCGTCTCCAGCTGTTGTCTTTAGACATAGACGCATTGCGTAACAAGTCTGCGGGCCCAGACGGACATGACTCATCCAATCAGATCGATGGATTGTCGGACAAAATGGCCAAAAAAAAAAAACAACACGCGAGCACACAGTCTTTCTACTGATGTATTTCTGTTCATTAGGAATAGAGATACATATTTGAATACGCGTTTCCCGGTTCTGGAGCAAAAAAAAAAGGCTCATTTACACTTTGTAAGGAATCTAAATGACCTCAAGTGCGAGCCGTAATAGACCGAAATGTGTAATGTGGTTCCCCAAGTAATACTTAACTGAAGCTCAGCCATGCTTGTAGGCACATATACCTTCAGTATGGCCAACCGCTCACTTTCTTTCAGCTCTCAGTCTTTGTTTCTCCTTTGTCTCCTTCCGCTCTAATCTTAACTTTTCCCCCCCTCGGGTTCTTTTTTTTTTTTTTTTTCTAATCCTTCCAACCTCACTGTCTGCACCGCGCCTAATTTTCTCTCCCCGCTCTCACCTCACCTCACCTCACCCCTGCTTTACGTCGTCTCTCTCGCGGCTATATTGCACCTTCTTCACTCGCTGTTTTCCTCCGCAGCCTGACTGATGATGCCGTTCCAAAGGGTGTAGGATCGCTGCAGGTGTGTAACGCCTCTTTTTTTGGGGGCCGCAGAGCTGCACAAACAAACCCGACCGCGGATATCGTGTCCGCGTTGTTTCTCTGCTCTTGTTTATCCCGGGTGTCCGGCTATGATGTTCTAATTAGGATAACAGCCCAGCCCTCTGCCCTCGGTGTTCACGTCTACCTCTCTGAGACTCCGAGTCACGAGCTCAGAATCTCTAATAGCCTTCTCCCCTCTTTCTCCCAGAAGACCCTCAAACGCTTTCTTCTCCTCTCCCCACAACCGACTTTCTTCAAATCATTAGCACAGTCGTCTGAGGCCCACGTTGACATTTGCTTCCCTCGAGCAACAATTCTTGCCGACGAGAGCTTCACCATCAGTCTCTTACCATGCATTAATGATGTGGCTACAGGATATCCTATGTCCATATCATTCATATGGTATCCCTACATTTACTAAATGGAATGTTACTTGCATGGCGACAGGAAAGACAAAAACTCTCTCTACCTGGCAAGTGAGGTAGCTTTATTTTTGCTAGCATAACGCATGGTTTGCCGACATCTAATTACGACTGTGTCGTCACCGCCGTTAAACAATGATGATGTAAGAACATTTTTACCAGGGTGAACCTAGCTAAATATTCAGCCATGCTTTTCTTCATATTTTTGCATTTAAATATGTGCCAGAACAGTAGCCTGTGCGTCTTTTACCACAGCAAAACCATACTGGGGAAATCTGGGGGGGCGTGCATTGGCAGTAGATCTACAACTGTCCATGAATTGTTTTTTTTTTTCCCTGGTAAACTGATACCCAGCAGAAAACTGCATGTGGCAAAAAGAAACCTAGGGAGAGCTGTGCATGCAACTACAGCGGTTTTGCTGCTGATACCCTATTTTTTCCCATCTCGGTGAGGCAACAGGATTGGAGGAAAGACGCTGCATCTGCCCTCTAATTGCAAAAGTGTTCTAACTAGCGGAGGGCCGTCGGTTTCCGAATAGAACCAAGTGCCCAGAAAGTCTTTTGGATCCTTTACTGTGAACTGGATTTATTATTGTTAACCTGTACGCCCAATTGAACAGAATAAGTGTGGGTTTTTTTTTGCTGATACTGTATGAATGGCACGTGCAGCCATTATCGTCTACCGACTTTGGCAAAATGTTGCAAAATGATGAACGCAGTTCCATCGGCAGAGAGTATTATTCAATAAATACATGAAATATAGATCAATGCCAAATCATAATAATTAAAAAAAAAACACAGAGTTTTGTTCACAGAGCTCATTTTAATTTGTTCAGTTTTGTTCCCCATTAATCTTTAAACGAGTGCCATTTTGCTAATGGGTGTTAACGAGCTTGCTTACAGTAAGATACTGCAGCGCTGTTATTAAATGTAACGATTTCTACCAGACTGCACAAGTGTAGACAGGAAATATCAGAAAAGAACCATTTAGCATTATTCATTAAAAAAGGGAGTGGAGTTAAAAAATGCAAACGAATACCGCACATTGGGGGATGTAAAAAGACATTGTCAAAAGGAAAAATTGATTTTTCCAAAGCTTCAAACTCCAAATGAAATGCACATGCTCAGACTGCAAGGTGTTGGAAGCAGTCTCCTTCATCTAGGAAGTTGCTTTTAAGCCTTTTAAGACACATCTCAAGATTCAGGGCAACTGTGTGTCATAGCGGGGGAGAGATTGTCCCTGCCCTAAATCCCAGCTCCCATTTATTCAAGTGTCCCTTAGAAAGGGCCCGAAATCCCCTGCAACTTTGTGTGTCATGTGCACGACACCGCGTTCCCCCGAAGATCAATAACGCCTCGCCTCGGTTCCACGTTGTATGGAAGGGTGGGCGATGCCCGAAGGTGCTCGGAGGTGCGGAGAGCGAGAGTGAGAGAGCGCACTCCAGGTCTCCGGCGAGGTGAGCCCGAGGACACGAGTCCCTAAAAATCCGCCCGGAGGGACAGAAGTGAGAGGAGCATAATCAGCGGAGGTTACCAAAAGTTGGTGGGCGAGAATGGAAGGCGATCGTGCTGCGGGATAATCGCTCCAAACGAAAAGGAACCTTCTCTTCCAGCCAACTAAAGCTACACCGACACCTACAGCTGGAGGTGTTATGCCGAGGAAATATGATCGCTGCTGTTTTTGTTGTTTTTTTTTCCTCTCTCCTTTCTTCCCTCCATCTCTGAACCCTTTCGAGAGAGACTTGACACCAGTTCCGTGCGTCACTGATTTCGTCATGAAAGCAACCGGCGTCGCACTTTTCCCGCTAACGGCGGCGTATGTCTACCGAAAGCAAATGGCAGGTGGATCTCAGCAATGAATCGGGGGCCTGAATGCCGATCCGGGATTAGCGCCTGCCAAAGGGCGAGCTGTCCGACAGGCCGCGCAGAAGCGTGGCGCCCGAACGCACTCATCCGATAGGAACGCGCAATCGGTGTGGCGAACTTCTTCACACGAACATGGTCGGCCGATATTGCACTCTCTAATTCCAAATGCACGATTGCTTTCTTATTCTTCGTCTGTTTGCGGCCACAAGGGTCGCTGTGACAAAATGACCAAAAATGTAAACGCATAAACTTTGAGGTGATTCCCTCAAATAAACAATATCAAGGCCATTAGGTTTTCCAGTAAGTTTATATTTTAATCTTTAATATTATCGTAAAGGCATTTTTCATTCTATGAATAATAAAAAGGATTGGACCGCTTCCATTTTTTTTTCGAAAAAAAGCGTATTTTCCTACACCATAAAACACAACATATGTAAATTGGATAGACATTTCCCCCATACATCATCACGGACAATGTACAGCATTTACTTTAAGGCCTCAAAAGCAGGCTGCACTTACACCAAGAGCTGATGGTAGGACTAAAACCCTTTACTATACCTGACACGCACACACACACACACACACGCGCACGAGCGCGCACGGGCACGCACACACGCACACACGGAGCTGAAAGGCGGACAAAGCCCGAAGCGCTCAGTAGGGAATCCATCCTTGGAAAGATGGATTTCGGAGCAGAGGTGCCTCGCTCTCCCTAGCTTTCCCTCCCTTATCTGTTCTTCCTGTTTTATCCCTCTCTCAACCCTGCGAGGTGCAAAAAAAAAAAAAAAAAAGGACGGTTGCAATCAAGAAAAAATGTCGATGCTTCACAAAGACACACACGTACACACATACACTCCGTGCTCGGGATTGATGCTCACATCTTGTTAAATCTCAATCCGGGACTCATTTTTATCCAATTAGGTTTCTAAATATGATGCCGTATTCTGTAATATCATAATACAGGTAAAAGTCATGGAAAAAAAAAAAAAAGGAAATACGGCTTACCCCCCCCCCCAACACACACACACACACACACAAACACAGGGCATATTTTCAAAGAAGAAAGATAGTGCAAGATAAACAGCTTGGCGCACCACTGATAAAAAATAAAAAGCAACAGAACAAACGTGGGGTCATGTAGGAGACAGAAAAATGACCCGTGTGTGAACGCGTCGTTGACACCGACCTGGCACGAGCGAAAACACACATTTATGTGAAAGAATCCTAATTATAGCCTTTAACAACAATGCTGGCAGCTCTCTAATTGGCAATTAACTCAGGGTCACTGCTGTTATCTCTTCATCACGCCAGCATCCCTGCCTCGGCCCCTACACTTCATCTAGGAAACGAGGGAGCTTTATCCCTTCCTTTGCTCACCACCCCCCCCCCCCCCCCCCCCCACCCCCTTGTGTGTGCACACCTGAACCAAAACAGTGTTTAATTTGTTGTGTGTCTTTTGAAAGGCTGCGCAATAGCCAGGGACATGACAGCAACTAAATGGTTTTCATTTTGTGTCGCAACTGTAGAATTGCCAGAGTTCCTGCCTGCTTTGGCCTGGTCTGCATTCTGCTCGACTGCCGCTAAATCACCTTAACGCCTCTCTCCCGAGAACAGGCACACACACACACACAAACACACACACCCACACACACACACACACACACAACAGCTCATTACAAACGTGCGCACACACACACACACACACACACACACACACACACACACAGAGTAAGCCACTAAATCACACAGAGCAAATGTGACAGGATAGCTAATCTAACTGTAAACACATTTGCAGCTAATCCCGAAACAGAGAAGGTCCTTAAAAAATACACAACAATAATGGGAAGAAAAAAAAAAAATACAAATTCATCCATCGTAGCGATCGAGAGCTTAGGGTAAAAGATAGGTGTGTCGTTTCATTCATAATGACCCAAACTCACATTTACTATCAAACGCGTGCGCACGCACACGCACATTTGCGCGTTCAGTTGTCTGTGCGGTTATCCCGTGGCCTGTTACTACAGGCCACGGACTGTAGTTGTCAGTTCAGGCACACACGCGTGTACAGTGGGGGAAAGGCTGCTCGGAATCGCCTCAGCAACTAGCGCCGTGTGAAGCCAAACATCCGCGACTCCAATCCACGTTTTTGTGGATCACGTGGGAATCGAGACTCCATCTTCCTTCGGCGAAAAAGCCACACAAAACAAAAGGGGGATCCAATGTAGTACAAAACACCGCGAAGTGAAACGCACATTTTGATGCACCAGACCCAATGTGCTCACTATTCCTTCAACGCAGAGGGTGGAGGTCGGGTATATACTGTATACGACAAGGGGCTTGCCAACTGCAACATCCGAGGTGTGGGTGGGTGCGTGTGTGAGCTCAAAGTTGGCACCGATGGTTAGAATTAGGTTAAGGTCAGTGGTGGTGAGGTAAGTGTTTGAGGTGGGGCATGAAGTGATGATGCATCTTGTCAACAAGTGTCCTCGCAACTCAACAGTCAAGGGTGTGCGTGTGCGCGCGTTTCTTTTCACGACAATCTTCAAGAGCAACAAAGGAACAGCGGTTCCTGCGGCGCTCGTCGCACGAAAGCGGAGAGCGCCCTCGCGCCATTCCCAAACGTACAACGTTAGGGCTCTCCTCTCTGGAGCAGGGTTCGCGGTTGGTATTTCAGAGGAGGTGTCGGAAGGGACAAAAAAGCCTCTCTCCGGTGAGAGGGATGGAGAGAGACACCCGAGCTGGAGCGCTGGAGGAGAAGGTGCGGGATCGGCGGGGCCGAGAGGAAGGGGGGCAGTCACGCGATGCCCGCCGCGCGTGCCGGGCCTCAGCACGGAGGAGCAGCAGCGAGTAAATGGCGCCGTCCATATTCATTTCTCTCCGCCCCCTTCCCTTTAATCAACGTCATTTTCCAGCGATAGGGAAGGTCAAAAGGATCAGCGGTTTTTATGGCCGACGTCTCCTTCTCCGATTATATACGCTGCGTTCAATATTACCCCCGCGGGACGTTGCGCGGCAAACATCCGACGCCGTAGGGACAAGGTTTATAAACCCTCCTATATTCACACAACGTCCAAGTAATATTTTTCCGCACCCCCCCCCGAAAAGGTTCTCAGGTTGGCTGACTCCGCCCCGCCCGGCCCTTCAGATGGAGTCTCGTGAATCGAAACAAAAGTCGCCTGTCGTGCGTTTGGCCATACACACTGAGGCACTCCGCCACCTCATATTACGGACGGACTAGTGTCTCTGTTCCGTAGCGGTGGGACCCCTATTTGAGGGACGTTCTGAGAAATCAAGCACGGGACCAACCTTACATTCCGACCTTTCTCTTCCCTTAACCGTCATTTCATTTTTGCGATTTCGTTTCATGATGCACCTGCCGACTGGCAAAAAAATAAAATAAAAATCACATCCCAGTGGCCTTCCTCAGACACACCACACCGCACAGTGTCGATGTCAATTTTCCAACTGTTCGCGAGTCAAACTGTTCCTAATCACCAGCGCATCAAAGTTAATCACTCACCGCTTAGGTTAAATGAAGACATTTCACTCGACCTCATAATGTGACAAGACCTCAATGTCACTCATAATTACGCCGCTGCCAGTAATACCTGGCTGCCACCCCGACACCCACCACCGCTCCCTCCGCCACTTTGTTTCTGCCTCCGAACGCCCTTCTGCTCTCGCTTCATTCCACCGCATTTTGTCAGAGGCGTCTCCTCCCTCGTGCGTTTTGCGCATCACAAACGCCAAATGCGCCTCGGTTGTGTTGAATCATGCGCCGCTGCTCGGAGACAACGGCAACAGCAAATAAGACTTTGCACCGTCATGTCACTATAATATACCAAATATAAAACGGAGGGAGACTGGGCCAAATCTCTGAAACCAAATCACAATCAGTTTATTATTAGTATTTGATTGAACCTTTCTTTAATCATTAATGTGTCCAACTCGACAGAAAAAACAACCTTTCTGAAACATGTTGAGCGGCCATTTTTTCATGAAGGCCCTAAATCCACACCGCCGAGCACTCTTTAAAATGAAAAGGACATCTTGGGCTGTATCAATCATTCCTCACTCAGCGAATCACCGTCGAATTCTGTGGGTCTTTAGGAGAGACTATATTTGTGGCAGCAAACTGTGCGTCATAAATCAGCACAGGTAGAATTTTAAGATTAAAAAAAACAAAAAAAACGCATCTAAAATGGCCCAGGACTGAGCGAGCTGAATGTGTGTGCGTGTGTGTGTGCGGCCATCTCTTCGGTCGCGTCCCTGGCAGTCTCCAAATAAGCGGGGGCATGGCTGTGAGTCATTCCCTCAACTTAAAACGTTCCAATAACTTATCGGAGAAGGTGAAGAGCTCTCGCGCGGAGAAGTAGGGGCAACCGCACGCGAGTCTCATCTTCAATGTCGTATCAAAGCACAGCCTCGAGCGGCTGCAATTGAAAATGAATGAAGCGCCGATTTTCCGTACCCGTCTCAACTCGGCGCTGTCGCGTGTCTTGGTGTTTCGTCTTCTTTATTGCCACCGCAGTCGGTTGTCCCCTTTCCCCGTCGCTTTCTCAGGTGACAGCAGATCATTTCGTTGCCGCCACCGATTCACCATTTGTCCTCTCCAAATTACGGCCGAGCCGTGGCACAAATTGAATCGTTCGCCCAATGAAGCGAACTGTTTGCCGATCTGTGCGGGGCTCAATCCAAAACTACACAAGGTAGGCGGATAAACGCATTTTTGGCTCCTGGAATGGATTGTGGATTCGTACGCAGTTTTTTTTTTTGTTTTTGATTCCATGCCTCAATAGTTCTCTTTGTCTGTCGCACTGCGCTGTGGTGTCAAAATAATAATATCAATATATAAACATAAACCTGCTCCAATACAGACGTAAAAATCTTGGGCATAAAATGTCCCCCTTTGGTCATGAAAAAAAGGGCTTGAAAAATTCATGATAAAAAGAGGGGATTATCATACCGTTTTAATGAACTGAAATAGAGCGCCTTTATATCTCACACACACATGCCGTGACACACACACACACACACACACACACACACACACACGCAGCCACACGAGTACCCGCCGATTCTCGCTCACACATCTTTATTCGGTCATTATGACGCTCATAAAGATCTAAAGAGATTGATTGAGCCGGTCGACCTTAGGGGATCACCGTGCTGTGGGACGCGGTTCTCAGTCACGCCTCCAGTAACACCGCAAATGAACCAAATCAATCAAATGGTCCAGATACCGGTTCCCCTCCGCCCTGGATCCAAAGGGGCACAGCGGGGGGGCACGCGCGCGCACACACTCCGGAACACACACACGCAATGACATTCACCATGGAGTGCATTGTCTCAATCTGCAAACACCGAGAGATCTGGGGATAATTAAATCCCATGTTGGAGCATTAGGAGCCCCACGGTGTGCCATTCAATCGCTACACACACACACACACAGACACAGACCAGCCTGATGTGAAAGCTAATCCCCGAAACTGTTTATCCACCATCTCCTTAACGAGCTACAAACCAGCCAACACAAATGAACACCAAGTATCGGAGGGGGAAAATAAATAAATAAACAAATCGCCTGTCGTACACGCAGATGGGCGGCGGGCATTCGTTTGGTTATGCAAATGTCAGGGGCGGGGGGGGGCCTTGGCCCCTGAAACGGACAAGGCCAACAACCACGGAGATGTGTTCAAAGCCCAGTCGATATTTGTTCATAGATTGAATTTGCCATTCCTGTTCTGATTTATTAATTGCTGCGTTGTTATTGTTGTCGTCCTTTGACTGTTTGTCTGGACCAATTACGGCTGATCCTCCCGGGAGTGGACTAGACTCTTCAGATGTCTGTTTATAATCTATTGATTCCTTTCATCTCGGGTTTGCTGTGTGGCCGCTGCGCGGGTTTGTGCATGTGTGCGTGTGTGTTGGAGGGTGTGTTTGTCGAAGGCACATTGGTGGTGGGGGCGGGGGGGCATGGGTGATTGTGTATGTATACGCGTTGGAAGTGAGTCCATCGCATGTACACCGGCCTCCGAACACGACAAGGGTGGGGGAGTGGGGGGGGGACGCCTCGCTCATTCATTTGTTGCTTCTCCGTTTCCTCCCTCTTTTTTTTTCCCCCCTCTCTCTCTTTTTTGCCACACGCCCGCACGGGACGCCGTCATTATCCTTCCCAGCACGATTGGACTCTCCCCACACCTTCGTTCGCTTCCCACCCCCCTTTGCACGGTAACCTTCTTTTTTCCCCGAGTGTGGCGATCTTGTGCTGTCCAACCGTTCACTCTCTATTTCTATCTTTGGCTGCTTTCTATTATTCTGTCTATTTCCATTTCGCCATCATTCACTCCCAATCCGTTTCCATCGCATTTTCCCTCACTCTTTCTCTCCGTCTCTGAACCCTCCTGTCTCACTCGCTGTCTATCAGATAATGCTGATTTCAAATCACACTCGCCAAAAAAAAGAAAGAAGGCAGGATGTAGAGAGCAAATCATTGTTTAGGACTTTTGTGCCACTGGGTAACTGTTTGCCATTGCCATTTCTAATAAGTGGCAGTTCTTTCGAACCACAGCAGCACTGCTCCAGCGGAAATACATCTACTGCAAATGCGAATTGGCCTCAAAGCCCATGCAGCCATCCTCGCAGAGGCTTTTGTGGATTTGTCTCAGTGAAGGTCAGAAACAAAACAAGGCGGATCGCTTCACAGGGACAGATGCACATTTGTCTGAGCTTAGGTGACTCATTAAAATATCTGGTTGGATTTTAAAAGGCATAAATCCGCATTGTACCTGGCACTCAATAGTCACATTTGTTTTGCAATGGCCCTGCTCGATGGACAGGGAGATTTGAAGATTAAAAAGTGATGCTGTTCATCAAATGCTCTCTCTCTCTCTCTCTCTCTCTTTCTCTCTCTCTCAGTTTTCTGAAGCAAGTGGAAGTGGAAGCATTACTGCAACCGCAGTAGATGATATGACACGAAGCGATAAGCTCCTGGAGTGGAAAATCAAGCGCTGTCTGGTCCTTTTACCATGATCACGATCCCATCACCTCGCACTCATTATACAATTTGCTGCAGCCATTTCGATCAATCACCGCCCATTGTGTCATCACTGGAGCAACCTTGAGGCTTTCACAGCACGGGGACCTTCCGAATAACAAGCACAAGGATTTTGTCTGTCTGCCGTTTTTTTTTTTTTTTTCCCCCCTTTCACTTTTCTATCGCTGTGTGGTGTGGTTTATTCTTTGGATGACGGCGGTTGGGGCATTAAGTAGCGGTGTGTATTTTGACCGTGCAGGCTCAGGAACCACATCAGATATCACCCATATATAATGGCGTAATACACATAATCTTCGTAATAAATACGAACTGTTTGGGGTCGGGTTTGTTTGCAGCTCCCGACATTACGTCGCAAGGTTATCGATTCAAATCTTCAGCACGGATGGGGAGTTTCCAGCATGAGCGGCCTATGCGAAAGCACACAGACTAAAGGCTAGATGATTTGGCAAATGGGAGAGGAAATTCTGGGGAGCCAATCAGCGAAATCAGGCCCAGGTAGTTGGGGTAGTTTCAGTGCATCTGTGAATAGGAAGACAGCCGGAGGATATCTGGTGGGCGGGAGGAGTGTGACGGCAGGCTGCCTCGAAAACACCATTTTTATTTTGGTTTTTTTTTAAACTGGCATGGGTCTATTTCATTTTTTTTAAAAGCATACATAAAGGAAGAGGGAATCAAATGCCCTGGGGCAAAACTCGCTTCTTTAGCAATAACAGCAGAAAGGCTTTGTGTCAAAGTAAAGCATCATTTTTAGACTGTAATTAGGGAGACTTTAATCCCTTCTGACTGCTCACACAACATATTGTAGCCAGGATTCATGCCACTGGGGTTGTAGGATTTTATGGCGGCGCTTGTACTAGCAAATGGGACTGGAAATGGGACTTCAAGCTAAGACAAACTGTGACAACTTGTGACAATACGAACGGCACACAACAGCCTCTGTCTGTAAAGCATGATCTGAAGAACTAACAAAATAAGTGCAAAAGAAAAAAGAAAAAAAAAAAGTCATAAATCAGGCTCCAGTTTCTCTGGAGCGGCTTTGTTTAATGACAACCCAAAACTTGGTCTGCGAGGTGAAGGACATAGAGATAGAAAATAGAATTAGAAGAGTGGGAAACTTTTTCCCTCAACACAAACCTCTTGCGCTAATGCGACGGCAGACATGGAGGTGTGGATGCCACAATCGGTAACTCGGTTGACTCTGGTCCCCGGAGGATCATTTCTTGGAATGTCACTCGGAGCTTTGAGCAGAGGAAGAATGGGCCTCCAGTCCCCCAGATAGACTGTGATTACTCCAGAACAAGTCCGAGCAGCCCATGGGTGGCCCGGAAGCTTTTAAACCCCACCGGTTCCATCTGGGAGTTTGGGCGTCTCGGCCTATTAGCCGGCACCCCGTCCACTCGGTTGGTCGGTCCCTGGACACTATGCAAGGTGCCGGAATTTGCTTCCCCGACTCGGAGCTTCAGACGGGGTGGGGGGGGGGGGGGGGGGGGGGGGGGGGGGGGGGGCGCGCGCGGGGGGGCGGGGGGGCTATAAATAATGTGACTGTGTCTCGTGACACGGTGCAAAAAAGAATGGGCAACTTTCCAACCTTTTCTCAGCTTGTGGTCTTTGATACTTCCTCTTCTCTGTGTCGCGGCCCCCCCTTTCCCTCCGTCCCTCCTCTGTCTTAAGACAGCTCGGGCCGAGAGCAACTCCGCTGTGGAATAACTTCATTGCAAAGCAACCGAGGGAATCGAGGGGAAGGTTGAACGTGAGAAAAGGGGGTGGGGCGGGGTGGGGTCGGGGGGGAGGGGGGTGGTGGGGGGGCGATAAGCAGGAGTGTTGTTAAAAGGCTGTCTACCTCTTATGCCTTCATCTTTTCTCTTGTCGTGCACTAATGGAGAGATAGTCCGGCAAGCAATGAGCAGACACTCATCCCCTCCACAGTGACAGAGATCTCCGCTCGCAATTTCAAACACCGGGATTTGCACTCAAGTGGAGATAGCGAAGCATGAAATGTGAGCAATATTTTTCGTCGAATCCTTGCGGGTCCCCTATCTTATTGGCGGTTTATCCAGTTAGAGAGGTATGCTAATGGCGCGGCGGGCGACAGAGGTTGTTATGTCCCTAACAAGATGATAGCTCTAGGTCTTCTTTATAGTTTGAGAGCCGCGACAGAGAGAGAGAGAGTGAGAGAGAGAGAGAGAAAGAAACAAGAGAGAGGTGGTAATGTGGACGTTTCTGTTTCTGTCCATTTCCGTAATGGTGAAAGCATCAATTTACTCCATCGTGGTTTTTCATAATGCAAACATCAATCGCATGCTTACTTTGACTGTTTTTGATTATATCTAATGCGCTAGTTATAATCACCCCCCTGCCCAAAACACACACACACACACACACACACTCAAACACGCACAAACGCATTACGTTTCTGCTTATCTCCCCCTGAGTGCCACTCCACTCCACCCCCCCCCCGCCCTCCCCTCTTAAAGCAATGTATCATTGAGGAAATATAATGAGAAAGAAGAAGAGCGGGCTATGAAGTGAGCACCCTCGTATCATTTCACTTGCTGTCATGAAACCCGGACGGGCAAAAACATCAGCCTGTGAAGGGAACCGGCGGCGGCGGCGGTGCCTTCACAGGCTGGAGGTGAGTGCCAACATGTGTCTGGCACGCGCGTCCTGCCATGCCACGTCGTTCTCCGCTTGACATGCGTTTCCCTCACCAACGAAAAAAAGCCGACACTTTGCCCCGAGGCAGCAAGCCAAGTCATGTCGCTCACCTGCGCGCACAATCACCTCAAAGAGGTTCCGCAACTCGGTGAGCGACGGGGACGGAGGCGCCGTGCGATCAGCTCTTCACCAAGAGAGGGTCGAAAAAGGTCGAAATGAATCTTCTCGTCGAAGGGCTCCCTCCTTTCCGAGCAATAAATTACAACTCATGACTTTAGTGCACATTTAACCGAGTGGTGTCGAGCTGACAGGAACAGGAATTGATTGACTGGATTTAAATGCTTAAAAACAACAGGAAAACCTATCCTCACCATACTCTGCTTTATGTCAAAAAGGAAAAAAGGGACGTTTTTCTTCTACATAACATCTAATGATGCTCCTCTTTCTAAAATGTTCAAAGGGCAACTTTCCAGCGAGAAAAGGTGGCAGGTCGCGCTCAGCAATTCATCGCAATTCATATTCAATTATTATATCGGCTTCCAACGGCAATGAATCAACATAAAATGATTGCTTGTGTCAGATTTCATTTCACAATGAACAAGGAACTGTGAACCCAGCGCGCCTCTTTCGCCTGACAGTGGTGTACGGTCGCTTTCACGATGTGTAAAAAAAAGAATTGCGCTTTTTAGTGTTGACCAGAAACGAAATCCCACATATTTATCGTAGATATGAATTGGGATTTTAAGTATTGGCCCGACCCGAGCAAGTAAAGACTACTCTCCTGCTTTTTGTCCCTTTGCTCCTTCCTTTACCTCAGAGAGCCCAGAGCGAGTAGCTGAGCAGAGGGGAGAGAGGAGAAGCGGCATAAGAGAGAGCGCTATTAATCAAATACAGGTAATGATGGGTAATTGAGGGCTCGTATCCGAGCAAGGAAAAGTACCCCCCCCCCCCAAAACGTCAGCAATTCGGCCTCCTTCAACTCCATTAAGAAACCTTTTTTTTTTTCCTTCAAGCACTCAAGAGGTAGACATCCTCTGGGCCACTACGGCTATTTCTTTGCCTTTAAAACCCCCCATCCTTTTTTTTTTTATTTTACTTGGAGTTTGATTAGTCCTTCCGTTGAGAGGGAAACCGAGGTTCCTTTGTTTTTGCATTAAAATCTCTGCCCAGCGTGTCCATTCAGTGGTTTAAGGGTTTAAGTGCTGCTCTCCTGTGGCCATATGTAGGCTGTTGAAAGGCTCCTCCACTCCAAAACAAACAGGGCCATTAAGGTGCTCTTATTGTCTCCACGGCCATTATTTGTGCGATATTGCGCGCATATCTGGCGACCGAATGGCGATGACTGAGCTAATTCAATTGAAGGTAATTAACTAAAGTGGGATTGCTGTGTCATTTCAGCCATCCCCTGTCCTTCCCATCCAGGCACTTTTTTTTTTTTTTTTCATTTTGGTGTAACCCTCCAAAGGAGCAATTAGGCTGGTGATCTATTGAACAACACAGACAGCAGCCGCCTCCTCCCCTCTCTGCTCCTTTATTGGCAGAAATGTATGTTATGGTTGCTGTTTGAATGTTTTTTTTTTTTTCATTTTGGTGTAACCCTCCAAAGGAGCAATTAGGCTGGTGATCTATTGAACAACACAGACAGCAGCCGCCTCCTCCCCTCTCTGCTCCTTTATTGGCAGAAATGTATGTTATGGTTGCTGTTTGAATGTCTGAAGAAAACACATCAGGTTGCCATGGAGATAAAGGCTGCAAGAGCCGTGTCCATAGATTCCATATTTCCTCTAATCGCGGCACAGTGCAGTTGTCATGTGGCAATCCTGCCATGCTTAAAAAAAAAAAAAAAACACTTTTGTTTTTTCTCCCCCATCTTTCTCTTACCTCGTCTTCTTATTTTGAACTAATTCTGCCCCCTACTGGGTCCGATTGTTTTTTATTTTTTATTTTGATCATTTCTTTTTAATGGTATTCAAAATGTTCCCTTTGCAGCACAATAAGCAGCTGTTAAGTATACCTTTCAATATGCAACCTTGTCTTTAACAAGATTTCATGTCCTCGTTGGGGTGGGGGGGGGGGGGGGGGGGGGGGGGGGGGGNNTGGGGCCGGGGGAGCGTGGCGGCAGAATGTGCTGCTCACGTTCCCGGTGTCCTTCCCTGTGTCATATTTCGCCGAGGACGTGGCAGCAGTAGCCATCTGTTGCGACTTCACATGTGATTTCACAGGCTGCTTTTACTGCCTGAAACGATCCTGGCCTCCTCAGCCTGTCTTTATGAGACACACCAAGGACAACTACCCAGTAAAGTGCGTTGGTGAATCCCTGTGTCATATTTCGCCGAGGACCTGGCAGCAGTAGCCATCTGTTGCGACTTCACATGTGATTTCACAGGCTGCTTTTACTGCCTGAAACGATCCTGGCCTCCTCAGCCTGTCTTTATGAGACACACCAAGGACAACTACCCAGTAAAGTGCGTTGGTGAATTTGCGTGCGTGTGTGCGCGAGAGCAGGGATGGGGGGATACAGGGGAAATAGGGGCGACCATGCTCTGTAACAATAGCTGATGCTGTTAAATCACCCAGCTGAATACTCATCAACACTGAAATGCATCATTTGCCGAGGTAGGCAGAGACGCGGCACCATTACTCCGTTCCAGTTACTTGGCTGGATTTTTCAAATATTCGTCCTCTAAATGGCCTGACCGGACTATTGGCTGTGCTCGTCGAAGCGGAACACTTTACGGCGTGTATAATTGTGCCGCCGTCGAACAATGTTTGTTTGCCATCGAAGGCATTTTCGGACATAGGTTCGAATCCCACTTCCGCGAGACGCGACACCTTTCAAAGACAGGTGTACGGGATCGAAACTCTGCGGAGAAACATGAAAAGATAATCAAATCGTGCTTTCGTCGGCGGATGAAGAACAACTTTTTATTTTAAGTTCCTACCTGTGTTTAAGATGAATCTTAAATCCGACTCCATAGATGGGTAGGGGGTGGGAGTTGAAACAAAAATCTCTTGGGCAAAAAATGACGCTTCCATGGGAACGGTATATGCTAAACGGACGCCAACAAAAAAAAAGTAAATTCGCCCCACTTTTAAGAACACAATTCAATGCAATTTAAGGGACCTGGCATACACATTTATCTTCTGACATCTCCCGCTCGGATATTTCGTTGCCGTCGTACTACATTTATCATACATATCAGCGGCCAACTGGGAGAAATGGGCATGTCTTTCCTCCTCGTGCTAATTGCGGGCAGGATGTGTGGGGAGTTGTGCTGGCTCCCACGTCTGTGCCTTGGCATTACGAATTGCAAATTGCAACAAAAAAAAACAAAAAAAAAAACGCTCGTCAGCTGGCAAACGCTGCAACAAACCCACTGATGTCAGCAGTCCAAGGTAACACCAGTGAAAAGTGATTATCTATTATCACTCTAATATTCTGAACTCCCCTTTCAAACTGGCATGTTGATTGGAGACTCGAATTCAAACCAACTCGCGCTGAATGTAGTGAGTCCAAAGTGGCCCGTCAATGTGACATTAACAAACAGAAAAGCCAAGGAAACAATCTAATTGCCTGCCAGATGGAAAGAAACAGGACGTTTATATCGCAGGTATTTGCGTTCGATTTGAGTCCAGCCTGCTGCTTGGGGAATTCTTGGGGTTACTATTACAGAAACGCTACTTGCTTGCTGATCATATCAAACAAGTACGGCCGAACGCGAACTTTGCCTTCACGCGGTTGGCCAAAATAACAACTTGGCTCTCCCCTGCTCTCGCACGGCACTCTTCCACCCGCCCGCACGCACGCACGACCGACCGACCGACCGACCGACCGACCGACCAACCGACCGACGCCGCACAGCTTCCCAACACGCCCTGACACACCTACACGCACACTCGTGGAGATTGGCTGCAGATCACTCTCTTGGAAAAAAAAAAAAAAAAACACAAAACAAAACTGCGCCTCGCGGAGGACCGTTCCAGAATCCCTGGGTAGAGGTAGGTTGGGCACAGCTTCCCAACACGCCCTGACACACCTACACGCACACTCGCGGAGATTGGCTGCAGATCACTCTCTTGGAAAAAAAAAAAAAAAAACACAAAACAAAACTGCGCCTCGCGGAGGACCGTTCCAGAATCCCTGGGTAGAGGTAGGTTGGGACGGTTTTGAAAGCATCCTCTTTGAGTGGCTGTTTTCATGGAACCAGAGAGTTCTCTCGAATTCATCATTTAATGGAAGGAATCCAACTTTTTACTTCCGCCCGAATCGTTTGTGCGTTCAACACACTTCCCTAACACTGTTTCCAGCCTCAGTAGACACAATGCGACTCTTTCCATATCCTTATTCAGAGCTTTGTGACAATGATCTGTTCATTTCCCTAAATAGTAACGAACCTCATCATTTGAATATAATTGCCTGTTTTGGGAGGTCACGGATTCTTTACAAGTGCTTGGGTTGGTGTACAATTATAGCGAGTATATTCAATAATGTCTTTTGCATGGACTACACATTTTTGTCATCTGTTGCCGTCACTTTTTAGTTGATAAACACGTCATTTGTTTGTCATCCTCGACTGCTGATTAACGTAATCGCCACTGAAGAAAATAATGACCCCGATAATAAAAAATAAAAAAAATCCTCATTACATAAATTGGCGGTACTTGTAATGAACTATGATGCATTGCGGGGGGATTGTTCAGAATTTTTGAAGCAGAACGGTCATAATTACAACTTATAAAACTTAAAATGCCATCTAGATAAGCCTCAGAAATGTTCTCTCAATAAAAGGTTGGCCTCCAATTATCCATGTAATTGCCACAAATGAATTTGACGCGTTGGTTCCTTTTCAGGCAACAGTATAGTTGGCAAAAAGCAATGTGAAGGTCATTCGAGTCCTATTCAAAGAGCTATTCCAAGACAAAGAAATCCGTGTTTAAACGGCATCGGCCTCAAGCATCCCAATGATTTGGCTCATGGCACACACACGCTCGGGATGGGGAGAGCTACCTTTGAGTCTTTGAGGCAGGGTGGTAGTAAGTGTTTCTTTGTGATTTTTCCTGCTGTGACTCCCTCTGCCTTTCATCGCTCACAAAAGCAAAGGCTCGCCGTGACTGTCTGGGTGGTTCTGCTTTGTATTTGTGCGTCTGATCTGTCTGGCTCTCCTGAGTGAAAGTGCTTTTTTTGTGGGAAAGGTCTTCCACGCCCCGCGTTCCTTTCGGTGGTCTCCGGTAAATATCGGCAGAGTTACTCAGTGCTTCCTGACCCCGAGGGGTGAACTACAGCTCGGCGACGGCTGTGCAAAGAAGGACAGCCGAAGGAAGCGAGAACGAAAGCGGCGGGGTACCGAGGTGACATATAAAAAAAAACTGAGGTGACCGTCTATATGACACCAACGTGATGACCCCCCCCCCCCCGCCCCCCCATGGAAAGGCCCTCAGCGTACTCAAAGCACACAAATGCACAATTTATGAATATTTAGGTAACCAGATCTGATGTAAAGACAGATAGATGTTGTATTTGTATTTTGTATTTTGATATTCTGTTGGCCAGACGTCTAGAGGCACGGACATGCTGTACTGTAAATCCACCCTGCCACCTGAGCATTAGAACAATGCACAGGTAAAGGCTCTAGCAGGAGAGACATCGATCGAACACCTTTTTGTTCTATGTTTTTCGTACTGAACCTTTTTTGTTAAACCTAAAACCCGTCTCTGCCGGCCCGTCCTTCAACCTGGAGGAATCAAAGAACCCCCACAGTGAACATGTCAGAATTGTGTCCATTTGTGGATTAGCCGCGTGGCAAACCCTGTGATGTTGTCATAGATACACAAGTGCACGCTACTCTGATTATTTAAAAAAAACACTTCGTACCATTTTTCCAGCTGTCCTTGAAGGCTAAGAGGCTTTTTCGTTTGTTTGTTTTTTTGGCCAATAAAACCAATAAAGCCCACATTTACGTGTGCTGATTGGAAAAGCGAAACAGTTTCAGAGGAACAACACTGTGTAACACGGCGCCCTGGTGACCCGCCGCATGCCGTTAAGAGTTTGTCCCCTTCGGAAAACGTGCTATCCGGTCAATACATGGCGTGCCTTTGCGACGGACCTCCGCTCCACGGCGGGCAGCCATGTCACTTGTGGTGAGGGAAAATGCTTGCCGAGCTCTCCTCCCACGAACCTCGTACGCAACACACCATTTTAGCACATTGGTTGCGATGGGCCGAACGTGCCTCGGCAAGGACGGGAATCTATCTGACTGGGAGGAGGGGCCAGCCAAATCTGCAGGAGCAAAAATAAAAACCACCTCGCTTCTTCGGTCCGGGTTAGCGTGGCGCGAGATCCTTCCCACAAATCAATCAAGCGTGTGGAACACACGGACGGCTTCACGCGAAAGCAAATTGTGAGCCGTGTACGTCCTGGTAGTAAAAAAGCACAGCATCTTCTGGCACACGCACGCCTAAATGCAACAGTTACACAACTGCTCAGGGTCGCCACCTCCTTTTTGCCTCTCTGCCCCATTTCTCTCTCCTTTCTAACCAACCTGTCAGGGCAGACAGCCGCCCACTGCCATTCGGGGGTTCTTCCTGTTTTTTTGCTCTTCACCAGCCTTTGCTCAGCGTGGGAATTGACTTCACTCCATAATGCAAAGTGCCCATGTTGTGATTTGGCACGGCACAATTAGAGCGAAATATTCATTGGAACTGATATTTTTCTGTTGGGAGTATAAAGATGTTTACGCCGCATGTTAATCCAAATCTCTCCATCCACCCAAAAAAATGGACAAAAGTCAAATCTGCTAACTATACAATCAGAGTATTTGATAGCTATGACGTATTTGCTGGAGGTTACGGAGGTCTCCAGCACAAAAATGAAAATAAAAAATACTCTAGCACTGCTAAAATAATGCCCCAAAAAGTTGGGCACAAGTAAACAGAAGCCACCAAAACTGTTCCCAAACACTTTGCGGAAAGTTTGATAGGTTTCAAAGAAGTTTGAAAGGGAGTTAGATTTTGCGTTTTTTTTTATTTTATTCTGAGCTCCTGAACAAAACAGAGCTGGAGAATGAAATTATTCACATGGGCAGGCGGTGCTCTCTTTTGCGTGGTCGTTGGCAAGTTAATGAATGTGTTTATTTGTCTGACTTTAGTCTTTCTGCAGTTGCTGGTCTGCCAGTCGTTATTTCTCTCACCCTCACATTCTATATGACACACACACACACACACACACACACACTGACACGCAGACACACACAGCTGTCTATGAATCCCTGGAGACCAATTTGCTCCTGCAGCTGGCATACTGTAGGTGGTACAGGCCATGGGGCATTTACCCATTTACCAAAGTAATGAGGCTTACTGCTATTCATGGGTCTCTTACTCGATCACTCCCCTATTTTCTCCCCCACGCTAGCCAAGTAAAGTTTTTTTTTGTTGTTGTTGACTTTGGCTCAACCTTAGTCAAAGAATTCCTATAGCACCAAATCAAACTGGAGTGAACTGCAATTTAGCGCTCTTCCAAGGCACAATGAGCCCTACAGGAACACTTCATCAAACAGCGCTGTGGTGGAGCCGGAGCAACAACACCAAACACACACACACACACACAGAAGCGAAACACCCCCCCCCCCCCCCCCCCCCCCCCCACCCCCCCCCCCCCCCCCTTAAAAACGCAGTACAACAAATACTTTACCTGAGGGAAGCAACAAAGTGTTCCAAAAGAAGATTCCCAAGCTGCACAGGCCCAATAAACGAGCAGCGATAGTGAGGTGCCACCTGAGAGAGCTCAGGTAGTCTAACGTCATTATTGGACTACGGTTTTCCGGCTCTCGAGCCAGGGCTTTGGCTACTCGCTGAAACATGCGCAACGCGCTTTGTCTCTCCGTGATCTTGGACAGCAGGGACTGATAACAGCGAAGAACGAGTGTGTTCGCATCGATTCTACCGAGGCCTCCTCCTGATGAACCATCGATGGGCCCCGAAGGGACCTGAGCGGAGGTGGCGAGATAGACGGTCGTCGCAGCCCGCGCCGAGACCACCAGAGTGCAAAGCCAGCACCGGGTGACTTTGGCCGGCGGGATTTGCGCCCGAGCGCCGGGTCGCCCGCACGATGAGGCGGAGGCCCCGCGTGGTGTGTGAATTAGACGGCTCGTCTTCCTCTCCGCTCGAACCTTGGCCATTCACTGTTGTGTCTCGGAGAACAGAGCGAACGAGCTGCCGCGAGGTCACGCTCATTTTGGCCCCAAAGGGTCATTTGAAGTGTCAAAAGTGGAGCACACAAATAGACAGAAGATGCAATAACGCACGAGAAAAAGGATGCTCGCGCCATGGCCCGATAACCAGCCTAACAATGGGCTTCACGCCCGTCACAGCTCAGAGTCCTATTACGGGAAACATAAACTCATATTCTGGTCCTTAGAGGATAAAAGGCAACAGCACAAATATTTTTTATTTATTATTTTTCCCGCTATGAGTGACATAAGTGGACGGCGTGAAACGGGGAGCTGGTTTGAATGCATCATTAAGAAAGCGCACGTTCAGACAGCGCAGGGAGGAAAGGGACCAGAGGACCCGAGTAGACAAATGGAAAGCAACTCGCAGACTCACCAGAGATTGTCAGCGGCGGTCCGAGGTCGGAATCTGAATTGCACGCCAACCGCCGGGCCGTCTGTTTACTCACCCCCGCCATGAGAGGAATGGAGGATGAGGGCAGCGAGTCCTTTGTGGATTTGAAAGGCAGATGTGTACGAGTTCAGAGATGTGTGGACGGGGGCCAGCGAGGGCATCCAGGGGCTCCGGCTGAAAGGAAAAAAAGAGAGAGAGAAAAACACAGTTGGATTTCAAAAAAAAAAACGAAACAAAACATAGAAGTCAACTTCAACGGTGCCGCAGGAATTCGCAAGGTTCCCCCGCTCGCGGCGCGGTTATTGGCAAGTGGCCCTCGCTGTCCGATCTGCATGCAGTCGCTGTCCTAATGAGGCAGCTACTTCCACTTTGGATTTAAAGTAGTCATCGTGCGTGGCATGGCGATTAGCTGGAGAGACACTTGGCAATCAGGTCGGAGGGGAATCGCATCTCAAACCACCCCCAAATGCGGCCCGGGTCCCATTTGCGAAACGTCTGTTCATCAAATCACCTCTGACTCGGTGCCAAAAAAGTCGGTGGCAACTTCCAGGGATATCACCAAATAGTTGCCGTTGCACGCATGCAATTTCAAATGTCCTGCGAACGGTCACTAACTCCCCAGGTTCAATCGACGCGCGAATTTCCCCGAAACCCCACCGCGCAACACCATAACACTCCGGTCCCTGGGTAAAAATCGGATTGGTCCTGCAGGATTCGGATGAAACGTAAGCCTCGACGATCAAATATCTGATGGGCACTGATGGCCGAAAACGTTCCTACGTGGGGCTCTTGGAATTTGCGTGGGTGAAGCTTTAAAAGGGCGAAAACAAAAATACAGAAGGTGAAAATAAGTTGGAAGCGCAAACTTGATCGCACCGCTGAGGCGCCTTTCTCATTTTTCTCTACACCTCAACAGTTACATCAGACACCGCGCACTGGCAAATTGCCATTGGTATTCCTCCTCGCCACCCAGCGTGCATGTTGCAAAAATGCCTGGATTTGGAATTTAACCAGCGCAAATTTCTCTCCACCAAGTAAAGTTCAGGGGAGAGCTGTGGGACGCGCACTTCTTTGGCTTCAGCATGACATTACTGAGACATGAGACCCTTTTTTTTTATTTGTTATATATTTCTAATTCATGCCATTCCGTTCATCCATACATAAGCTCACAAGCAGTCCAAGCAAGGTGTGCGTGCATTAACTGTGCCTGCCTGTGAGTAATACATCCCTTTTATGCGATTCCACCAATATATATATATATATATATATTTTTTTTTTTTTACTCTCCGACTGAAAGGATGTTGATCTCAAAGAACGGGGCTCACATGTGTGACAGATTAGGAAATGTCTTTCGAGACACGGAGTGGGACACCGGCGCATTCAGAGAGCCGTTAGTGGTGCAAACCTTTTTTTTTTTTTAAACAAAAAAGTGGCATTCGTACCTCATTGTTTCACAAACGTTCTTTTTTTTTTTTTGGTCAGGTCAGGCCAAGCACTTCCGCGACATTCCCGAGTAAGTATGTCGCAGTCAATTTCAGTTTCATTGTGTCGCAGTGGAGGTTTTTTTAATTGCAAGCAAACTTTGTGAAGCTGTACGTGGTTGATGACGGCAATAAATCAAACGTGTCAAACATGCAATTGACTCATTGTCTTTACCCTCCGCGTCCCACCTTTAATAAAAATGTATCGGAACAATATTGAGCTTCATAGTTGTGATGGATATTCCACCAAAATAGTAAAAAAGTGATCTTTCCATTCTTCTTCATGCTTTTAATCGATCCTCTTTTTTGGGGGGTACACGCCTCACTTGTGACTCCCCCCTTCCTCCAATACACTATGTGAGGGTTTGTGGAGAGGAAAAAGGTATTAAAATGACTCACAGGATGCTGAGGGAAGGCGGGCAGACAGGCAGGCAGGCAAAATACAAGTTAAAATCCAAGGGCACCAGAGACGGAGACAACGAGACACAGGTAAGACACACAGGTGAAACAAAAGAGGGCGGGACAGACAATCAAACAGGAGGGAACCCAAGCAATGGCAGGAAGAGATACGGGAAGTGGGACGAGACGAGTTCCACAAGAGGGCAGAGCACACAAGGTAACTACTACAACAACAACAACCACAACAACAACAAACAGCACCTGATACACAAGACAATAAGTCGAAATTATACTTAAATCCAAATTCCCAAAAGAGAGAGTGCAACTGACGAGAGATTTCGATGAAAGAGAGAAACAGCTTGGTGTTTCCCTTTCGTCAGTGTGGTGTCTTCTCAGGATGCGTGAGGAAACTGTGACTGGATACAACATTTAGGACCCTGTGAGCGGTGGGGGGTCTAGAGTCAGAACCTTCATGAATAGGAGGATTTTATTTTCATTCCGGGGCCTCAAACAACCCCCTTCTTTTCATCCTCGCCTCCTCATCCACCCATTCTCCGGGCTCTCTGGCTGCCTGTTGTCCAGCCGCAGCAGCGGCAGCGGCGGTTTGTGTTGCCACAGAGCAGGCGGGAGAAACCCACCGTGACAGGCAGATAACAATGCTGCGACGGCACACTAATTGGCCCGGGGCTCACAGCGAGAGCGTAGCGTTCAGCAGCCGGGTATTTTGGGACGTGAGAGCAGAAGGTGGGTAGGTGGGAAAGCGAGGAGGGGCGGAGGCAAAGAGTGTCACTTTTGATTATGGGCGAGTTGTGAGATAAGTTGAGCTCGGACCTGTTTTTTTTTTTGCGGGGTGGAAGAATCCACTGTGTGTGTGTGTGTGTGTGTGTGTGTGTGTGTGCGCGCTCGACTTGTTTTCCTGGGTGTGCGTGCGCGGTGGAGCCACAGAAAGCTGTAATCAGAGGAGATGGATGATGTTTCCGCACGCTTTTTTTGTTCCGACGAGGGATCCAAGGGGGCACTTGTGAAAATACGCTAACGCAGCCACGCTTGCTGCCGCGCGCTTCCATTACCAGACACACAGCTGTATTCGACGCTCCTTCTAGAAGCGCATGTGCTAAAAAACAGGCATTCATTTTTTATACAGGATTTTTACATTTCGTCCATGTTTTTTTTTTTTTTTTACATTTGACGCCTGCAGAGGCGTCAAGATAAACGAAGCACTCTTATCTGTATCGTTTCCTTTTCACCGTTTTTTTTAATCCAAACTCAAGGCGATTAATGAGTAAGAGCTGGGACTCAGGTTTGAGGTCTCCATAGGAAGGGGTGCTTCACTGACCTAAAAGGGTCTAAAAAAGGGTCCTGTCTTCTCCAAGACAAGACTTTCATACGTAACACTTTACTCAAGCCTCTTCTGTTTTTGATCTCATCGGCACCACTGGGAATCCACCGGACAGTATGTCAGGGTCCAGAGTGTGTGAGTGGACATGGCAGGTGGTTCTTAAATTTTGTAAGAAAAAGATATGAAACAACATATTTAAATGTATGACTTTCTGGATTTAAGGTAACGGGGACATCACTTCCTACCTTCCGTCCTTATCGCCAGAGAAAACGCACCCCGGAAAAGCAGTGAGATGGAAATATGCTTCAGCCTGAGTAGTTGCTATTCCAAGCCACAGTTGTTTTCGACATTTCATGAAATATATAGATTTTTACATGCATTCGGACTGTATATATATATACAGTAGCAGACACACATATCTCACTGCATGTTATGATGGGTCTTGTGCGCATGTCATTTTGTATGGTAAGCTATCACAAGTTAATGATGCACATGTATAATGATAGAAGATAGAAGAAACTAGAACTAGAATGAATGAGACTAATCCACAATTACACGTTATGCTGATTAATTGAAAGATGCTACAAGGAAAGATTGATTTTTGAAAACTGAGTGGAGACTGCAGGAAAGGTAGCAATAGAATATTTATGGACTTAGCGCGTGTATGGAGTCAAATAAAGGTCATTAGTATTTTGAGCTTGTGAATGGATTAATAGAATATATATATATATATATATATATATTTAACAGCCTGCAGTTGAACGTCTATTTCTGTTATTTTTGTCTGCAGCAATTGAAATGTATCTGAGCTTTTGTGAAAAGGCTATACGGAGACATATATAATATGCATATGGTTTTGTAGCTTTAAAAAAAAATGTGACCATGTATACATTTAACTGAGAAGGCGATGGTGGAGCTCACTTTTGATTTTCTAATGGAAGGTATTTCTCTCCGTGTCTTTATAAAATGTCCAGAAAAAAAAACAACATAAGTAACATTTGCATTCAACTAAACATATCAGCAGTTCATACCGATGATGGATGATAAATATTTTCAATAAAATCCACCCGGGGCTGTGTGAGCAAACCTTTTTTTTCGAGCTCTGTAGATAACCATATCAGAGATGAGAGAGTAGCCCGTGAAAAGGATTTTTTAATTAATCTTTTCATTAAAGTTGATACTGTTCTGTGATTAGAATTGAGGGCAGAATGATGCTAAAAATGATGAGATTTCATTACTAAGATAATCAAGTCGTAAAGGTAATAAGTTAATTGCAATTTGTGGGTATTGTTATCTTAACAGTTAATGCCCATCTCATCATAATTTATGACAGGCATCTCACGAGAAAAAATAACCAAATACAGTCACAGCATGTGCTTATAAAAAATTCCTTCAGAAGCTTTTTTATTCCAAGGGCTTTTTCTTTTTTTTTTTTCTTCTAGTGTTTCCCTCATTTGATTTGCATTCAATATTTCACAATGACAAAAAACAACATTTCTGACATTTTTGCAAATTAGGAAAAATGGAAAAATATATATATATAAACCTATATATATTTTATAGGAAGAAACGCAATGAACGTGCCATCATTGTAATTCGCCACCTAGTGGGGAGCTGCGCTGACGGCCGCAAAGGTTGCGCCATAAGCAATTATAAGACAAACGGTTTCATTCCAAAAAAAAACTCGTCTCTCTCTGCCTCTGGTTGCCAGCAGCGGTGGGTTACATTAGAAGCTGGAAAGCCCTTTGGTTTTGTCAAAAGAAGTGTTATTGGAGAGCCGCGTAGTCAAACAGTGTCAGTTCGAAATGTGTTCATTCCATCGACCTACACTTTTTGCTCTCTTTCAAAATGCCACCGAGATTACCAACATGTCAAGTGTAGAGAGGAAGCGGGAGGAGACCAAAGTGGGGGTCGCTTGAGCGGCATCCGTTTCTTCCTTTTAAAAGTCTGCCGGGGGTCTCTCTGGGATGTTTGAGCCAATCAATAACCTGTCAGGTAGAAAGGCTTTTCGCTTCTTTTTTTTTTTTTTTTTGGCCAGTCCACCTGCAGCTGCTCGACTCAACTCAATCCAACTCTCTTCTTGTTCTCGGACTATTGAGCGGGCCTGCCAGCTCAAAAAAACATTGTCTCCCCTCGCTCGGCTCAGACTCTTAATAAAAGGAGGGTCAGAAATGCTCAGCAAATTGTGCGGGGTTGAAAGAAAAAAAAAAAAAAAAAAAAAAGAGCACATATTGCAGGGTATGAAGTAACTCCTGTAATTCCGATCCTTTGCTCTGCCTCTCTCAAGTGCACCGCTTGCCTGCGACTTTCGCCGCACTGCTGCCTTTAGATTCTGTGAACGGGAAATGTGAAAATGTCACTTAGATAGATTTTCGGAGCTCTGACAGTGTTTGCAGCGAGTCAAAGGCGTACACCGTTACTTTTTGGCCAAGCGGTTTTAAGAATGTATTCATACTTTTCCAAAATCTCTGGGGTCCATAGAGATAAACGTCAAAAATAAATGGTTGTGCCAGAGATGACCGAATACATTTTTTTTTTTAATTAAAAGATAAGAAAACGCGGCGGTTCATGACTCAAACGTAAGCTTAACTTCAACGTTGAGGTTATTTTTCTATCTTCATACTAGTTCTTGTGGTGATTGCTGCCCATGTTCTAGTGGCACAGCTCTGCATCTATAACCACGTTCGCTGATGGGGGGGTTTTTGTGTACATTCTGTGTGATTTCAGCTACAGCGCGAATTTGATGAGAAACGTCGCGTCGCGCTCGCCACGCTGTGCTCTTGGTGCTCGTTGCCCTTGGAGAAACATCGGGATCATGCGAGACGCGTGCGGTTCATAATGCGACATCAGACAAGACAATAAAGTCGTTTCCGGGTGCGTTTGGTCAAGGATCCTCGGAACGACCGACTTCATTTGAAGCGGACTTTTGATTTACTTTTTGGAAATGTTTTTTTTTTTTTTTCTCCCTCTCCTCCCAATCAGAGGGAGAGCCAACACGGCAAAATAACCCAGAGAGGTTCACCCTCGGGACCGAAAACACCCCTCAGCTCAGGTAATCATCTCCTGTCAATCATCCGTCACTCAGAGCCTCTCAGTACACGCTCGTGGCGTCATATCGTTTAGATGATTGATGACCACTTGGCCGGAAAGAAAATACTATTCTTACCATCTATTTCCACTCAAGATTTCCACATGCTCGCGCACGCACGCACGCACGCACGCGTCCACTCACGCATGAAGGAAAAGAAGCCACCGTGGATGCGTCCCACTATTACACACCCCTGCAACAGAATTAGCCACCGAACATGTGTTTTGACAGTTGCCCAATTGTGTACCCAATGTTCAATCACGCCTGAGGGGGTTGGGGATCTGAACGACAAGAAATACATATCCTAAGTCACTTGTCTTGAGCCCCGGCCTCACTTAATGTCAGTGAAAATAATAATCGTCCCCCCGTATGGCACATATAAGGCTTGCCAAGTCACACGGTCAGTGTTCGTCGTTGTTGTTGTTGTTGTTGTCGTCACTGCAGACCCCAGATAAAATAAAACCTGTACATTTCTTTTCAGCGTCCTTTGGGATTTATGCAAAAAAAAAAAACTTTTGCCGTATCACAGATCCGCCCTGTGAGTGTTCTTTGACACGAACTGACAATTTGGACCAATGTTGCTTTGTCGGGTTCACAGCTCCCGTAGCTGGGATATTGTGGCGTCCGCGGGAGGAAGGTGAGGTGTGTCTTTATATGGGAACCATTGGTCCGGTCACATTCTTGGTCACCTGAAGATGAGTCGCTCCTCTTTTTTTTCCTTTGCGTCGAAGTCAACAAATGTGCGCTGTCGACCACAATTTCCAGCCCCCACAATGCACCCTCTTTCCTCTTGCTAAACTTGAAACAAAACCACAATCACCCCGTGGGTCTAAACTCACCCTTTTGATGCATAACACGCGGCACGAGTGGGTGTTTGTGTAATTGTTTAATTAACGTGGGCAATTCACCTGCGTAGCTCTGCTATATGTTTCTCCACTCATTTGTTCAAGTTCTCCCCTTAATTTGCCACCCCTTCTTTCTCCCACAAAAACACACACCCACACGCGCGCATCCCCTATAAAAGGTGAGTGCTAAGCCAGGCACGCTCCTTCATCGACCCAAGCAAAATGCCTGAAAGCAAATTGAGCGTGGAAGCCCAGTGGGACTGCAGAGTCAATATAAACCAACAGGAGTGATTGATTGATCCCCTGCTACCCTCTCTCCTCCATCTCATCGCGCCCACCTTCAGCTTCCCCGCTCAAGCGGTCGCCGTAGATTTGCTTAGACTCGGTATCTGTCGCCTGGGCAAATGTAGCCCAACTGGATCAGGAGCCGGGGCGACATGCGCTGCGGTTTAGCCCCGCATTAGAATTCATCCGAGACGGCGTTCCCACCGAGCCGGCTAAATCTGAGGACACGATCTTTTTCACTTTGTTTCGGCTTTCAATCAGCACTGAGCCCGTGTTTTTCGCCCTCCGGGCTGAATTGATGCGCCGTGGTGCTATCAGTATGGGAGGTTGAACCTTTCTGAGGTTATGTAACAGATGTGTTTGTTGTCAATAACTCTCTGCGCGATCCCAGTTCTAAAAGTATCCATGTTGAAAGGTCAAAAGTCATGACTGACATGACGTGACAGAACATAGAGTTTGTTGCGGTGAGCAAGTGTCGGCGGAGAATTTGGCTAAAAAAGTCCATTTTAACTTCACCCGTTGCTAGGGCAGAAAAAATCGAAATTTCCTCTGTCCATAAGGCAATAGAAACATTTTTTCTCAGACGCCCCTTTTTAAAACTTGGGCGGGAGGTTGGAGAGATTTGACATTTCTGTGCACGCTGCAAAGTTCAATATAGGCTATCTTCCGGTAAGGTCAGGGATTCACTTGTGCCCACACCAAACGTCCCTGGCTCCCTTGAATATTGATTGGATGGTCGAGTCCCATTGCGTATCACGGTGCGGTTTTCATTTACAGCCACTCGGAGGATGTCAAGTGGCTTTATTGCCGGGTGTCTGCAGGGCCAATTTAAAAATCCCCGGTCTCATTGTCAACCGGGGAGCAACAGCAACAGTAGGATCTCATCCTTATTTATGAGCTATTGACGAAATAGAGAATTAGTGTAGGTGCGGATTGAGCAGGTCCGGTCCGAGTACCAATGACTCTTGTCCCCCCCCCGGCCGGCCCCCCCCCCCCCCCCCCGTTATTTATTCTTTTAGCATTGGGGGAGAAAATGAGGTATACGTGTGGTACTGGAACTGAGGTAGAAACCGTAGTTCATGGCGATCTTCCATCTGCACCCTTTATTGGAGTACATAAAATGGCTAATCATTATGAGCCAAACGCAGGACGGGAGACAGGAAGCAAGGTCAGCTTTAAACACTGTGATTAACAGTTCAAAGAGGACAACTGGGGTTTCATCTACCTCTCCGCCTCGCGGCCGCGCCCGCCCGCTCCTCTCATCTTCAAATGGGGGGGGCGGCCTCTCCCGGGTCAACCTACAGGGAGCATCGAGGGCGGGAGGATGGAGGGCCGGAGGGCAGCTTTGTAGCCCGCTTGGCCTCTCCTCTCTGCTGGACAATGATTAAATCAAGGCCCTGGTGTGAGGCCTTCTGTGGGCCTCTACCCCCGGTGGGCTCGGACGCGTCCCTCAGAAGAGATGTCACAAAGTCAATGGCGGTTATATGTTGTTGTTGTTGTTGTTGTTGTTGTTGTTGTCGTCGTCGTGGTTGCTTTCAAATGCATTGCAATTGCAGTGCGATCCACTCTTTTTTTTTTCTTTTTTTTTCCTCGCATGGGACAAATACATCACTCAGAGAGAGGCCTGCCCGGAATCTCAAATTGCAATTGTTAACCTGCCGGGTATCAAACGTAAAATCAGGTTGGATTTTGATGCTCTTCACAGATATACTTCACATAGCCCTTGGCCTTCAAGAACAAAAGGCACTTTGTAAAGGTGACAGGAATCTCGAGCAGGCAATCTCCACTCAAAGGACTGGCTAGAAAAGCCTTTCAGTGAATATTCGCCGCTCGTATCCGAGCCGACAAGATCGGGAAGAATAAAACGGAACCTACCTTTTCGTATGGACCCCCAAACCTTATAAATGCTTTTTCGTATAATTTGCATTGAGCGCCAGGCTTCAGGACTGGAACGGAGGTGCAGGTAAATAACAAATCTGGGTCAGGTGTAAATGAGCTGTCCCCCCATTACTGATGTACCTATGAGCAACCCCCAGCTGCTCCGCTGGAGCTGCTCAGTGCCAAACTGCGAAAACGCGGTCGCCCTTGGCAACTCCCTGGTGGGAGCCTAAATAAATGTATGAATGTGACACGGCGCGGCGCTGGAAACTAGCACACGCGCTCAACCAAAGCCGCCGCATAAGAAAAGGATTGAAAAAGTGGAATGCCAAGGGAAGAAGAGGGAAAAAAAGGAAAAGAACGTAACATGTAAACTTTTGAAAGATTCCAACTCCCTCCTGCCGAGCGGCAGTAAGTGATTGCTGTGCCGCAGGTCCTGTTCCTGTCAGCCTGACAGAAAGAAGAGGGAATGCACTCAGGGGGAGTTATTCTTATATAATTACTCTGAAAATCAAGGAGGGTGGGGGGGGGGGGGGGGGGGGGATAGTTTTTTTGTCTGCACGTGTAAACTTTTGGGAGACTCCGACTCCCTCCTGCGTCGCAGCAGTGAGTGATTGCTGCGCCCCAGGTCGTGTTCCTGATGGGTCGACAGAGGGGGAGAAATGCACTCAGGGAGAGTCATCATTTATCCTCGTGTAATTACTCTGCTGAAATCAAGATCTGTACTCAGGCGGACCAAAGATAAAAGCCCCCCCCCCCACCCCCCCAGTCCGCTCCCAAGGACTGTCTGAAACACAGAGTGGCCGCAGGGACGAAGACGGGCAGAGGAGAGGCAAATTGGACAAAGGAACGTGAATTGAAGAGATGGGTTGGGGAGTCAATAGGAGGTCAGGCCGTTTTGGGAGATGCGGTCTGGATAAAGAAAATGCCGAAATAAATAAAAACGCCTTTTGGTTAAAAAAAAAAAAAAAATGCGGGTGCCAAAACTGAAGTCAAATTGTGAATCTGACGGCACGGAAATGTGCGGCGGCGGCTTTGCCAAAGCCGCGGAGATTGGCGCCATTCCGCGCCCTGTGGCCTGTCAATCAATCACTGAAGTAAATTTGATTTGAACGCGTTCTCCGTCGTTCCCCCCAAACCCTTTCGAGCGCCGCATTGGGGGTCGATTGGGAACACGTGCTGCTCAAAGTGCGTCTACTTGGAAATGTTTGCAATTGTGCACAATGACATACTGACTGGCTTGGTTCGTGCTCAAGCGTCGTTGAAACTCCTCCCGGGGAATCAGTTCCCCTTTCAACTTTGAAACACTCAACAGTGCTGACATCTTTCCTGCAGTAGCATCTCTCTGACAAGCTCTTTCTCGCCGTCCTTTTTCCGCCTAAATGAGAAGTTTGGTTAACGCATCCAGCGCCAATCCAATCTTGGGACCATTGTGAGCACAGTGCGGATGAAAGAATAGCAAAGGAGCGGATGAAAAGCCCCCCCCCCCCGCCCCCCGCCCGCTTCTGCTGCGTTGTCCCCCCTCGATGAGGGGAGTTTTTGGAAATTGATCAATAAGAGCAAAACAAACTTGAATCGGCTCCTCCTCCGCTTGCCCTCGAAAGGCGGCGGTTGGTGAGGCGCGTGCCCCCCCCCCTATGCACGCTCATCTTGTGCAATGTGCGTCACATTCACCAACATGCACAGACCCCGCTGAGCTCCAGCGTGCGTCACTGTGGCAGGAAATGAATCTTTAAGAATTGAGCCGCAGGTGGAGGAGCTGCAGCCATTTCTCGCCGCTTCTCGGCGCGCATCATTTATTTACCGGTACGGGGCTTCAAAGTGGGCTTAAACATCGTCATTTTCTCTCGGTGTTCTCTCTAATCAGGCACATCGCCTCTTTCATCCTCTTCCTCCACTTCAGTCCCTTCATCTGCTTTGCTCACCTCTGAGTGGGACGCTCCCCCTCTTCCCCCCCCCCCCCCCCCCCCCCCCCCCCCCTCCCGTCAGGGGTTACGGATCAGGGTGTGCTGGTTTTCTTAAATCCTTAATGCCGGTGCGTTGCCGACTTAAAAACACAGCCAGGACGGAGGAGTGGGAGAGGGAGGGGGAAGACTCTGAATGTACACGCGTACGTGAACTCAAGTCCTGGTGGAGTTTCTGTGCCTGGACGGGCAATGTAAATATCGCCTCTTCCTGAGTCCTAAGTCTCGTCCGGCTCCATTCGGCGTGGATGCTACCTGGAGCGAAAGGTGGAGTGTTGGTTGGAGGGAAAGGGAGAGTGATGTTGCTGACAGAGTACTTTTAAACAACTTTCTTCATCTTACTTTTTTATGTATTTATTTTCCACCAAAAATTCTTTGTCACATTTCTAGCCGCACTCCCCGGCAATAACAAAATAAAATAAAGAAGGCTTCGCTTGGAAGATGGCAAGAAAAATAAACAGAAAAAGAGGGAGGGCAGAAGGGAGGAGTGGACGGGAGTTGAAAAGGGCCGTGAATCGTGGAATGTCAAATTCGCTTTTTCATGCATGAAGGGGTAGATGGAGGTCACCGCAGTATTTACAAGCCCCCGGGGGGTTGTGCCCGCGACAGACGCACGCACCTGCGCCAGAATCAATGCGGACCATCAACGCAGTACAGTAAGATCTGGTGTGTGACGCAAGCATTTGAATGCCTCTTCGTCAATAACTGTGGAATGATAAAAGTCACCCGGCGTGTGTGTGTTCACGTTTGTCTGAGCTTCTGGGTCCATTTGTGTTCAAATAGCTTGTGTCCCGGTTGTTTACGGAGGCAGTTAGTTACTCGATTTAATCTCAGTGATTGATGGCCAGGATGGCTACTATAGCCCGGCACCTACATCTACCTCCTCTCCTGGAGCGGGAATAAAGCACCGCAGGGCACAAAAGAGGGCCCCGAACAGAAAATTACCTCTGCGCATCCTGATCCCCTGAGATAGGAATAATTAGTTATCCACAACAGCCGATGTTCTGCAGCTTTGTATGTGTGCTTGTATCACGACATTAACCACGTGTCTTCAAAAGGACGCCATTACCCGAGAGCACTGGGACATGTGAAGAGCTCCGAAATGAGGTGGCTGTCTTTAAAGAAGACGGGCTCCCGCCGCTGTGCAGCCCGATTGGTGGCGTGACGGGGGAAAGCAAGGTGGTGTTTATTGGTTTTGGTAAATCAACCTCTAAAACGCAAATAATACACTTAAAATACACGTAACTCTGCGTCAACGCAAGTGGTCAGTGAAAGATGGAAGGCGTATATATCTTCTTGTCCTCGGAATACAGGGCCACCGGATTTATTCTCGCTCCATCTTCATTACCTCTTCAAGTGCGCAGTGGGTATTTGATAAGCCCGGGTTATTCAACCCTGATGTTTGCTCCGTTAGTGCCAATGAATCCTTGGCTCCTATGACGTTTGCTTTTGCAGTCGCTCCTTCCTGCACTTTCTCGGCTCTCTCTTCCTTCGGTTTTACCACGGACGTACACGCGCGTGAACAAACCCGACAAATACCCACACAGGCCTCGCGCAGATCAGATTGCCTTTTCTTTTGCAGGTAATCACACGTCCGCGGCTTCCTCTCGGTGATAACAGGAGTGATTTGATGAGCCCCGATGAACCTCTGAGCAGCAGTATTGATGTCATCTATATTCATGCAGACGTGTATCAGGTACATTCACTGGATCGGGAAATGTCATTGTATTTCATTAGCATTTATACATGAGTGAACTTTGAGCACCATGGCCACAAATAAGCCACCGCTTCTCACTTGCAAGGGGCTACAGTGACCCCAAGTGGTGTCGGGGTGACTCAAAAGCATCTTCTTTGTCGAAGCGGTGAAGAACAATTGATCCACGTTGGTGCGTCTCATTTTAAATCCCCTGTTGTGCCGGGGATTCCAGCTAATGACACTCAGGTCAACTGAGCATGAAGTAATGGATTCTGAATGCAACACTATGATGCAACGCACTGATAGGTGGCGGGGATTGGGGTGTAACCATCCACAATTCTTGCTGCAACTTGTACCGAAGGGAATTTGTGCAATTTAAAATAAATGGAAGCAATGGATGTCTCGAAGCTCATCATCAATATTGACGTTTTTAAACTCTTTTGTTATAGAATATTTCCCCTGGTTATGTCAATATACAGCAAAACAGCAACACATTCATATGAATTAATATCCGTCAAAACATGAATTTCCGAGTTCCACATTCAAGGACATTACATAAGGTACTCTTTCAGCTGTCATCAATACTTAATTTCAGGTATGTCTGTACAGCATTGAATATTTACTTGATAATATGTATTTGATGTGTGTTGTGAGTCAGTTGACAGATCAAGTCATACCCTGAGCATTATATCATAAGCAATTAATCGGTATACTTCTCATTGCATCACACTAAGAACAAAAATTGGTTTTCTGCTCTGCTAATTTTGCCCCTCTGTAATGAAAGTGAACTGTGAGTATAAAAAAATGCTCTAAAACTGAATTGCGGCCATTAATGGGAAGATTTTTTTTTTTTTATCTCCAATTATTGTTTAAATGGCCAAGGGTCATCTTGACATTCATTAATCACAACATATCACTCCATCTACATCAGTGGTGACACTTTAATTTCAGCAGTTATTATCATGGCCATACTGTAGTAATGGCAAGTAAAGTACGTAATGAGCCTCGCTAAGTGCACCTCACATGTCTGGCATTCATTATGCGTTTGGTAAAACTTACTAGATTCAAAAACATTTTTTTTTTACTTTGGTTAAGGCACTAACGAGTGTTTGTTTTATTTTTAAGTAATGCGACAGCATAGCTCTTATCCAGCTGAATTGTTATCCTAATGGTCTGAATGCCCTTAATGTAAGTCCCTTTGGACAAAAGTGAAATGTATTATAGTTTGCGTAACCAACTGTCGTGGACACGACTGATGCGCGCATGTACCCGTTTTGACCAGTTGGGGGCAGTAATAAGCTCGCGCCGCATGTGCTTCACGTTTAGAAGACAGAGAAGAAGTGTGGCATACGAGAGAAAATGGCGGACAGGCAAATGTGTGGATAATTTATTTTGGCTCCAACTTCTCTGCTGAGGCGTTCAAACGTTCTGGCATGTGGTTTTGCTGTTAAGAAAGGTAAAGTAATGTTCAAAAAAGCGAAACGAGCCAATTTTCGGCGGAGGAATGAGTCCGACGAGGACGAGCGGGAGGGTCCGCAGCAGCAGCTGCACCAGCAGCAGCAGCCGCCGCTGGCGCCGACACTGTTCGGGCCTGTGGTGGAACAAATCCCCTTCATGGAGACTTCTACCAGCACATTCACTTTAGCGCCGAGCAGCATGGACAACAACCACAGCAACGGCTTCCTGGCAAACGCTAGCAGTGTGAGAGGTTTCAAGAAAGACAAGAAAAACAAAGAAACGGTGACGGTGCCAGGACCCACCAAGGCCAGTTTGCTGAGTTTCAACGATGACGAAGGTAACATGCTAAACCAATGCTAAGCCTGCTAGCTGGTTACGATTAGCCAGAGAGCGTGTCATCGTTGTTTCTATTTAGGTGTCGGGGTATTTACTGAGTTTAGCGTTGCACAGGCCGTTACAGTAGATCAATCTCCCGTATCTAACGGGGGCTCACATGTGGTGATGTGCATGTGCATGGCTAACATGCCTCTCCACTCACGCCCTCGCTTTCCCGGCTTGTTTGTATACAGAAGAACCCGTGGTCTTCAGAGTGAAGAAGTCAACCCACAGCAAGAAGATTGTGAAACAGCTGAAGAAAGAGTACAAGGACGACTTGGAAAAGTCTGGATGTGTCAAACAGGAAATCAAATCGGGTGAGACAGCGCACTAGTCATGTACATTTTAAAACATCCCCCGTCCTCTGCCGTGTTGTGTAACGAACCAACCAGAATGTCTTAACCTGCCCAACTGACGCAGCCTATGGCACCAAATATCTAACCGTATGAAATGTCTTTTTTAAAAAAGGCTAATACTGTGAATGCAGTAATAGCAGTGATAGTAATACTCAAAAACCTGAAAGCTGCAATATGTTTTTAAACCCGAAGATGGGGCTGTATCTCTGCAGAAAATAGTTCATATTATATTTGCATTCTAGTTATTGTTACATTTGGAATTAATATATATATATATAATGTATTCATTGCTTTGAGAAATATGGGCCGCTAATTATGTTTCAAACCTAATTCTAGTTAATAACATTTATTTTCTAAGGTAAAACAGACATGTGATGGGGATATCTCTCATATTCTTAATCCATATTTTTCTGTTTCTTGTTTTTCTGTAGACACACCTCTTCAGCCTTCAGTTGCCATCAAAGAAGAAATCACTGGTGGAGCAGGTAGTGTGCATGGAGAGGAAGAAATGGAGGTGGACAGTGCTGACGAGCAGGAGGCAGAGGGGAAGAGTCAAGGAGGTCCGGCATTTAGTCAAATATCCAAGAGCAACAACGCAGGAGCGCCTTTTAACACGCTGTCCTCCCTCAGCAACCTAAGACCAGGTATCATACACACTTTTAAATGTAACTGCTTGTCCAGTGTTTAGAGTATCATCATGTATTCCATACCTCAACTTAGAATTACCTGATACAGTTTGCTGTAAACACAAGTTCTTGGATCCTGACCTGTTCTTTGCTCACTGTAGGAGAAATCCCTGATGCAGCATTCATCCATGCTGCCAGAAAACGACGGCAGATGGCTAGAGAACTCGGGGGTGAAGCTCCACTGGTAGAGACGGAGGCTACCAAGAAACGCATGGTTCGAGAGGACCAAGATGTCAGTGACGATGAAGACGAGGATGAGAAGAGAATCCGCTTCAGTGGGGTCAAGAACAAAACCCAGAGACAAAAGATAGCTGAGGAAATAGGTACTGTTATGGATATAATGTGTTGACCATCCAATGATTATAGATGATAGTGTTGTCAGTGGGATTTTTTTCTAAGTCATCAATACGTTTCTTTTTCCCCACGTACAGGTATCGAGGGTAGTGATGACGAGGCACTCGATACAGGTCAGGATGAGGAAGTTAGCCGTTGGGAGCAGGAGCAGATCAGAAAAGGAATCAGCATACCCCAGGTAAATTGCACTAAATCTCTTTAAAGGTGTAAGTTACTTTGTACTCATTAGACCCCTGACAATGGAGCATATATTATTTAATTTTGTTGATGGGCTTATTTTTCTTATTATGACTAGTTTTGATAGGGTCAATCTGTCAAATCAGTGGTCACATATTCTCAATTTTGAACGCCAAATATTTGCTGCTTCCAGCTTTACAAAATATGAGTTTAGCTGCTTCTGTTTTTTGTTCCTTTTTTTTAGGGTAATCAATACTTGATTGAGTAATTGTTAGCGCAACTATTGGTTGCAACTGGAGTGAATTTGTCGTGGCAGGTGGTCTGCGAATTGTAGCATTAAAGTGTGATGTGGTCTGTTGTGTTTCTTTGTTTCTAATGACTAGGTCCAGAGTAACCAGCCAGAGGACAACACCACTGCCTACTACCAGAACAGCTACGAGAGCCAGCCCTATGGCTCGTCCTACAACATGCCCTTCACATACAGCACCGTGGTCCCACAAACTCTGAAGCCAATTGGTCGAGCAGACAATGGCTCTGTTCCCTACGGGACTCCTATTAGTGATCTAACCCCAGTATCCATTGATCTGGTAAAGAAACGCCTGCAGGATAGGTAGGTTCAGTGGAAGACCGCAGCAACATGTTAAATGAGTCCTCAGATCAGCTGCGGCCATCTGTTTGAGCTGGTGTCCCGAGGACAGAGCACAGTTGTCCACAGATCTAAGGGCCAGAGAGGGTGGAGAGTGTGGAGGTCTAAATGAGTCCTTTTAGTGACCTTTCTCGGTCAGCTAGAACTGTATTGTTTAAGCACATTTCAAATGTCTGTGTGGGTGCACTTTGTGTACCATATGCCAGTATTCAAAGTGGGACTAACTTGGTTTGCCACCGGCCTGCTCTAAGTCATCCTTTCTTCCTGTCTTTCCCTGCATGTTGTGTGTCTGTAGACTCTACCACATGCATGCAGGCCACAACGCAAACTGCAAGCGCAACGACCAGATTGAAGAAGACCTATCCGCCTCTGAGAGCACCATACAGCTGCTGGAGGGCTCCTCCACTGACAATGCAGATAAATATAAATTCTTGCAAGAGATGCGAGGGTATGTTGGAGACTTGCTTGAGTGTTTCAGTGAAAAGGTAAGGGAGACTTTATCTGCCGCCTGCTTAGCTGTTTTGTGTCTGTGTGATCACTGACCACTTCGTGTAAATATTTTTAGTAGCTCTTGCCAAGTTAACAGTATCTCACTGTAAAATTAGTATTCTGGCGCACTTGCTTGGCAAGTGCTCTGTAAGAAAATTCATACTTCATCAAATTGGTTAATACATGTCGTGTTTTAAAGTAAAGCATTTTATATTCATTACACCAATAAATGATCTATAAGGTTACAGTAAGATGAGTTTGAAGCGGACCCAACGCGGTGGCGTTGCTACATATACGTACAGGTGTTGGGTCTGTAAAAGACACCGAGTCCAGTTTGGTAAAACCTAGTGTCTCTGACACAAACTATGTATTTCAATCCGTATAACTGCTCACTCCACGCATGCGTAAATAGAACAACCTAATCTTGGTCCTGCAACAGGGAAGGATCATCTACTTGGAAGAGCCTGCCGCCTCCAAACCTACGTTTCCTCAACCACACTAATATCTATTTTAGTCTCATTAGGTAACTCATTGCGATGGAAAGAGGACACTAACCATCATATCGGCATGATTTAGTGTGGAGTCCGTAGTTACAACGTAAACATCCTGACCGGAGCTGTTTGTTGTCAGTGTTGGGTTAAAGCGGTTTAACTCTAATTTAGTGATTTTATTTTTATGAACTCCACGTGGCATTTAACCAGGCCTTTAACCAGGTTTTGCTGCTCAAAAGTCCGAAGTGCTCAAAGCTTAACGTGATGAAACTGGATACCTGGCTTTCACTCGACACTAACAATATTTTGGTTCCGGTTTATTTTCATTAGTTTTTTACTGTTTGTATCATACTCCAGCAAGACATCTGTGTGACTCGGAGCCACACTTTTGCTCGGTCAGTGGTCACAGAAGGCATCATATCTTTCAGGTGTCTGCTGTCCTGGAGCTGGAGGCTGCCATGCACCAGTTACTAAGGCAACGGGCCTCACGACTTGTCCAGAGAAGACAGGATGATATTAAAGATGAATCGGCGGAGTTTGCAAGCCTTTCAAGTCAGTCCATCTTGAAGGTTTTTATGATTTATTTGAACGGCCTCGTTAGTTCTCTCTGTGGGGGTGTGTGTGTGTGTGTGTGCGTGCGCTTGTGTGTGTGCGTGTTTGTGTTATTCAGCCCCCCCTCTCCGCTCCCCCCCCCCCCGTTATGTTTCCCTCATTAGTGTGATTAAGTTCAATTGAGATTTTGAGTGAGTGAGCGAGCTTGTACTTGCATTGGAGAGAGGTTTTATTGGAGGAGCTGTTTAGGCTGCTCTAAAATGGCCGAGTCTCAGCCTGCTGGGTGTTTCTAACTCAGCGCAGGCTGTCACTAAATAGAGGTGGCAAAAATGTTAGTGACGTCTGTCCCTTTCACTGTAACGCGTAGTAAGTTGCAGACAGGTAAGTGGCTAGAACATGTATACTGCAAAAATGATTTAGAACAAATACGATGTCGCATTGCTGGTGATTTTTAAGTTTAAATCCGTCCAAATGACTCGCCCTTAACCTGACTTAATTTTCTTTTTTGTTTCGGACACTTGAATGATTCAATATCTAAATACGTTTGCTTTTAAGTGCCAAGAATATGAAATAGGTTATAGCTTGTCACGGCTTTCCCTTCCTGGTTCTAAAATTGCTCCTGTCTCTTGCAGATAAAGCTGTCATGGCTCCTAATTTAGACTCATTCGGCCGTGACCGCGCGGCATACCAAGAGAACAGTCGTCAGAGGAGGATAGCCGAAAGAGAGGCAAGACGGTATGAAGCTCTTCTGTACCTTCCAGGATTTCTAACCCAAATGTTTGATGACCTGTCTGGATAAAAAATCTCTGGAGAATGTTCTTGTCACCACAAAACTCGCATCGGAGCATAATTCACCATAATACAGCCTTGGTGGTAGCGCAGTTTGTGAAACGCACGTTTGCCATTCAAGAGCGGGTTACAGGTGATGAAAAGTAAAACCTTCTGACCCTGGTTCTCATTGTCAAAATTATGGGTGGTGGCAGAACTCGGCGACGGCAAGCTCGAGAGCAAAACGGAAAGAGGGCCGAACATAAGGAAGGCCTGTCCTCTGACGATGAGGAAACGTCCACTGACATCACCAGCTTCGACACGGAGAAAGGTTCATAGTGAAAGCTGTAACCAAAATCCCTGTCGACCAAATCTGTAGCTTAAATCGAATTGTGCACATCTGAAACTCTGAAGGCAGCGAGTTAATGCCTTTGTCTCACCCAGATCGCATCAACAGGGAGTGCAAGAAAGTTTTTGAGGACGTGGTGGAGGAGTTCCATTCTCTTGACGACATCAAATCCCATTTCGAAGTGTGGAGGAACAATTATGCGGACTGCTACAGAGATGCCTACATCGGCCTCTGTCTGCCCAAACTCTTCAACCCTTTGGTCCGCCTGCAGCTGATTACATGGAGCCCACTTGAGGTGAGAGGACACTCGTTTGAACTTTTTTTGAGGGGGGCGGTGGGGCGCAGGTGGAGAGATGCATAAAAATACAAAGCAATACACAATGAGTAAGAGGGCAGCGGCTGGGGAAAATTGGGCGATGTTTTTAAAATTGTTCTTTCCCCCCCCCCCCGTGCAGGCACCGTGTGCAAACTTTGAGTACATGCTCTGGTTTGAGTCGCTGCTGTTTTACGGCTTTGAGGAGCACGGCACGTTGGAGAGAGGGGATGGAGACGTCGGCTTGCTGCCTGCCATTGTGGAGAAGGTCATCCTCTCCAAACTGACAGGTGGACAACATTGTACAGTCGCACCTACAGACACTGTTAATAATTTGCTCTAAGAACGTCATTTGCGGTCCCTTTGTCTTGTCAGCACTTTTGTTTGATAATAGTTGCCCCAAAACGAACAATACTGATGTTTTTTTCGGTTAGAATTTTCCGATTTTGCTGCATCACGTCCATTCATTCATTGTTTTTTTTGTCTCTGTGTGTGTGTGTGTGTGTGTGTGTGTATCAGTGTTGACGGAGCAAGTGTGGGACCCCCTGTCCAGCAGTCAAACATCCAGGCTGGTGGGCTTCGTTCACAAGCTCATGAAAGGTTACCCCACTGTGATGCATGGGGACAATCAATACACACAGGTATTTTGTGTACCTGCTCTCCTAGTACCTACATACAAACACAATTAACTTCATTTGCTACATAGAGGAATTGTAAGGCTCTTCTAGTGGAATTGTTGTCATTGTGATTGTTTCCCCCCCCCCTCTCTATCAGGAGCTGTTAAAATCTATTGTCTTAAGAACCAGACGGATTCTGGATGAAGATGTCTTCCTCCCACTCTACCCCAAAAAGTATGTTGGACAATTGTAGAAACGGTGCAGGTGGTTGAGTGCCTGGTCTGTACGTTGTACTTTGTAACTGATCAAATGGGTGGGCGAATGCTTCTTTTCAGTGTGTTGGAGAACAAGAATGGTGGTCCTTACTTATTCTACGAGAGGCAGTTTTGGTCCTGTGTGAAGGTACGGCGCTCTCCTCTCACTGTGCTCCTCTGCTCTGATAGAAAATGTGCGATAAGAATAGTCGCAACTGTGGGGATGAATGTACCTTTTTAGGAACTTAATATAGACACACATTGAGTCACTTGTTGACCTTGGTCGGTTCCTTTAAGACCCTGACCGCGTGTGTGCGTGGTTGCAGCATTTACAGCCGCCGGCAACTGATGCATCTACCTGCGTGTTGATTGTGAATGCCGTTGTGTTCCTCTGGTTCCCACTTTGTGTAGCTGCTGGGCAACATCCTGCAGTGGGAGGGTATCTTATCCACTTCCTGTCTGAGGGACCTGGCCTTGGACAGCACACTCAATAGATACATCCTCTCCGCGCTGCAGACCACGGACACAGCAGAGGACAATGTTCAGAGATGTCAGAAGGTAGGAAAAAATGTTTTCTTGCCATGGCATGCATTTGTTTTAAATTCTAACAATTATAACATTTCTGTTCACATGCCATTTAGAATTGTTTCACATTGCATTAGTGTAATTAAATTAAACAGTCTTCACTTTTTGATACATTTTTCAACTGCCGAATTTCAGTTTTACCTCCTTTTTACCCCTGGTTGTTGAGATATACTGCTTCCTGATATTTTAAGCCACACAACGTGAATGCTACACTACTACTATAAATGAGTACAGCGTGTGCTTAACATGGTCATAAATAGACTATTTTAGCCACCTGAGCGCTGTAAATTGATTTCTCTCCTGATGTTAAGAGATGTATGTTGTATAATAAAGTCCGAGCTGTCAAACGCCCGCGTGGCTTCACAGCTTTGGCCATTTACGACTCATTAAACAGGGTGGCACAGAGTTGTCGCTTCTCTATTAACATTCCTCGGGTCTTCTCTCAGGTTGTTGAGTGTTTGCCACCGCATTGGTTCTCTGGGCTGAAGCGTCGGCAGACGTTGCCTCAGATGGAGCCACTGTGTCGCTACCTCACGCACCTGGCGAACTCCATGCACCGCAGTAGTGTCTGCGGATCCGATGTGGAACGGCGCACTGCCAAGTAAGGGGCTCCACTCGGTTCTGTCTGTCTGGGAATGACTGGAGCAGCACCGTTCAGCTGTGTTGCAAAGCTTTGGATATGCTACCGCTAACGCATCCCATGTCTGCCAACAGGGAGCAAATCAAAGAGGTCCTGAAGATGCTGGGCCACATGAACGCCCTGGACCACATCATCACGGTGGCAGCAGAGCACGGCATTAAAGACATCAAGCCCCTTTTGGAAGCTGTGTCGTAGGAGAGGGGCCAACAGCAGCCTGTCCGTTGGATTTAGTACCTTTTAAAGCTGGCGGATCAGTACGTTTAATTCCTGCTAAAAGGTGGCCATTAATGGATTTGAAACAAAACCGTCGCCACCTCGATACAAGGTCGGGGGGGGAAAAAAGTTGTAAATATTGTGAATAATGTACAGACAGGCGTGTTCGTACACCTATCCACACGGGGACGATGCCGATGAGGCCCTGGGTTGTCGGCTCACGACAGTGATACTACATGCTGGCAATATTTTAAATAATTTATTGGGGGTAAATATTTGTTGATATGGATTACTGTTCAGAGGAACTCAATTTTAACTCTATATTCAACTTGGATATCTGTAAAAAAAAAGAAAAGAAAAGAAAAGAAACGGATAAACCACCATTATTTCTCTCACCTGCGTCTTTGGTTTACGAATGTGCCAAAAGGTAGAAATTGCACTTAGTGACGACCACCTTTTCGCCAGTTGACTCAATCAATGAATGCTCCACGCTCCCCACCTCTTCCTTCAGTAGCCCCCCCCCCCCCCCACCCCACAGAGCGCACCAAAGCCGAGAGCTTTGTGATCAGATTTGTAAGACTTTTGTTCTCGTATTCCGTTTGCCTGTGAATAAAATATTAATTTGAACGATTAAGGTTTTCTTCTGCGTTTCAGGAGAGAATGGTGGCTGTGGGGAATGCGTTACCTGGAAAAGGCACCCCCTTGTGTTGTTATTCCCACTGTGCTTCGGTGAAATTTCATTTGGACTTTTTAGTCACAGTTCTAGCGATAATCCAGGTTGTTGAATCCCAATTCCTGATTTATGGCTTTCCTTGATGGGATGGACGACTGTTGACCTTTTCTGACCTAGGAGTAGACATTATTTTGATTATAATGTTTGTATGTTTTGAAAGTATATTCCACTAATGTGCTTTTATAGAATATGTTGCTATTTTAACGTGTTTCAAATCGGATTACAATTCTGTCCATGGCTGGGTACAAGCTGTTTTGGATCAAGGTAATCAGTGGCGGTGTTTACGTGGCATTGTTGTATCCCGGTTTACGTTCTGTAGAATGTCCGCATAGTGTTACTAATTATTTGTTTTATTTTGTGTGATGATTGTTAAGTCTACTTTCAGGGTTGATGGCTGCCAGATAACTGTGACGCTTGTGAGTGGGCGTGGCTGGTCGTGTTACCCCTTCCCCCCTAGAAAAGCAACCCGAAGTGTTGAGTTTCTCCCAACCTCCCGTTGAGACGGACACACAACTTTGGTCGATCGCCGCGTGTCAAAGCGGTTTTTTTTTATGTCCACCAGCTCCTGGGTATTTTGGGATTTTTTGACCTTTCACGGAGTGATTCTTTACGTCGGATCGCCGCTCCATGCGCTCTCGCTGGTTCTGTAAGGTAAAGAAAGAAAGGAAAAAAAAAAAAGATAAAATACGTCTGTGTTGCTCTTCCCATACACGTGCATGCGAATGGTTAGACGTGTGTGTAACCAATTAACTGCCCAGAACCGGTGTGTGTTCCAGGTGAGATGGTGGTCAGCTCATCGGCACACGTTTAGGGCAACGCGCTCCCGTGCGTAAAGTGGCACGGGCACATGTGAACGCACGCGTCGAAGCACCCACGGTGCAAAACACATGCTCGTTTCGCATACTGCCTATTTCAAACGGCATTGCATTGGAGCAGACACGCGTGTGTTTGTCTGCTTTTGTGTACGTGTGTGTGATTTTTGTGTCAACTCTTCAAACGCTGCACAGTTTTTCATTCCTGTAAAATGCACCTCAGCATTTTATTTTTACAGTTGAGTTAGGGGGCACTTGAAGGCAGCAACCAGGATCCTGTAATGTGAGAGGGGACCCCTTCAGTATGAAGACGGTCTGGAACTGACAAGGGTCTGATCAAGGAAGTCCACTGGTGTATGTGAGTAAGTTTGCCCACTGGTGATGATGGGGATGGAAGATGCTCACTATATCTGTATTCCCCCAATATATATGTGAATTATACATTTTAAGTTGGTGGACTAGTGATAATATTGATTCATATATAAAGTATATATTTTTTTTTAAACAGCAACTTTTTAAAAGGATTTTAACTGCTTTTCATTGAAAAGATGAATATAGTTGAGGCACAATCTGGGGCCAACGTTTGCTGAAGTGTTTCTGTTTGAAATTTGACAGTATTTATAAAGATGGTCTCGTGGCCGAGAGCTCAAAGAGCTGACCTTTCAGTTGTTGCCCACTGTTCAGACCAGTTCTAGTCGGTCTAACTTTAGCCTGTGTGAATGTGGGTCACTGGCGGCCAAGTTGCCGAGTGCAGGGTTGGATGTCGCTTATATAAATGTATAAACAGAAGTGTGTTTGGAGGTTTCCCGAGCTTCACCGAGGTCCTGGCACAGAGGTTTTGCTGTCCGTCTGCTCGGTGACATCGCCATGACTCGTCGCAGTCGAGTGTTATTGTGACTTTGACATGCAAGGCGGAGTACAGGCTGCAGCTGCAGTAAATAGAGGTTTTGTGTACAAAACATGGAACAGGGACATGTTATGATGTCGGGCAATTGTGATACACACGTGCACAGTCAGAAAGGCTCAAGTGCATAATCGCGGTAGCGGAAGTGATGCGTTGGTGGAATAGGAACAGATTCAGATGTTGAGGACTACACTTTGTATTTAGCGGGCGTTGATGGCCAAAACCTGGAACTTTAAACTGTTATAACAACCTGCACACGCATCCGGATACGTATGTGCAGTAGAAGTAAAGTATGATATGTTCGTATACGTCATTCCATGGGTGATTGGAGTTCTCGTTTACTGCAAAGAAAACCTCTCGTTGGGGGAATTCAGTAACGTAGAACGGTTAAAAAATTCTCCTTTAAGGAGTATGTCACTGTAGTAGTTTAAAGTTTGCTTTCTTTGACATGCCTTTATGTCCCTTGGTGTTTTTGCTCGAAAAGTCGAAGAACGCCAGTGTTTTGGCATCACTGTCAATGATGTGACATGGAAAAAAAAAATGAACCGTCTCCGTGGTTGCACTGGATGGAGGTGAGCCATCATTGTTTTTGCTTGAGAAACAAAAACAAAACAAAAAAAAAAACTCTTGATTATTTCTCTGGACCGTGTCAGAGAAGAGTGTGTGAGTGCCGTCTGTCCGAACAGGTGAAGGGCACTTTGTCATTTGACCCCTAGCTTTGGCCAGAAATAATCACATGCCTGGGTTCAAATTTTGTCTGACCGCAGGGCTAAGAAACCTTGTGATAATGGTCCAGTGCCGAAATATGCCTTCTGTCATCGCGCCCTTTGTGTAGGCGGCTTTGTCACCCTCCACGTCCGAGTGTTTGTGCCGAGACATTACTCTTTAATGGTGGTAGATTGTCATCCACCGGGGTAGCGCGGCCCGCGACTTCTCCGGCGCGCGACTCGTCCGTTTGACTGACGCGCGTTATTGACCTCAGCAATGAGAGAAATCGCCAAAGCCGTCGTCTTATCTTGAGCGACATGCCTTACGATTCGGTTCCCAAAACAATATACAGTGAGATTAAAAAGACGCAAAATGTTGCTGCCGTGCATAAGGATCGGGAGTGTGCAGTGTGCTTCTTTTTTTTTCTTTTTTTTCTCCAGACTCAATTCCCAAGCTGTCTAGGAGCTTTCCTATCAGGAAAGAAATCAAGAAATTCCAAAGAGAAAGACGCAACCTCTACTAACGCAACCCAACGCAACCTAACCGCCTTTACTCGACTGGAAAGGTACACTGTGTTTTTTTTTTTCTTCCTGAAACAAACGCCTGTGAGGAGTATGCAACTGAGAATGCAAATCTCGTTCAAGCCCTTGGCAGTGTGTTTTAGGATATGGACGTACAATAACGGCAGGGAACATATTCGCGAAGCGTTTTAATGTGGAGCTTCTCCGAGACGAGGAGTGTTCGTCATTAGTCAGTCGATTGTTGCGACCGATTTTTATTTTTTTTTAACGTGATGAGTTGTACGGTTTATAACCAACGTCCCCGGTTTGTTGAGCGGCTCCAGGTGAAATGCAAATAAGCGTTGGTGCGAAACGAGAAACGGCAGACAAGCTGTCCACTCTGCCCGATTTGCCATCGCCACTCTGCCATGTGCCGCCAGTACACACTTTGTAGGACTGTTGGGCTGTTACGCCACAACTGCCACAGCTGCAGCCACGTGATGATGTGCAAAATCGTCATGTACTTATTTGCGCGTGTGGAGTCGAACCTTTTTTTTTTTTTAAATATAGGCATGCATTTGTTCAAAATGTGTCAGGGACTCGTGTGTTCTACAAAGACCCAGACCTGTAGAACAAACTTCAAGAGCATCCGGTTACTATAATGCTCTGCAAATACATTATTCTGGCCCCTATTGGCCTGTGTGTGTTGACATGCTTGTATCTGCATGTGCGTTCGCGCTTGGGAATGCCGCTTGGAATAGACGAGCCACGTGATTCCGCCCAGCTCCTGTTTAAGAGCGGCGAGCCCCAGTCGGAGGCTGCGCCTTCTCGCGGCACGTTCGAAGTGTTGCGGCGGAACACGGCGCCCGACCCCACCGCGTCCGTCACCGCTCCCTCAAACGCTCCCCTTCGGAAACAACGGGCGAAGCCGATCTGTAGGTGCTTTCGAGTAAGTGCCTGATTTTATTTTCTTGGTCCGCCACGTGGACTTCCTGTTTCCATCACAGAGGGGTTGTTTTTGATCCGGTCAGAGGTGGGTCACGAGGTTCACCTGGACTCCTTTCTTCACGTTGCTTGTGCATGTATGTCTTGGTTCATTTAAGAGCGCATTTAAAGTCGTTTTATAGTTTTTTCGAGCTGTGGTATAAAAGGGCAGGTTCAGGAATTGTCTGTTTGGGCCCCATTTATTTATTTTTGTCAAGAAAAAATGCGGGTCACCTTGGCTTATCCTTATGTGGAAGTTTCCATGTGCTATGACATGACACTGTCCTCACACACACACACACACACACACACACACACACACACACACGCACTGGTGTGTCCTCGTCGCGTGGGTCCTGGAAACGTGCCACTATCTAGAAAAAGGGTCGTGGATTTCCATCGTGCTGCTGCTCGCCCCTCACTCAATTCCCAGTCTTTCCTCATACCACTGGACAACGGCCAGATTGCCGAAGAAGACGCCCCCCTTCCCCCCCCCCCCCCCCCCCCCCCCCCCCCCCCCCCCCCTCGCTTTCCATTCCCTTTGTATTTTTTATTTATGTTTTCCCCTCCTTCTGAATATCAATTATTAACCCTTGGTATTTGAGGTTCAGCACTGGGGAATGTGTATAGGATGTTGACCGCTGACCCGGAGAATCCCCTCGGCAGCCACACAAAGATCCCTTACAGCTGTGTTTCGCCTGCAGGGAGAGGAGACCGTTTGGATTCAAACCGCGTTGGCCGCTCACGTTCCTTTCCGTCTCACCATAAGTCTGTGTTTGCGTCGGCTAGAAAAAATAAAATAAAATAAATAAATAAATCCCAAGAGAAATACTCGGTTAATAGAAAAGAGTAAGATTTCAATTTAGAATAAGAACGGGTCACAATGCAAATTCTTCTTCCACTCAGTTACTTATTACACACTTATTGGTTTTTGGCTTTCTATTAATTCAGCACATTTTTAAAACATTGTCTCCGAGCAAAGCTAAGTAACCGTCGTCCGTGCAGGTCTCGTTTCTCCTGCATATGTGGAGGAGTAACCCAATGGGATGGGAACAATCTGTTCGAGTGCTCCTCTCCTGCGAAATGTGAATGGCGTTATGCAACACAACCGGCAATAAGATGGATTATACCTATAGGTCCAGCGTTTGTTTTTTTGGCGTGCTGACGCACATTGTGGATTCGGGTTGTATTATGTAACGGCCCAGGAAACGGTTCTCTGTTCGGGGTTTTTCCACGCACACGTGAACCCGTTTACCTCATCTTTATTCTTTTTTTTTTGGTCTGGTGAACTGCGCGACATGCTGCGGTATATGGAATGTGCGTCATGCGATTTTCTTTTTAGTATATTCATTGTTTGTGCTAAATAAGTAGTTACGGTTTTCCTACTAGTCAAAGACTGATGGTGAGAAATAGATTCGACTGGAGCTCTCAATTCGACTACATGGGTGAGAAACTTTGCTTCCTTCCTGCCCAACTTTTTCTCTGTCCTTTTCCTCCCATCAGGGTGTTTGCGTGACCTCTCCCCTGCCCCCCTGTGACCTCGGAATCCCCGTCGCGCTTCTCCCCCCCCCGTCCCCTCTCCCGAGGCCCGCCTGGCATCCATGGCGCTGGAGACGCTTCTGCGCTTTGGGAAGCAGTTGCTGAGGGTGAAGGTGGTGGACTGCAACGCCGAAGACTCCCGCCTGTCGCGATGTCTCAACACGTTCGACCTGGTGGCGCTGGGGGTGGGCAGCACGCTGGGCGCGGGCGTCTACGTGCTGGCCGGGGCCGTCGCCCGAGAGAATTCGGGTTGGCTGACGTTGCTGCAAAGCATTTCCTTTCACCTCCCGAGACAAGTGTTTTCCAATCATGTGAATTTCTCGTTTGGTCCCAGGCCCTGCCATCGTGCTGTCCTTTCTGATCGCCGCCTTGGCCTCGGTGTTGGCCGGCCTGTGCTACGCCGAGTTCGGAGCCCGCGTTCCCAAGACGGGTTCAGCCTATCTTTACTCCTATGTGACTGTAGGGGAACTCTGGGCTTTCATCACGGGATGGAACCTCATCCTCTCCTATGTCATAGGTAAGCGCTTCCGCATCTCTTTTGCTCACTTTCTAGTCGGGAGCAATATTTTTGAGTTTCAAATTCTAAAGAAGCTATGGGGAGCGTCTGGTGTTGTTGCCCCGTCCCCCGTCCCCCGTCCCCTCCACTACTACTTTCTCTCCACCTCAAGGTACCTCCAGTGTGGCCCGTGCATGGAGCGCCACCTTTGACGAGTTGGTGGGGAAGCGCATAGAGCTGTTCTGCAGGGAACACATGTCTATGAATGCCCCAGGGGTTTTGGCGGAGTACCCTGACATGTTTGCTGTGGTTATCATATTCATACTCACAGGTAAGGGGGACAGATGCGTGATATTCTTTCTCACACCTCCCAGCGGTGTTTCTAACGGAAGGGGAATAAAACGAATGCGTCAGCTGACGTTGTTGGAGGCAATTTTTTTTCCCTCCGCATACAAACACAGGCTCCTTTTTTTTTTAATATATATATCTCTCTCTCTCTCTCTATCTCTCTCAAGGTCTGCTGGCTTTTGGGGTCAAAGAGTCGGCGATGGTGAACAAGGTCTTTACATGCGTCAACGTCCTGGTGCTGTTGTTCATGGTGATCTCAGGCTTGGTCAAGGGTACTCTGAAGAACTGGCAAACAGACCCCGACGAGATCCTGCAAGCCAATTTTACCAGTAACTCCAGTCTCAAGTGAGAATGTAGACACAGTCACACATGGCACGTATTTGGGATGCTCTGCGAAATGCGTTTCTTATATATATTGGATGCCACGTTTTTTTCTCCAAAGGTTTTTCGGTTATTCAGGGTAATCCGCGGTCCTCATTGGAAACGACTTTCCAATGTGTCAAAGGAATGACATTTTTCAGTAATTTTCATGAACACTGATGCTTTGAGCCGATCGACTCACCCGAGCGAGATGGCTTTTTTTGGTGTTATTATGATTTACTTATCCTGTCCAGTCTGACAGGTGTGCTGCCAACCAGAGAGAGTTTAGGAGCGGGCGGCTTCATGCCATTCGGATTCTCGGGCGTCTTGTCCGGAGCTGCCACCTGTTTCTATGCCTTTGTCGGATTTGACTGCATCGCCACCACAGGTCAGTGCCGGATCGAACCTGGGAAAAAAAATAAGAAACACTCACTCACTCTGTTGGCCCTGTCCTCTTCTCGTTCCACTACTCAAATGCTTTCCACTGCCTCGTGGGTATGTTGCAGTTCTTGGTGGTGGGGTGTGGGGGGGTGGGCGTGTAACTGGATCTGCAGTTGGGACCGTTTCAATCCTAAGCTTGTTTAAACATTCAGGGGTATTACATAAGAGGGCCAGGGTGGAAAAAAAAAAAAAAAAGGTGCGGTTTTAGTGCATTTGGCGGAATGCCAAGCACTGAGACGCGGGGGAGCAACCAATGTCAAGACGTGAAGCTTTAAAAGATGTTCACAGGTTCTATTTGGGCAGATCTACACCTGTGTTTCTTCATGTATGCGGCTTTGATTGAATGCTCCGAGAGCTCCGAGTCGTTAAAAACAAAAAAAAAAAAAATTAGATTCTTGCTCTCAGGACCCGAATGTGTCCCACCCCTCTTTTTCCTCAATTCTAATTGGCTAGTGTGAAGTTAAGCCTGAAGGATTGCTTTAGTTTGCCTGGAGGGGGCGCACGCACGCACTCAGTCAGGCAGCCAGCCAATATATCATCTGTGTGTGTGTGTGTGGGGGTGTTTGTACTTGTATTTCCATCTGCGCGAGGACTTGGAGACCATGCAGAGTGAGGACATTTTGGCCGAACCTCTCTTCCTGCCAAACCTTCTAATAGCTGTTTTAGGGTTTGAGTCTTTATTTTAGGGTGCAGGATAGATTTAGATTGAGGTCGAGGTAGGGCTGGGGAAATGTTTTCTGTCTGCGAGTATCATTACAAAGATATAAATAAGTTGGGGGGTGTGTGTGTGTGTGGGTGTGGGTGTGGGTGTGGGTGTGGGTGTCATGAAGCCATCATCCCATCCCCCATGCGCAGCCAGTACATTGCATCCCTACAACCACTGTTATGCTTCTGACCCCTGACCTTCCTGTAATCTGCGCCAACCCCTAGCTGTCCCCCCCACATTATGAATGGATGTGTAGGAGACGATCCGGGCAGGGTTGTGCACGCATCATCACGGCAATTTGATTTCGCTGCAGAACAAGACCTGAGTGTTCGCCCTGTTGCGTAATCGCCTACTTCCAAACGGTCGGGTGTTTCAGTCTTGTGGGTGCACCGGGAAAATAAGCTCCTTGTTCAATTTGTTGCAAAACACCATCCGGAGTGTTACTTATATGTGTCCGCTTGCCCAGTTTTCCGTGCTTCCTGGAATTTTGTATGGCTCCGAAGGTGTGTGTGTGTGTGTGTGTGTGTGTGTGTGTGTGTGTGTGTGTGTGTGTGTGTGTGTGTGTGTGTGTGTGTGTGTGTGTGTGTGTGTGTGTGTGTGTGTGTGTGTGTGT
>JAFBJU010000307.1:528974-571945 GCA_016785305.1 Colistium nudipinnis
TGTGTGTGTGTGTGTGTGTGTGTGTGTGTGTGTGTGTGTGTGTGTGTGTGTGTGTGTAAATCCCACCACATGCTGATTCTGTGCATTCAAATGTGAGTCGTGCCAGTTGCCAACAAACAACCTGGCACAGCAGCTAAAGGAGTTGCACTGATTAGGTGGGGGTGGGGGTGGGGGTGGGTGGGTTTGCTGTGTACAAATCCCACCACATGCTGATTCTGTGCATTCAAATGTGAGTCGTGCCAGTTGCCAACAAACAACCTGGCACAGCAGCTAAAGGAGTTGCACTGATTACTATTCATGATATCGTTTTACGAAAGGAAAACGGAGTTCATTAAACGGCATGTCCCTTTTGAGACAATTCTTTATTGAACTATGAAGAAAGGGCCAACTAAGCGGTTGCATTGATCTGTGACGCCGCATGCCTTGATCACAACTTCTGGGCGCTTTCAACTTCAGCTTGAGTAATGCAGTACTCGTTGTTCTCCTCACACCGCAGGGGAAGAGGTGAAGAATCCGCAGAGAGCCATCCCCATCGGCATCGTGGCCTCGCTGCTCATCTGCTTCGTAGCCTACTTCTGTGTTTCTGCCGCCCTCACCCTCATGATGCCATACTACCTTCTGGACAGCAAAAGCCCTCTGCCCGTGGCTTTCAATTATGTGGGCTGGGGAGGTGCCAAATACGCTGTAGCTGTAGGCTCTCTTTGTGCCCTGTCGACAAGGTAAGGCACACACAGCCACACTGGTTTGCCATCAGTTTTGAATGCATAGTCACATATTCTCGGTCGCTCTGCCAGATAAGCGCGCAAACGCACACATTTAAAAGCTTGTGTGCGTGTGCGTGCGCGTGCGCGTGACCCCCGGTATATTTAGCTTCAGAAGGCATTTGATCCCTTAACTGAGAACAAGAGCCTAGTGCTTATTTAACATCGACTCGCCAAAGGCGACCATAGGAATAGGTTTTGACTTGTTGTGTAATGGTGGCTTTGTTGGGGCGTAATTAATACTGTATGTGGGATCACTTCTTCCTAAATGATAATTATAATGCCTGATTTTGAATGATTTACAATATAAATACATCCGTTGCATATAGTACTGTGTATTCAGGTCAGGTAGACGGGTGTGCAGTGAGCAGATGTTCTGCTATGGTATTAGACGGTTATTCTCCAAGATGTCATGTATGTAAACTGAATAATGTGTCCTCTGTATGTGTGAGCCTTTGTCTTTGTGAGCTTGTTTCCTTTGTGTGCGTTTCACAACATTCTGGTGTGTGGATACCTTAAATCCTGGTCTTCCAGCCTGCTGGGCGCTATGTTCCCTATGCCCCGTGTGATCTGGGCTATGGCCGACGATGGGCTGCTTTTCAAGTTCATGGCCGAGATCAGCCCCCGAAACAAAACCCCGCTAATTGCAACCCTCACCTCGGGCATAGGGGCAGGTGAGACACTAACACGCATGTTTGGCTCTTTTTTTTTTTTTTTTTTTTTTTTTTTTTTTTTTGTTCCAGGCGATTGTGTATCTTCTTTCATCCAACAATGGATCACAGACTTTACCCCTTGTCGAAAGAAACTCTGGAGTCCTGAGGAATGTTTCCTTCTTGCACCTTTGTGATATACGGGAGAGTATGACCCGCATCCATAATCTAACCCGCATGAGTCAAAGCACTTCAAGCACCCTATATGGTATGAGAGAGTGACACTTTGCATGCTGGCATCAAAACCCCCTCTGACCAACACCACGCTCCCTGTTGCGCCAGAGGGCATCATTCCCCCCACCCCGAATCCCATAACTCCTACCTTTCCAACAATCCTTCCTCGCCTACAAACCCCACCTTTCAATTATTCCCTTCCACTTTGCTCCTGTGCCCCAAACCTTCTACTGTCACCCCAACCTGATGTTTTCTTCCACCCACTCTACCCCAGTCTGTTGGGTTCCATGTTCCCCCTACCCCGTATCATCTTTGCCATGGCTCGGGATGGCCTGCTCTTCTCCTTCCTGTCCCATGTCAGCGAGAGGAAAGCCCCCATAACGTCCACTATGGTTGCTGGGGTTATGTCTGGTAAGAAAAAAAAATTATAATAATAATACAGGGATTTTAATTTCCCCATCACTAAAATGGATTTCTGTCAACTGGATTCCAGATGTATGAGATCAACGCGTATATGGTTGGACAGTGTATGGTGGATGGTTAGTTTGGGTCAGGTCATGTTCACGAGGGTTTATTATTTTTCATCGGCCGTTGACCATGTAAAACAAACAAACAAAAAAATAAAGGAGACGGTAAGGCACATTCTTTCTTAAAACTACTGAAACAAAATTGGATATAAAGTGTTTGCCTGCAACGCTCAGCTTTCAACTTTCTATTAGGGGGCGTGTCTGGTAATTAGAGGCACGAATAGCAACCAAGATTGGGTTGTGTGGCTTTGTGCTTGTTGGAAAAGGATTTTCAAAAATAAATTTAAAAAAGTTTTTTTACTGTTATACATCATGGGATATTTTCATCCCTCCCTCTCTTTCTCTCGCTTGCTCCTTGAAGCCATCATGGCCTTCCTGTTCGACCTGAAGGACCTGGTGGACCTGATGTCGATAGGGACCCTGCTGGCCTATACGTTGGTGGCTGCCTGTGTCTTGGTGCTGAGGTCAGTGGAAAGACATAAGGATCTCATACCTTGCGCGGGACGCTGCCGAGATTGAATTCCATGCGGCATTTCCATTTCGGTCTTGCCCTTCAAACGTACATGCTGCTGCCACATTCAGTGGGGTCCAAAGGTCGTGGGAAAGTGCAAGTAAGACTTTTGGACCCCACTCTGGGTTTGTTGAAGATCACACGTGCGGTGCAAAGAATGAAATGGTCTTGCTTTTATACCGGACCCTTTTCCGTGAATGGCCGTAAAACAGGCAACACCGTATGGTTACCACTGTAAATGGGAAATGGGAGTTTTACATGGTGTGAGTACGGGCTAAAATTGGCTGTGATTGTGCGTCGGTTGGTGCTAGGTACCAGCCCGAGCAGCCCGGTCTGGACGATCAGATGGCCGTCACGCAGGAGGAGATGGATCAGAGCGACGGCATCAGCGTCCCCAGCATTGGCATCCTGCCCGGCGTGGATGAGCGCTTCAGCTTCCAGACCCTGCTGTACCCGGACAACCCCGAGCCGTCCTCGCTGTCCGGCTTTGCCGTCAACATCTGCGCCTCGGCCTTGGGTTGGTGATCCAGACTTATTAAGAGGAGGAGGAGGAGGAGGAGGAGGAGGAGGATGCCGTAGTCGTGAATCTCTATACTGAGTGCTGTAAAGAGGCTAAATGATGTGTAGCATGTGCAGCGTGAGTCCTGAAATACTACCAAAACCTGCAGGAACGTTGATCCTGGCGTTCAGCGTGCTGGCCGTGCACGGAGGCACCGCGGTGTGGAGCGTCGCGGCCCTCGCCATCATCTTCGCGGCGTGTCTCTTCATCACCGTCGTCATCTGGAGGCAGCCCGAGAGCAAGACAGAGCTCTCGTTCAAGGTTCGCCGCCAGAATCGAGTCGTGCGCGGGTCAAATGCGGTGGTTTGCGGGCGCTCACCTCACCTCACCTCACCTCACCTCACCTCACCTCACCTCACCTCACCTCACCTCTCCTCTCCTTGCAATCTGATTCTTTAGGTTCCAATGCTGCCCTTCATTCCGGTGATCAGCATGTTTGTCAACGTGTACCTGATGATGCAGTTGGACAGAGGCACTTGGCTCCGATTTTCCGTCTGGATGACGATGGGTAGTTATGCTCCGTTACCATCATCCTTCATCTTCCCAGACTTTATGATGACTAGCAATTCTCGCCTTCTGCTTGAGTGTCCCTTGAGGATATGGGTTGTTTTTGTACGCTTTACTGCTAATTGCACAACATTTGCGCTTATCCTGTTTTGGTAGCTTTAAAAAAAAAAAAAAAAAAAGGGCCATTATGACCAATTTGTGTGATTTCTGTCCGTTAGGGTTGGGATTGGGTTTTGTGTTGTGGCCTTCAAAATGACGCCGGGGAAAATGTTTTTTGCGTGAAGATTTACTTTTCAATGCCAATTGCACATCGTCACTTACATTCACTTGGCTAGATCTCTGCGGTAGATTATTTTTGGTTGGTGAAATGACCTAAAGACCATAATTAAACACTTTCTGCGACGCTGTTTATATTTCTCTCCCTGCATTTTTTTTTTTTTTTTTTTTTGGTTTCGTGATCTACTTCTGCTACGGCATGCATCACAGTGCGGAGGCCGCCACGGCCCGCTCGTCTCCCGACACGGAGATGATGCAATTTAAGCACCTCCGCGAGTCGGAGGACATATCGCCAGAAAAGGAGGCCTTCCTTCGCAATGGAGTCCACGCCAGGGACGAGGACGACGGGGATTGTAGATTATTTTTGGTTTGCTGAAATGACCTAAAGACATAATTAAACACTTTCTGCGACGCTGTTTATATTTCTCTCCCTGCATTTTTTTTTTTTTTTTTTTTTTAGGTTTCGTGATCTACTTCTGCTACGGCATGCATCACAGTGCGGAGGCCGCCACGGCCCGCTCGTCTCCCGACACGGAGATGATGCAATTTAAGCACCTCCGCGAGTCGGAGGACATATCGCCAGAAAAGGAGGCCTTCCTTCGCAATGGAGTCCACGCCAGGGACGAGGACGACGGGGATTTGGAGGAAGCACGCTGAGCGTGCCGCAAACATTTCCACCTCCCCCTCTCGACGCCGGCCTGTCTCTCGGAAGAGTGCCTCTGAGTGGACGACTCCCAGTCCCTCGCTGGCAGTGCTCCTTGTCAGGATAAGTAATGATGCACAAGCTTGACCTTAAATTCACAGAGCTGCAACGTCTCCCGTGAACTTCGGGCCGCTGATAAATCCCGCGCGAGAACCTCTTCAGCCGTAACTGACTCACTCGTATTGTTTCAGTGTTGTGCGATAAGCTCGTTACCCGCTTGCGCTTGGCCTTGAGTTTTTTTTTTTTTTTTTTTTTTTTTTTTTTAACGGCTCGTTATCACAGGACTGTCTTAAAGGGGAGGGCTTTTATGGGAGACACGAAACATGCCAGTGCTCCGGGGAGACTCGGCGATCCTGGGAAACCACCACATCTGTCTCTCTTTATGTTGGGTCGCACTGTGTCTGGGTTACATCGCCGGCAGCAGCGCCCTCGTCGTCGGAGTTCTGCAGTAATCGTTTTTGTTTTTTTTCTCTGTTAAAACAATGACAACTGTATGTTTTGACATGTTTTTAAAAATCAGATAAGGCGCATCGGTATCAAATAGTGAAATAGTGCCACACTCCGAGACCTGATGAGCGCGTGCAATGAGCACGATACACACCTCAGCTTTCTGGGCTTGTCGGTGATGTAATTGCTTTTGTCCACCGGGCGAAAATCAGGCCAGTGGCCGCGCAGGTAAGTGGGCCATTCGAAAGCCGTAACTCACACTTTCCACGTGTCCGGCCTAAAGGCTAAAGGGTAAGGTTGGGTATCATCTTATGTCCCAGGCTTTATCTTGCACAAGGAGAAGACTGGCACCTTGTTGTGTGTGTGTGTGTGTGTGTGTGTGTGTGTGTTTTTTTTTTGTAATTCAGGCAGGTAGCGGCCACGCAAACGTTCAAACCGTGGATGCCGCTGCAGATTAGGATGCAGAAACTGCCGTAAAGTCAAGAGTAAGTGATTCGTTCTAAAGCCTGACAGGAATTTTTTTGTTGTTGTTTTTAATTGCCAAGCCACGTGACTTGTCACAGTTGAATGCTCCTTCACTGTTAAAACGGAAGTTGATGGGAAAAAAAAAAATACACTCTCTTATTTAGTCATTTGCAAATCCCGATGCGTGTGTCACACCAGGCACAGACATTGGCAGTTGACTGAATGCAATCTCATATCAAGTATGACTGGATTGTCATGGATTTTCACAGTGCTGGATGCTGTGTCTTTTTGCATCTGTACCATAAAACATTTGGTTCCTCTTTTAAAAAAAAAATATATATATATATAAATAAAGTGGAAGTTTTCTTGTTTTAGTTTAGTTTTGATCTTTTCTCATGTTTCTAAATGTATTTTTACTGCCCACTTTCGAAAACATAGCAATTTAAAATCATTTTAACAGCCATTTTTTTCAGATTATCCATTATTTACATTTAAGAACATGCCTATCAAAAATGTTAACAGGTAGAATTTATTTGGACGTTTTCCATTTTTTAAACAATACTCATTTACTTTTCATTAACAGCCTTCACAACAGTGTAATCATGTGTATATAAAATAGTGTGTATATTTCTGTCAGTAAATTATTTGTAAATGGGGAAAATAGGCTTTTTGTGTATTGTGAAAGCCTTGTGAGTTTCGTGCAACATCTTTCTGTCTGTTCATTGGCTTTGATTTTTTTTTTGTTTGTTTTTTGTGTCAAACAATGTCTTCCCCGAATTGTGTTTACATGATCCGAGCAACCGAACATGTCGTGCGCAGGGCTAGTAAAATCACCGTCTTTCTCTTTCCCAATGTACTTTGCCTGAACGCAGTGGTAAGGCCTTTTAAACAAAACGGGGCAATTACCATGCATACGAGTCATTGGCCAGTTTGTGGCAGATACTGGTGCACCGGGGTCATAGTGGGCCGCCATTAATGCAGCATTTCCTCGTAGTGTAATAGTAACCCGTGACATCACATTGCTACAAGTATGACTTGAATCTCTACTGAATGTGCATGGCTAACTGTCCTTGGGGTTTTGGTCATTTTAGTAATCTTAGAAATTTACTGTCACATGAGGCGGTGCGTGCGTTCACTGATGATTTTTATTTATTTTTTTAAACATGCGGTTTCGTTACTTTTCCGGATGACGTTGCTTTCTGTTGTATCAGTCCTGAGGGGATTTTGGCAAGATTGGTTATTTTTGTTCCCACGTGTCATGCCAAACCTCAGCATTTAATTCTGTAATGAATACTGTGTGTACTTATACTGTATAAATAGACAGAAGGCAGCCTCTTTTTGCCTCTTTAGAAGCTACTTTTTATTTGACTGAGTTTCTCCCCTCGATAATGTGAGTCAGTGTTGATTACCGGTTGCTTCATGTTTATTTGGTTGTGACTAAATCATTTTCTCAGACTTTTGTCCTCGTCCATCTTTTGCTCTGGCATGTTTAGAAACATTTCTGGCCACTGGGCCCATCTGCAGATCGTGCTCACTCTATGCTGTTCACTGTGATTCACATTACACCGTTGCCTCATTTAAGGACATGCTGCCAACGGTGGTGTGTTAACGATGTTTGCGCGCGTTAAGTCAACATTGCTGACAGGTGCGTTTTGGTGAGCATAAGGTCCATTCATTAAATCTCACCTCATCTAAGCTTTTCAGGAAGACCATGCAATGCACGTGAAGGCTGCAGAAAAAGTTGTTTTACTGGCCTCCTCTTGGTCAAGATGCATTGTGTTATGTTGAATTTGCAGTTACCCACCTGTGGCTCCCGGGTCTGTGTTGACAGCCGACTGATAGGTGATGTTTTTTTTTTCCAAACAGAAATACAGATATTGCCTTTTGTTTTTATACTGTACAATTTTTACAATGGAAAAGCTAATTGTTTACGTTCTGCTATCTTTTTTTTTTTTTTTTTTTTTTTTCTATCCGACGGTATGATCAGGACCACGGAATACTGAAATTGAAGGAGAAGAATGCTGTTTGCAAAAAGGTTGGCTGGATTTTAATTGTGGGGCTAAACTATTTAAAACAAAACCTACCCCATTGAATTTCCAGCATGAACACGTTGGCGAGGAGAGAGGTATTCACTCCTTACATTTACGAAGTACTGTGTGGTTTTTGCTCCTCGTTTGTTTCTCACTTTTGTGGAAAGTATGTTCCGCGTGTAAATCAAGCGACACTTTAATTCATCCTTAGGACAGCGTGGACGCAAGTCTCTCTCCATCGTTCATTCTCCCACGCTCCAGCAGAGGGCGCCAACGTGCTGGGAGAGAGCAGCCCTGAGCGGGAGGATGATCTCCGAGGTGTCGTCTGCAGCATCAGCACCACCGCCACCACCACCACCACTACTCCTCCTCCTCCTCCGGTCCGCAGCAGCATCTCTCTCTCTCCTGGATCTGTGTCTGCCAGTCAGTCAGAGAGAGAGAGAGGAGAGACATGGGTTATGTTTCGCTACTCCTGCAGTCGGCCGATCTTCTTCCGTGAATCTTCGCCAGATAAACCGAAAGGTAAGACGGACACGTGAAAGCACAATGCGGGTATTATTCTGGTTTGTTAAATCTTATTTTCATTTTTATTTTGTTATGGGGAATGACTCCTGAGGCTCCAGCATCGGTTTCATGCACAAGTGGTTTTTGTTTTTGTTGATTTTGTTGCATGTTGATTTTGGGTCTCGCTGCAGACGCGGGTTCGTGCAGCACACTCTGCCGTGGATCCGACGATGTAGTAGTGCGTAGTGATGTTTGAGGTGACCGCTTGTAAAACAAATAAAATAAAAAAACAACAAGCTTTCAGCGTGTTGGCGCAAAACAGAGTGACCGTGATATGGAAGTTGAGCCGCGCAGGTCTGAGTGTATAGGGAGGAGAGAGAGAGAGAGGGAGGGAGGGAGGGAGAGGTCAGGAGGTGGAGAGCAGGTTGATGTGATGGATGGAGCAGATCAAGTCTCGGTGGGTGATGCTAATGATCAAGCGTAGATTATGTAGGCTTTAGACCCGACTACAGCCGTGATCCACTGAGAGAGGGCCGGGGGGTTCGAAGGGTCGAAGGGATTTGCATTGAAGCTATTATTTGTATTGATTTCGAAAGGATTATTAATAGAATTAACATTATTTGGACCATGCTCTGCCTGATCAGCAGGTTTTTTTTGGGAATGCCTCATTTTATATTAACTTCTGGCATCATAGAAAAAAAAATGGGCAAATATATATTAAATCTACTTACTTTTTCTTTTTTTTAACTAATGTAAAAGAGTAAAAACAGATGTTCAACAAAATGTTGTGCGTCTGTCTCACTTACTGCATGCTTTCGTCAGGCCAACTTCTTTTACAACACCATCGTTTCAAAGTCTGTGTAGCCTCGGTCGTGTGTGCGTATTCGGACAATTTTTTTTGGCAGCTTTAATTACTTTTTGCAACCAACCCCCCTGGGCCCGTTCCCACCTTTAGGCTACTTAGAGCGGCGAGAAGAGCGACGTGTCGCACGTATTGTGTGAGTGGGCCGTGCGGTGCAGTGTTTATTGGACTTGTCTGCTGCCGTTATTGATCCACGCAGCGGAGGCTTCCCACTCGCACGGATAGCCGAGTCGAATGTATTCCAAATCTGGCCTTATCCCTTCCGGTCACGTTAACGTGGAGGTGGACGCTGCATCAAACGCGCGGCGTGCGGAGCCTGTGGCCTCGGCTTGTGACGCTTCAGCTGCTGATGCCTACGTGATTGATTCATTAGGCCTGACCTCTGCAATGTCTGGGCAGCGATCAATTCATCAGATCCATGCCAGAAAAACACTCGCAGCGACGTGTGTGTGTGTGTGTGCGTGCGCGTGTGTGTGCGTGTTGTTTGCCTGCCTGCCTGCGTGCGTGCGTGCGTGTGTGTTGCGTGAGGGCTGGGGTTCAGGTGCAGTGTGTGTATGCGTTTGTGCGCGTGTGCGTTTTTCTGCAGGTAAAACACTTTGTCACCAAGCCCACGAGTGTAGCACACCGGTTTGACCTTCAAGGTCATTTTCTAGGACAGAACAGAGGAGGAGAAGTAGTAGGAGGAGGAGGAGGAGGGAGGGAGAGAGGGAAAGAGGGAGGAAATGGTGATGATGGATGAAATGAGAGAGGGAGGGAGGGAGGGAGGGAAAAGTATATCAGTACGGCTCTCAATTCTGTTTATTATAATAAAGATTACACACAGCTTTGTGTGTTAAATGTATATGGCTTTGGATTTGTGTGGAAGAATAGGTGAACGTTAAAAAAATATATATATAAAAATTAGAGTGAATGTAAATGGATAACCCAAAGACATAAGGAAGAGGAGGCCACGCTGATTTTAATTTATTTTGTAATAATGGCTATTGAAATGATTTATTGTGATCCGCGCTGTCCGTTATACGAGGCTGGGAAAGCTAGTGTGAGTTCGCGTGCACACACACACACACACACACACACTTGTGTTTTCGGTGTGAATGAAGTGTCAACACGCATGCAAACACATTCTCGGGTGCACGCTGCCTTTGTCTGGAAGGTGGCAATGAGCTGGTTGTAGCTCCTCCCCTGCAGTCACAGGCAGGACATCAGAGGGTGAAGGGAAAGGCACGCGGCACGCCTCCACTGATCACACACACACACACGCACACCCCCCCCAGGGAGTCAAAATTAAAGCACATTTTCACTTGTGTGTGTGTGTGTGTGTGTTTATATCAGTGAGTGTGTGTATTTGTGCCTTTGATATTTGCCAAATTTTTGCAGTCACTTTACGGGGAGTGCTACACATTTTGGAAGTCCTTTTAATAACATTAGTCAGCAACCACGGCCTTTACTAAGCAAATAACGCAACCCCATGAATGAGCGCTCACCGCACACCGCGCGAGCAGCGCTGCTTTGATATTCTCCTGCTTTTAGAACGTAAGAGCGGTGCTTAAAATGACTGGGGGGGGGGGACACAGAACTCTTTTGTCCACTTCATTCATCTTTTATGATACATCTCCGCATCGCGTGCCTTTTACCCGAGGCTTGTTCAAGTTCCCCAAAATATACCTAATTTATATATATAAATAACTTAAACGTCAACAGTAGTGCATGTGAATCAATCCCGCAACTTAGCCACGTTCCTCAATGATTTCCCAGAGGGCTTCTTCACACCATTCAAATGTATAAAAACAAATCCCTTTTTTCTTTTAGAACGTAAGAGCGGTGCTTAAATTGACTGGGAGGGGGGGGGGGGAACACAGAACTCTTTTGTCCACTTCATTCATCTTTTATGATACATCCCCGCATCGCGTGCCTTTTACCCGAGGCTTGTTCAAGTTCCCCAAAATATACCTAATTTATATATATAAATAACTTAAACGTCAACAGTAGCGCATGTGAATCTATCCCGCAACTTAGCCACGTTCCTCAATGATTTCCCAGAGGGCTTCTTCACACCATTCAAATGTATAAAAACAAATCCCTTTTTTCTTTTCTTTTTTATATATAGACAGTTTGACACACCACCACCACCACCACCACCCCCACCCCAAAACCCTTAGCTCACTCTATTCTCATCTTTGCTCACCTCTCACTTATCCTTTGCCAGTTCTCCCTCCCCCACACCCCTGGGGGGGGGGGGGGTTGCCAGTTGCACATTACACATGCATACACATACTTACACATTACAATGCTAACTACAATCCCCCCGCATCCCCCATTTCCCCCCCCCTCCTCGCTCCCTGCGGCTTCGTTTGCTTCCGTATTCCGATATTTCTTCCCTCAAATAAACAGAGATGACTCGGTCTCCCTGAGCTTTTTTTCTTTGTCTGCTGGGCTGTCTCACCTTGCCAGCTCTCTGTCTGTCTCTCAGTGAGACTGTGTGGGTTGGTGTGAGCATGTGGCAACTTAAGCGCAATGTGCACGTTATTCCACAGAGAAGCGCACAACCGTCGTCTTCCCCGTTTGCAGGATTGATTTGGTGGAGGTGTGCTGATCTACGCGCCCCCCCCCCCCCCCCCCCCCCCCCCCCCCCCCCCCCCCCTTACCTCTTTGTCCCCTCGCACCGTTTCCCCCACCAGCCATGCAAGAGTTAACACTTCTCTCTGCGACAGTAGTGAGTGTAGTGGGCGGAGGGGCTCTGCTAATAACAATGTGGTGCAGCCAGCGTGGACATGGACGCCCTTTTTCCTCTTTCCCCGTGCCACCTCTGTTTGCACACATCAGTCTGTGCTTTAACTGCGGGGCACCACGACCGCGTGTCTCGCGTCCTCTTCCCTTTTCCCCCACATTCTTTCCATCAGACCAGAGCTGAGTTCATTTCACTCTAATCATGCCAGTCTCCCTTAATCGCCCCAAGTTCCCCCCTTGGTTCGCTGTTCCCAATTCAGCTTAGTTCTGTCTTCCCTGCACATTTGCCCTTCCTTTTTTCAATCTCGTGAGCAAACCACCCTCGACGGCTGCGCGGCACAGTAAAACCAGACCGTGTAAGATTTGGTGCATACTAGATGGGGAGAAAAACAATGACAATTAACGAGATGGTTCATTTCATTAATAAGTGTGCTTTAATACACCTGTGTCCATAGGACTCTATTTAAAGCTACACCCCCCCCCCCCCCCCCCTGAAGAAGCCCTTTCTTTGTCTGCTAATGTCACCGAGTGTGTTGTGTAGGTCTTCTTTCTTTGCACGTGACTTTGCATGCACATGTGTAATTCGGCGCAGGGTAGAGTTGAATATGTAAGGTGACCCTCGTAGTGAGTGGCTGTGGAGGTTTTATAAGAATGGCTTCTTTTTATGTTGTAACACGTTCTTGAATTTCCTTCAGCTCGTTACCGTGACATAGAGACCACCCGCGTGTGTTTGTGTGCACGTCTTGATTCCTGGATGGGCTGTAGGGGATGCATACTGACTCTCTGGCAATTTCTTTTGCCCCCCCCCCTTTCGCTTCAACTAATAAATCCTGTTATTGGAATATTGCGATTATCCGACAATTTGATCACGGTAGCCGGTCTGCGCGCAATCGGGAAATAAATCCGCTTTTATAGCAGATGATCTGATCTTAGGCAGTTTAGTGTGACCACCCACTCTGACCCAAGATCCTGCCAAAATCCTGCATTATTTGATTCCCCCCCCCCCCCCCCCCCCCCTGGGGACAAAAAAGACACCCCCCCCCCCCCCCCTCTGAGTACAAAAAGGCATCTGACTGTGTATACGTGGGAGTGGAGAGAGAGTCGGAGAGAGGCAGACGGGGAGGGAGAGGAGAGGAGATTATTTTGTACAGATGTAGCCTGCTAATGTGCAATCTACACGGATGAAAATGGGATTGATCACCTTCACCCAACCCTTGTTATCCCGGTATTATTTGAGTGACGGAGAGAATAAAGTGAGGAAGAGCAGAGGTCTATAAAGGCACACGGAGAGGAAAATACTTATTTCATGGATATTAAGTGGAAGTCAATTTGTAGATTCCTCGTTGGCACAGTAACATTTTTGCTCGGTTCATACTCGCAAGTGCTAGGCTCTGTTGTTTTTTGGGGGGGAATCATCACTTTTGAAATTCGGTCCACTGGGTGCCGATTGAGTCCACTGTAGGGGGGGGGGGGGGGGGGGGGGGGTTAAGCTTATTTGACTGCTATTTCTGTATGTGTTGTGTTGCTAACAGAGGAAGGGAGGAGAAGGCATGGATGACTAAAAGCTTAGCTTTTTTTTTCTTCTTTTTTTTTCTCCCCTCTCTCTCCGAAGAGACTTTAAGCGTCATCCTGCTGAATCAAGCTGGGCGAAGGAAAAAAAAAAAAAGAACCGCTTATTTCTTTCCCAAAAATGGACAAGGGGATCTTTTGTCTGCAGCTTTTGTCCCTTTTATTTTTAGATGTGCAGGAGTCTGAAATGTATTCACATATCTGTAGATGGTAGATGTTCACAAGTTCACACTCTGACGCTGGCACGCACGCACGCGCATGCACACACACACACACCTTCACACACATTTTCTGCCTTGGGAAAGAGTACAAGGACTCGCAAGGGGGGGAGGGGGGGGGGGAGCGTTAAGCTTATTTGACTGCTATTTCTGTATGTGTTGTGTTGCTAACAGAGGAAGGGAGGAGAAGGCATGGATGACTAAAAGCTTAGCTTTTTTTTTTTTTTTTTTTTTTTTCCCCTCTCTCTTTTTTTTTTCCCCCTCTCTCTCCGAAGAGACTTTAAGCGTCATCCTGCTGAATCAAGCTGCGCGAAGGAAAAAAAAAAAAAGAACCGCTTATTTCTTTCCCAAAAATGGACAAGGGGATCTTTTGTCTGCAGCTTTTGTCCCTTTTATTTTTAGATGTGCAGGAGTCTGAAATGTATTCACATATCTGTAGATGGTAGATGTTCACAAGTTCACACTCTGACGCTGGCACGCACGCACGCGCATGCACACACACACACACCTTCACACACATTTTCTGCCTTGGGAAAGAGTACAAGGACTCGCAAGGATGGTGTCATTAGAGATGAATTCGATGCAAGCAGAGACCCACGTACTACGATATCGGTGTAGGCTTCATTTTGCATGTAAATCCAAGACTAAATCTAATAATGTTACGTGGCAACAGTCGGGAGTCATAAATTATGGTTACGCACATGTTGGTGCCCTGTCCATTCGCATTCCCTCCGTCGCCTTTGGTGTATGGGAATTCATATGTGCGTGCGTGCGTGCGTGCGTGCGTGCGTGCGTGCGTGCGTGCGTGCGTGTCTCGTCCTGGTTCCCCTGGGACCACCGAGCTATAAAACCTGTCTGCTCTCCGGTGGGGGAGGAGAGGAGTAAAGCCCAAGTGCCAAAGACAAATGGCATCTGTAATGGCCACATGTGCTGCTGGATCAACAACAAAGAGGCTGAGGCCGAGCGCGTGTTGGTGCTCTGTTGGTGCTCTGTTGGTGTGTGTGTGTGTTGTTTGTGTGCCTTTGCAGCTGTTTTTCTTTGTGTTGGTACATGTGTACATATGTTTCTAAAAATGCAAACCAATGTGGCATTATTTTATTTTTTTTATTTTTTTTACCCCCTCTGCTTTATACCTATTTTTTGGACCCTGCCTTTAACTTGGAGTCGGGGGGGGGGGGAAGCAGATTTAAAAAGCTCATTGTCAATATGGATCCGAAGCCATCCTCCCTGTGTAACTCCTCTTCTTTTTTTTATGTAGATATTGTTCAAATAAAAAAAATCATATCAGGGAAAACAATGGAAACGTTCCCAGCCTCTTCCAGGATTGGAATTTAGAGCTCATTGGCATGGTATTCTTTTTCAGTAATGATGTCACGCCGCTCCACAGATCTATCGCCAAGTCAACCCAGAAATATCTAAAGCTCTACAGCTTGTATAATTGAGGTTCAGACGTTCTACACAATGGACCAGAAGGTTTTAGCCCTATATGAAAACTCCCTCTCTTTCGGCATCCGTCTGCACTCTCGTCTCGTCCTACATTTAATTTTTTTTGGTCCCAGTCTTCCACCCCCACAGACTGGTTCCTGCTCACGTGAAGAACTAAACAAAAGGATGAACCGGGGCCCCTCTCCGTCTCAGTGCTACCCCGCTTAAGATTTCCATATTTCCCTTCCATTCTCGCTCTATCCCGTTATTGGCTCATCGCTTCGTCTGAGAGGAGCTTGGCGTGGTCAGTGGCGAGTCCTCCGGCCAAATTTGATCACTGCTTTGGTGTCCTCTCCTCCCGCCCTATGCTCACAACGTTTTAGACGCGGGTCCCTGGCTGGGACGCGAGCGGCCCTGGACGAGGGGCATGTGGCCGGTGGAGGGTAACAACTGCTTTGTACTTGGGTATTTCCCGGACTGTGGGTCATTGTGCGCGCCGTGTGTCTTTATCCCAGTGTGTGTGTGTGCGTGCGCGAGTGTGAAAGCGCTGTGCCGCAGAAATGCGTGCATGAGCACACGGATGACCTTCAGAGCTATGCTCTCCTTCTATCATTGACCCTTTTCCCCTGATGGAAGGTGCAGGGGTCACCGCGTACTGTATATATTTTCCATTTCCCAGGGATTTGACATTGCCATGGCAACGGAACCTGTTTCTCAGGCTTTGCCAGCTGCTGTTTTCCCAGAGGAGTTTAGACTAAGTGGTTACTGTACCTAACCTAATGACTCGCTCAAACAAAGCCTACCTTCATTAGTTATTCTTGCCCATAACTTATCTTGCATATATATGCAGTAATACCACTTGCCCTGTCCGCCCTGGTTTTTTGGTTTGCTCTGAATTCCAAACCAGCGCCATTTTTATACATTTTGTATTCTCAGATCTTTTTTTTTTTTTTTTTTACGGTTTCATCATCAGATAAACAGAACCTTTTTTTTTCTTTTTTTTTAATGCATTAGATGCACACGCAGATAACTGGTAAGCAAATGTTGAAACATTTAAATATTCATCTTTAGTGGCACTCTTTCATCTTCATCCAAGCAACGTTTTTCCACATTTGTTACCGTAACAGCTGCATAATTTATATCCTAGTCTTAGGAAACAGGGGAACTCGGCTTCTCATCGACCCTGTTGCATCCCCCTCACTACCATCCAACACTTTTGACAGGAACGTGAGACTGTCCGTACACCTTTTGTGTTATTATGTTCGGGGTTTTGCCAGACTTGTTTTGTCCGCCTCTCTGTTGTGGTTCAGCCACTGTGACCGAGCTTATTGCTCAGCCTCCCAGGACTGCTGCCATCAGCGCCAGCCCCGGTGCTACATCAGTGCCGTAATCAATCTGCCACCGTGTCCTCTGCCTGTCTGCCTCCGTCTCTCTCCCCCTTCCCATCCCTCACCTTCTTTTCTTTAGGATCTGTATGTTTTTTGGGTTTTTTTTATAATTAACTTCTCTGATTCGAAACCACCAGTTATGGATAAATATTGGCAGTACACACAAAAGCAGAGTGCACCAGACGGTGTGGGGATTATCATACATGTGGTTTGGCTGCTTGTATACCACAATGGGTTTCCCCAAATCAGAATTTGCTCACTACAGTTAAGGTTACTATATGATTAAAAAAAAAAAAAAAAATCTCTATTCGTGGGCTTCATCATTGCAACATTTCGGAAAACCATGTCCAGCCCACAGAGCTCTCATGTTCTTGCGGCACACTCTTCAGGAAACGATGATGAACATCTCCAAATCATTTTTTAAGCTGACCTTCAGGAATATTTGCCCTCCCGGTGCATTTGGAAGAAACGTGGCTGTGCTCCAGCCACGGAGCCGCGTCGGATGAGCCGCGGGCAGTGGAAGCTGCCCTCTTAGTGTGTCTCGGAGTTCGCGGATAGCACTGCCAGAGGACACGTGGAGCAGGCACCTGCTAATGAGAGCAGACTCCCCCCGCTGCACACATAATTAGAGGGTGGGAGTTTTATTGGAAGCGTGGAAGCCACTCCAATATTCAGTGTGACGGTTTGGAGACACTTATCTGACTAGATAACGGCCATCTCGGCCTAAATGTATAGCCGATACAACATTTGGCCGGTTGCCGTGTTTAGAATACGATTGTCACACTATATAGCTTGAGTCCCGATGTGATGGAGAAACTGGGCTGTTTGAGTAAACTGTGCATTAATACTCTATCATTGCGGTTCAAATGGAAGTTGGATTTGATTTGAACTCGTTTGTTGAAGAGAGAATGAGCTGTCCTCCTGGAGGTCTTTTGTCATTTGGGGAGATTGAAACGTGAAGAAGCACCCGGGAGTCTTTCCGCCGAGAGCATGAAAACATGACTTTTATATAGCGCTCCGATAAATCCGTCCTGCACTGACATGGTGTCGCGCAACCTGCCAGACCCTCCCTGCCATCTGCTCATCCATGGCACATATCCGCTTCTGTACCTTCACAGCCACTTTGCAAATAGTGTAACCTACTCGGAGAAACCCAACCATTGTAATCGGAACCACCCCCTCCCCCCCCTCCCCCGAAGACTTCGGCTTGCCACAACAGAATTGTGGCAAGTGAAGGGTCAAATGTTCCCCCCCCCCAGTGGCATACAATATGGATGCATTCGTCAGTAAATGGTGTTTCTACTCCTCCTCATTTTTAGGTTTCGCTCTCGAAAAAATATCCACGCATTTGCAAGTGTCAGATATGCTGTTTGTTTGTGTTGCAACACGAAAGTGGGTGGGAAATACCTTTTATTGCAGATGTTTGATCTTGTCGCCATCATGCCTTCTATTTTTAAATGTCTCTAGAGGAGGGAACAAAAAAAAACTCATTACAAAACCCTTCACACCGTTCCCTCCCTTCCTCTTGTCTTCCCTCTCCTCATCAGCCATTCCCATGGTGATTCCGTCGCTTCCATCCAAACACCTATCCTCCTCGTCTCTCATCGCTTCTCTCTTTTCTCCTAGCGCCCAACAGTGAACGTCCATTATCGCTTGATAAGCGAATTCCTATTATTCATGTTGCCCCTCTCTAAGGGCTTTATATATGGACAGGATGACTCCCGGGGTGTATTTAGCCTCATATCGCATCACATCGAATTAAGATCATTTCACGCCAACAATGCGTTTAAAATGTAGTGTACAGGGTAGATCCGTGACTGTCACTGCCTGTCACGGCTTCAGTAAATCCTTTTTCCAGCCTCTTCCGTTTTGTTTCAAATGGCCAGCTATTGATATTGATTGAATGGTACAGGCCTGTGAGCTAACTGTAAGCTGACAAATGCCAGGTGAGATTTAATGCACCTAAAGTGGCAATGCGGGCGGGGGGGGGGGGGGGGGGGGGGGGGAGGGGGGGGGGGTGTCCTGAATGGGTTGGTATTGTTGCTCACAGTTTCTTTTTTTTTGTTTTTTTTCCTCCCCAGATTGAACAGGCCACCTTCCTGAAGAGCCATTAAAGACTGCTTTGTCGCAAAAGGCGCAATAAGGAGCAAGGTGAAGTGATTGCGTGAGATGACATTTCAGCCCTGGAACACTCAACTGAAGGGCCATCGTCTCTCAGACCCCGAAGAGGAGAGGCAGGGAGGGGAGAAAGGCTTCTAAGGCCATAGATGGCCTCAGCCCGCCGCGGGTTCAAGTGAATCAGTCAAAGTAAGCAGTCCAGCATGAGCATCCCGCCCAGCTTCCAGGGATTGAGGGTCAGTGTTGAAAGAGGAGATAAGATTGCTAACAAAACCCAGATCCAGTTCCCCCAGTCAGGGGATGATAATGCCAATCAATTATCCTCCGTCGGTGATCCGACGGGAAGGAGAACGACGGAGGACACAGCATACAGCACGTGCTCCATTCCTCCGTTGGTCTCTCAGAGGGAATCCCCCGACAAGCTGGTGATCTGGGGCTCTGAGCAGAGATGCATGGAGCGTGAGCTCGGAGGGTTTGAGCTTTTGGAGTGTCAGGAGATACGCACGTTTCTGGGAACCGGGGATCAGGAGGACGGCAATGGGGGGGAGGAGGAGGACGAGGACGACGACGAAGCCAGTTTGAGAGACGGTAGAGACGAGGGTCCCATGTCCATATCCTCCAGTTCAACCGCCAGCTCTGTTTCAATCGGGGGCGGCGGGGGGAGGAGGAACGACAACGACGGCAACAAAGTGCAGAGGGGCAGAGACGGGCAGAAGAGGGTCGCCAGCCACAGCACCGAGGAGCTGGACACGTGTGTGACGGGCTCAGCGGAGAGGAGGGACGCCCGATCGGGCAGGGAGAGGCGGAAGGCCGGACTGAAGGAATCCAAGTCTGAGACGAACGTGTTTGTGTCCAGTTTGTCGGCCACTGCCCTCAGCGGGAGCTTGTCGAGTGCTCTGGACGGTGCTCTGCCCCACCCCTATCCAAACGTCAACTACGCTACCTCAGCCCAGGCGAGGAGAAGAGCGGCCCCTTTGGACGCCAACCAGAACTCTGCATCCATGCATCCTCAGGAGAGACACGACAACGTTCAGTTCTGCAGCCCGGATCAGAGACAGAGGGAGGAAAGCCATCACAGAAACGGTTCGGCCTCCGACTTGGGCCTGGGCCAAAGGAGGCGGGCCGGGTTCGACGAAAGGGCCCTGCCACCGCGACGGCAGCAGCTCGTCAGACCCCTCTGTCAGTCGGAGGTGGGACGAGCGAGGGGATCCGCGGAGTCCAGCGCTCCTCAGGATGAGATGGGCCAACCCGAGTCTCCCAGCCGCTCCCCCGATGCGCACAGCAATGGGTCAAACGGGAAGTTTGTGAAAACATCCCTGCGTGAACCGTCCGATTTCTCTCATCTGTACCATGTATCTGCAGCCTCCCAGTCCAGACAGCCCAACCCGGCAGCCAGGAGAGCGCCAGCGGCGGCGCCAGCGGCGGCGCCTGTGGCGAGGCAGCCAGCGATGGCACCAGGCTACAGTTCCAGTCCGCCCAACACCTCCCCCTTCGAGAAGAGACCCCAGACCCAGTTCAGCTACAGAAGACATTGCTCCAGTCCCAACAGGGCCGGGCTCGAGTCCGGGTCGTCAACTCCTCCTCGCTCCCCTCTTCGAACACCCCAGGGTTCACCGCACAGGCAACCCTCCATGTTCTTCGTCTCCAGGAACGTCCCCGGAGTGGTGAGGCACATTCCATCGGGATGCAACCCCGCGCTACCGATAACGTCAGCTCAGGGCTATGGCAACAGTTGCCTGAGAGCACCGGTGAAAACCACTATAAGCACAAGTGGAATCCCTAAAGCGCCTCTCAATTACCAGCAGAGCTCCCCCCACCCTAACCACAACTCCGGCCCCAAAGAGAGCTCGCCATCGCCAAAACTTAAACCCAAAGGAGTCCGGCCTAAGATCATTACCTACGTCCGAAAGAACCCTCAGTTCAAGCCCCAGGCCGCGGACGGACCGTATCAGGTATCCTCTCTACCGTCCAGGCTCTCGGCATACACACACGGCCAGCCGCCCGCTCCCGTCAAAGGCGCCGCCAAAGACTCGTCCAAGCCGGACCCAGAAACCAGAGGAGCCCCCGTGCTCATGGCCACTAACCTGCTCTACGACAAGTACCGCCAAGACATGCAGGCAGACGCCTTCCCGCCAGGAGGGCTGAGCCGGGGCGTCAGGCCCGCCGGACACGCCAACACCGTGCCCCCCGCGCACTCGCACATCGCCCCACATGTGCACGCTCACAGCCACACGGCACCACCGAAGCTGGGCGGCAAAACCGACAACTTCTATCGGGCACCGCCGGAGGTGAGTGTTTACTATTTTGCAGTGTCTAGGATTTTCGTAGCTCCTCTCAAGAAGGTCGTGGTTGCCGTGCTTGTTTCTGTTGTCTGGTGACATGCTCACACACGCAAGCATTCTGGTGAATAATAATACGGTAGAATAATAATAACAAAATTACTTGCTTTATCAATTAGCAGCAGATAGTCGCTGTATTTTATGCAGTATTTCATATACATTAATGCTTCATTATTGCCCTCCTTGGATGGTCCAATTTTCCGAGGAGATGGTTTTCCAAATAATTCCCAAAGCTCACAAATGCACTCTTAAGTACAAAGACAAACTTCTTTCATTTTGTCTTGGATCTGCATATTAATGTCCCCAGCTGGCATCCGTGTGTTTTCTATCCCACAGTAAACTATGTATAATTAATCACTGATATTCTGCATTCCATCCCCACTCCTACAAGAGCCGAGAACGATTGCATTGAAATGATGATACCCCCGATTCTGATGAAATAGCTTTATTATGCGTTTAAATTCAGACGGCGTCAAGCACCAACATGTGGAAATTAATAATGAATGCACGCGAGTTAATGCCAGTCCACAGAGACGAGACCATTTTCAAGGTTACGGTACGCACGATACTATAGATACTGCAGAACGGCATCTTGTCCCATACACCAACGTGGTTTCCCCTTTACCGAGGGAATAGAAGATATGCAGCAGATTTTGGAACACGCTCAGGTAGCCCAAATGTAGAAATTCTTAAATTCTATAAAAACTAGATCAAAACGGTCATTCATACCTTATTTTAGTTTACCAGATGGGTGCAAGGCTGTATGTTTACACTAATAGATGTGGCGTATAATGATGGCATTTGTCTGTTAGATTGCCAGGCTTTGTTTCGCGGCGTATGTATCGGGAAATGTCACAGGCAAGGTACACAAAAATATATATCGGTAATATCGGTAATAACAGTGGTATGTAGGTGAATGCAAGCGGAAGATTATTTCTACTCTAATATATTCTTATTACTTAGTGTCGATTTTATGGCTTTCACTTCGAGGTGGAGAGATGTGCCAGTTTCAAAGGGGGCTCCGCCGAGGACACGGGGCAGGCGCGGGCGGCCGCTCAGGCGGGAGCCAGCGGCAGCCTCCTGCGCTCGGGCAGAGGCCTGCGTTTGGGCCTCGGAGCTGTCAACAGGACAGCGTCGGCCACGGCCAAGGGCAGAGGACCGGGTCAAGGTGGTCAGAGGTCAGCGCCGGTCTTCAGCCAGCCGGTCCAACCTGTCAGCCCGGCAACCAGCAGGAAAAGCCAAGAGAGCACAGGTACATATTCCGAATATTTTTGGCTCATGTTTCCTAACAGAATGCCAAATGAGGACTGTTTTTTTTTTTTTTTTTTTTTTTTAAACCTACAGCCTTAGTCAGATTTTTTTTTTCAGCAACTCCAAATTTGACTCACTTCAGTATGTGTCTTCTCCTCTGCAGCTATGAGTAGTTGTGGAGCTTTTTCTGCCTCAAAGTTGGCCTGAGATGAAGGCAGCCCATTAAAATGCATTCTCTGAGATTTTGGCCAATGTGATTGGAGGGCTTTAAGGAATAATCAGCGGAGGGCTCCAGCAGGCTGCCATATACAACACTGAATAAATAAAAGCTTGCTCACACACACACACACACCTACACACACACACCTACACACGCACACGCACGCGCACGCGCACACACAGCAAATTTCTCATTTCAGATGTTTTGGATATCCACCTCCGACTTCGGGAGGGAGATTTGCGTCACTTCTCAAATGCCACCGGAATATTGAAGTAGGAAATTTGCTCATCGCTCCGCTGGAAGCCGTCACCGCGATGCATATTTGATCTGCCATTTCCATGAGTGCGATGACCCGCGCGCGGGGTGAAATTAACCGAGGCGTTCCTGCGCAAACGTACACTCGCAGATGCACACGCGTAACCCAGCGCCGCACGCACGGGGGGTCTGAGCGGCACAGCGTTATGCCACGTGCTTGTCGTCCTTATCGCACTCATCGTACTGCCTATTAATACATATGTATGCCGTCTTGGTGGCTGCATTGCCCTCTGGGAGTCGCAGGCTTTGAAGTGCAAAGCAATTAACGGTTGAGCATCGTCAGAATCCTTCGGCTTAAATCCTCCCTGCTGCACCCGCACCTTATACGCTGTCTGGATAAACAAAAATAAAATGTATATATTTACCATTGGCGAGCCCCGTAAGTGCATGAGTGTTTGAATATATATACAGACACTCTGTGTTATATGGTGTGTTATTGGGGGTATTTCCTGTGGATTATTTATGTATTTATTTACGTCTCATGACCCGCGGAAATCTGAGCCAGCCTTTTTTCTTTGCCTTTTTCTCTCTTTAGCTCTGTAAATGACGACTTTTTTTTGGTCAGATTACTGTAACTACTCCCGCAATGGGGTTGTAGGTTTAAAAAAAAAAAAAAAAATGTGAGGCACGATAACGAGGATCATTCGACAGGACGAATTGTGCGGGCGGCCACTTCTGCCCCTTGAAGCCTCCGGCCCCTCCAGGTGACACCCCACGCGCTCTGCTCCAGTAGCGCTGCGGAGATTGCGGTGCACCCGCCTATCACGCTTAATAACACGCTTTGCGGAGCAAGTCTGCGCAGGTTGTGGCGAACTCACCTTGGGTTGTAATTAAAAATTGGTCGGTGATCCCTCCCGGCACTCTGCCCCACCGACTTCTCTGAGCCACAAAAATTCGACTTTCGGAAAGAGAGACGAGGTTGTCTCAAAAAGGCTTTAATGCCTTTCCTGTTTCCCTCTCGGCGGGCGATGAATAATGTGTATTTTCGTTTCGCTGGAGGATATCCAGCCTACGGTGGATGTCTGTCTGCCCTCACTTCTCCACCTCTTGTCTCGGAGGGAGAGAGCGGCGCGGGGGACGGCGGGAGGAAAATGAAGGCGTTTCTCTTTAACGACACCGACCTTCTCACCCGGCAAGGATGTCCTGTGTTGTCTCCCACTACCGGCCGTCTCTCTCCTCTTTCGTCGAGCTGGTGCTTGTCTTTTAGTGTGCACGCAGCCGTGGTAAAAACCGAGAGAAAAGGCAGGGCCGCTCACCTTATCTCTGCAGCCAGCAGGGGATATTCTCCTCTTCTGCCGGATGTAGAAACCTGGGGTTTTGCCGTGTGTGCGTGCGTGCGTGCGTGCGCGCGTGCGCCTGGTTGTTCATGCCTGCACGTTTCATTTGTTTTGCTGTTGGGAAATCACAGATTACCAACAGGGAGGATTTCTCCCCATTGCTCACCAACAAAAGCGGACACTATGGAGCAATGAGCCCCCATTCTCCCCCTGATTCACTGGCTTTTTTTTTTTTTATCCCCCCTGCCCCCCCCCCCCCCCCCCCCCACCTCTCCCTCTGTAAAGATGTCCTCTTTTGCTCTCTGCATTTTCCGTCCCTCTCTCAATCCAACGTTGGTCTCGTTTGCTCCTCTGGTATGGAAACCTGCATCTAGGCCACGGCTTTCAGAATCTTTTCGGGGACCGGCCGTCAGAATCGGTGTAATACCTGCAGTAATGAGGAGTTTTCGGCAAATTTACTGCAATGAACTGTCAATGCCACTTCGCACCATCATTTACGGATCGGAAAGGCGTATCGCACATCTCCCGAATATACGAGTGTCACATTGGATGTTGGCAATGGGGAAAACCGCTGGCAACCAGCCCAGTTTGCAGACCTTTCCGGGGCCAACGCGGCTTCTCAGCAGGTTGCTGCGGATATGGCTGTTACTTTGGCCCGCTGTTGAGACAAAACACCTACTGTGTGCCCACTGAGAGTTTAGTCAACACAGAATGATGAAGGTTTCGAGGGGGGGGAGGGAATAAACATAATTATTTTGCTGCTATGAGAGCAGCGGTTAATGAGCTCACAGCGCAAACACACACACACAGAAAATCATATCTCCCGTACAAAATTCCAGAAATGGAGTGCTGCGTTCTGTTTTTATTTGGTTTTCTATTTGGTATGTTTGACAGTATCAATGCTAATCCCTTTAACAACAACGACAAAAATAAAATTAAATAATCCAACACTGATGCTTCTGTTTGGTTGTTTTTTAGTTTTTTTTCCAGCAGATGACCAGGTTTTCGCCCAACATGCTCCCGCTCCGGTCACAGCGGCGGTTCAGGCCGCCGCCGCCGCCGCCGCCAGGTCTCTGCTTCCCAAAGCCAGCCAGTCGGGCCTGCGCCCGCCGGGCTACAGCTCCAGCCGCCACCCCGCGGGCCGCCTGGCCGCCTTCGGCTTCGTCCGGAGCTCCAGCGTGACGTCCGCCTCCTCGGCCCACTCCGCCGACAGCGCGCAGAGCGACACCTGCAGGACCGCTCACCGTGAGTCCCCTCATTTCCAATCTGTTCACATCGGTGCCACCAACTGTGACATCGGATTCCGTCTGTGCGTTTAGTTTATGCACCCTCCATTTGTTTTGGACAACTATACTCCTGCTTTGTTCCCACATCACGAGTACGCTATAGTCATCACCACAGTGTTCTTTTTAATGCCTTCTCAGGCATTCCCCGCATGTATAAAGTTTACATAAACAGCCCCCTCCCACATTCATTAGGTTGCCGGTTGCTTTCTCTTCCGGAGCTCCACCCCACTCAAAAATGGATTCCCAAATCCACCTTGTAATTAGACGCCGCAGGTTTACGAAGTACGTCTTACAATACTGTCGCACGTGAGGACACAATCTAAGAGGTGTTTGTGTGACTGTAGGTTTTGCCACTACGTTTTTCGAATTGACAATAGAGGGATAATATGTTTTTTTGTTTGTTTTTTTTGTTTTTTTTATATATATTTTATTTATTTTTCAAAGCATTTACGGACATATTTACATATTACTTTGTGTTCTATAAATCCTTTGTGTATACACTAGTCACACATAATTGACCCAATCAGCAGCACTAATGTTGGTTAATTAAAATCCTTATTACAATAGAAGAATACAATAGAATTAGTAACACGGGGACAACGTTACTAATTAACTTGCTCCACAAATATTATAGCGAGAAGGCAATATGATGGAAATTGATGGGAGTCTTTTGGCAACAGTGATTGTTCATTGATTCACATACATAATAATGCGCACGGAGTCGGGAAAATATCCCCTTTTGATTGCTTATATACTCGGTGTATATGAAAAATAACAGAGCGCATGATGTCACTCCCCGGACTCATCAGTAATTTAAGAGCTGCGTAACTAGGTCTGCAGATTCAGCCAGCATCTGCAGAGGTGACGGTTTGCCGACTTATCCGTGGGAATGGTTTTTTCATTTTCACTTTGGCGGAGAGTTGGACGCGAACTTGCTGTCGTGATACGGGCACTTGCTTCTCCGGGTGGCTGGTTCGTCGTCGGAATTTGTGGCGGCTGCATGTTTTGAATGTGACCTACATAGAAGAAGGCTTGCTCTTCCTCTCCCAGTTACAGATGACGTGTAGCAGCTGCACTCTCACGCATGTCAGCCCCCCCCCCCCCCACGTTATGTCATCGTTTCGTTCCCTCACTCCCTCCTTGGCTACCCATACTTTTTTTTCATCCTTCTTTTCTCTCTCCAATTGGTTGAAAATGAGATCCAAACGGTGTGGTAATGTGGTGGAGACGCGTTTCTTTTTTTTTTGCTTCTGTCAAGCAGGGAAAAGAAAGAACCCCTCAGGCCTCCAAAGAAGAACCTGTTTATTGAAAAAAGGAATTACGAACGTGGAGGTTGTTATTTTTGTTGTGTGTGTTCTTATGGGTTGTTTTTTTTATGGGTTTTTACCCATATTTTGATATGTGATCCGAGTAGGTGGCACGTGGCAATTAGAATTTTCCCGCCAATACAGGCACTTCCAGACACTTAGTAAGAAATTGTTTTTTTTTTTTTTCTTTTTCGTTTTAACGGCTGCCTGACATTATTAAATCTTAAATGATGTGATGTGTACCGCCGCAATCAATCACTCAAAGAGATGGCTCCCCTTCCGGAATCTACTGCATGTGTATTACAAATATGGTAATAAGCGCTTGTGCCACCCAAGTGAAAACTTGCAGCAATATATTTAGATTGAACCGTCTCTACGCTCCCAAATAAATGACCCCCCCCCCGAATAAATGACCCCCCCCCCGTAAATACCATGAATCAATGCAATGAGATTCAGGCACCAGAGAAGTGCATCACCCTGGACGGAGATCACAAGTTCAGCCACAGCTCAATACATCAGATTTAATGTGACACTTTCTGCTAGTGCGTCTTCTAGCTCCTGTTCATAAATGTACACATCACACCACCGAGCTAATCCCTTGCTTGTTAACATGCTGTCTATTGAAGCAGCTGCCAGTATTAATGTGCAGATTTATGCCGGTAATCCGTCACCCGCAGTTCAAAGATCCATCGGCGCCGTAGACAGACGCGACCACTTCGCCAATACTGCACCTGGAACACGCGCACACGCGCACACACGCACACGCACACTAACAAAGGCGGGAACACCTGCCAGCGGGGCCGTGAAAGACTAGAGGATTTTAAAGGTGTTGCCTGCAGCAGGCTGTTCCTCTTCCTGCCGCTGCTCAGGGCACAGTGAGACCAAAATGGAATCGGGGATGATAGACATGAGAGGGGAAAAGATTAAGGTCCTTTGATGCTCACTTCCCCTCTGAGCCTCCGTTTGAGGGCGACACGGTGAGGGAAGCCGGATGGAAACAATTTATTCCCACTTTTGACTCCGTGTGGGGCGCTTGTGACCTTTGGCTCCGAGGCGTCTGAAATCGCGGGTTCCGTTTGAGCCCTCCAGACCTATGGGGGCTTGAATGAGGTCTCTTTTCACTTCGCTTGTCGAGGTTTAAACAAGGGAGAACGTTGTTTTTTTGTCCTTGGGCTGTTTATAATAAACGTTGGCTCTTGTTTTTCCGGACCGTCCAGTTTTAGAAAGGCGGGAAATAGAAGTGACATTTTGGTCAAAGTTAAGCCCTGAATGAATTTGCATTTTAGATGTTGTCAATTTCACCCAATAATAATTGCATTTGGAACCGTTGCGTAGGCCAAGGCAACCTGGGAAATGTTGGCGCACGATCCGAAGTGACTGAACGAGAGCATAGATTGATGATGTGATACACAGGGAAATGGGGTCGGAGGCATAAAGTAGCAGTCAGGAGATTTGAAAAGCTTCAGTTTCCACGGGCCGGGCTGGATGCCATGCTCATTTGCGCACATACGGTAGAGGAAGGGTATTTGCGGTACTTGATGTTCCTCATCCTCGAGAAGACCTTGTTCTTCTTCTTCTTCTACTCCCTCTTCTCGCCACTCTCCATCTCGGACCAAAGAACAGACAGACTGACGGATTACTCCTCGCACATCCTTGCGTTCAAGATATCACGGGAGCAGAGTCCACCCACGACTCTCTTCGGTAACGGAGGAAAAAAGGAAAAACCCGAGCTCAGTCGCTTGTTTTCCCCATCGATTAGCAACTAAAACAGAATCCATTAGGGCTCTGGGCGATACCAAATGGGAGAACTCGCTGAGGAACAGGGTGAGGTGGAGGAGAGGGATCGGATGGATTGCAGAGTAAAGTGGGCGAGAGGAATATCCCTGGAGTTTAAACTGTCGACCTGCTCTGATCAATGATTTTTTTTTTTTTTCTGTAATGAAGAGACGAACGTGTCGGCGGGAGGCCATGTGCTTATTTTGAGAAAGTATTTTCACAGGCATTAGTTCATTTTCATGATGTTTGAGATATATTTGGTTGATTTTTTATTTTATTTTAATTTTTGCCCCCCCCAAGCTTTTCTAATCTGCCCTGCGTCTTGGCCATCTAGCAGACCTTTTGTCGTTTAATCCAACAGGCTCATTAAACAGATGTGTTGATAGAAAAAGTGTATATAGAAATACAGCTGAGACGGCTATGCATTCATTTATTCTATTTATGTATGGACAATTTCCTGTTTTGTATGGTTTCGTCTTCTTTTTTTGTTACTTCTCGTTAAGGTCGTGTCGGTGCCGAATTGTGTTCATTTTCCCAGGAAATTGACCTACATATATGACGTTTCCAGATACCAGCTACTGCCCAGTTTACGTTGATTTTCAAACACAAAGCGTTCCACTAGCGCTCTACGTCGCCATGGGAAAAATCACCCATACGGTAGACCTGTTAAATAGTGAGCACACAAATACTTACACAGCCGCACTCTGAGGAAATCAAGGTGACGTTGAGCCAAGCTGATTGATTCTTATCACCTGTTCGCATATATTTATGCCTTCGTGTATGCGTGTGTTTGACTAGTAGCTGTGGGGTTATGGGCTACTCTATACGACATTGATTAGCCGTTAACCCAATGCTCCCTTTAGCCAAGTCTTTGACATCCCCCGTGTGTGTGTGTGTGTGTGTGTGTGTGTGTGTGTGTGTGTGTGTGTGGGGAGGAGGGGACCCATGCATAGGCGCTGCCTTGTTCATTCCACCTTGATTGACAGACTCCATTCCATAGATGAAAGGAGAATCCAGGAGAAGGAGGCCGACGAAGCCCTGTGCCTCTGAGCCACGCCGACTCCGCCGCTGATGGAAACTCGATCGCCCAAAACAAACCGAGCCCCTTACCCCTCTCTCTATCCGTCGTCTCTTTAGGTAATAGTGAAATAATGGCGGAAAATCAAATAAAGCCAAGGGTGAACTGAGCAGACAGCCGAGGGCGGAGGAAGAGCTTACTGAAGATGCGGTGATGGAGAGAAAAAAATAAAATAAATTCAATGAGTCAAAAATGAGCTGAGGGTGGAGAGAGAGAAGAGAGAGAGAGAGGGAATGTGAAGGCAGTGTGAAAGGAAAATGATTGGAAAGGGAAGCGTGCAGGGAGGAGAGCGGATGCCGTACCCCAGATGCAATGGCTCAGATCTGCTCTGTGAGTCACCGCTAGCTCGCTGTGAACAGATGGTTGGCGCGGCGCACGCGCCTATACACCAACGTATGCGCGCTCCCCCCGCACGCCGGCGGAGCGGCAAATTAGACGGGCCAATTAGATAGGGCTGCCGTTCTGGGGCCGAGGAGAGGAAAAACCGACATGGCGGCGCGTTGCTGAGGCAGCAGAGCTGTGGCGGCGAGGACGGGCCGGCCGGGGGCCCGCTCATTCGCCGATCACCACCCTGCCTATTTCATCCGGCTCCGCGTTGATCGCTGGGACTTTCAACTGATGGAGCTGAGTGACGACGACAACACGGAGATGGTGAAAACGGAGGCATCGGAATCAGATTAACACCCCGCCCCCCCCTCTCTCTCTCTCTCATTTTCCCCCGCTATTTGTCTGGTGCACTCCCTACCACACAGCCCCGACATATGTGTTTCTTAGATTGTGTTTAGCTTTATTCAAATGACTTCTTTAAAATGTGGAGTGGATGAGGAAGAATGTGAGAGAACGTCACCACTAACGCTGGGCCAAGTTAGTTTCTTTTCCAACATCAAATTGAAATACACCCAATCTGTTGTACACCTTTTCGAGCACTGGTGCTGAAGCTGAAGGATGGGAATTGTATCTTCGAACGTGCCGCGTGTTTTAAATTTGATACCATCAGCTTGTTCATTTTTCCGCGAGTGATCGCGCGTCGGTTAAGTACGTTTTTCGACTGTTCTGAAAAGCCAAACTCGTCTGAACCCAACGGGTCGGCCGGAGGACGCCGTTTGGCAGATTCGATTTTGCTATTGCAGACAATTTAGCGTGCGCAGACGTCTTGAACCATCGGATGACAGGAATTATTAATAGGCAGAGGGAATGATGGACTCTTCAGGCTTAATTACACGCACTTCTGCGCGGAAAAGGTGCTAAGTGAAGCGGACATCTATCTGTGAGAACATGCGTGTCTAATTAAACAGACAGAATTTATATTAGACTTTATCAAACCAACGTATGACCGATATTCTTCGTGTGGCAGGAATCTCTGTTGCTGTTGGTAATATTTTTTTGTTAATATTTGTTTATTTTCTTCATTTGTACCACGGTCCTACTTGCAGTGCTCGACCATTACTCGGTATTTCCTTGATATTTTAGGACTATTTATACTTTTTGAGATCAATTCATATATGTGGGTAACGTGTTCCTATTTGCACTTACGTGTGCAGCACAAATGCAGTGCAAGTGCTGGCCTTGAGTCACTGACATTGTTAATCACTTTACCGATATTTGACATACCCTTTAAAAAAAAAAAAAAAAAGGCAGACTGAGGCTTGCTTAGTTTGCTTTAAGAGCCCGTGGACTGATTTCTCTCCATTTCTTTACCTCGAGTGTGACGACGCGCACCAGCCACTGGATCCTTACTGCAGTTTGTTAAACGGAGAGTCAGCGTTATCGCGCAGGCATTATTTCTGCTTTGAGGGGCAGGCCGCTCTAATAACACTGCCTCCCACCGAGCCGGGCAAGATGTGCTGCCGCTTGTGCTCCTTTTCCTCGTGCTCACGGCCCCGTTTTAATATCGCTGGTATTTGCCATTCGTCTTCATGACGCGCAAAGTTCTCCGACGGCTTTATTGCATCGCCGCCCATTTATCCCCTCTGCGTATCTCTTTTTCGTATCCTTTCGTCTCCTTCTTCAGAATTTGTTCTTGCGTGTTTGGCCCAGCGCGTCGCCGTTCATCCCCTCCGGTGAATTGTTCCGTGTGTGAGGTAAATCACAATCATTGTGATTTTATTTCACTTAAAAAAAAAAAATAACTTATTTATTATTTACCAGTGTAGTTTTCTCACTCTAGGACTCTAATCTGTAGAGGTCATCACTCATGGGATGTTGACGGCAGTAAATGCCCCCAGCTCAGTAACCGCAGTGCAGTCTTCTGACCAAGATCATGTCTGGGCAACGGACACTCGACACATGCCCTGGACTGGTTCGTGAGAAGGGAAGACTGTAAACAACCCTGCCCACCGGCTCCTTGCGGACCTTTTGAGAATGTGACGTGCATCGCCATGGTGACCTATAGCAACATCAGCAGCACATGTCCACACAGCAGTGAGAAATCCTAGCCCGGGGCGTATCTACATCCATTGTACATATATACGTTGCGTGCGCTGTGAGGCATGTGCGAGTCCGTTTTTATTTTACATTGAGGATTTCATCAAAAGCGGTAGTACCCAGCCTGTTAAAGAACCCACACACACACACACACACACACACACACACACACACACACACACACACACACACACACACACACACACACACACACACAGGGTCGCATGGTAGATCCCAGAGCCAAGGGGCTAAACAGGAAAAGAAGGCACAATTATATATTTGGATTTTGTCCTATTTGTAATATATTTTGATATACGTATATATTATCATAGTAAGCTGGACCGTCCTTATTCCTCTGTTTCGACTGACGATGGAAAAATTCCATTCTCATCTGTGCTTGTAAGTGTTTATTTTGAAGGATTGAAGTGTCCCGTGTGTGCGTCAGCCCGTAGGTATTATGTGCTGGACAGTGTGCTGCTGCAGGTTAACAAAAGGAAGATTGGGAGCCCCAACAGCAAGACCCAGAGGTCACAAACCATTTCTCACTTCAGTGAGCCTTAATTCACATGAAACGCAGCCCTATCGGACAGGAGAAAAAACGATATCTGATTACAGTGTTAGAATGTGATGGCTTCAGAAGATGAGGCCTCGAAAGAAGAGGAATCCTGAGATCTGCTGTAATTGACGATTCTTTTTCGTGAAAAAAAAAAGGCAAAAAATGTCTCTCGTTCTGTGTTTTTCAGGTCTGAGTGTGAGTGAAGAGCCTCCTCTCCACAGAGTGACCACCAGCCCCCCGTCTACGGATCACCAGAGAGGGGTGCCGATCCGCACCGGCGGTCTCCAGCCGCCGTCCACGCCGGCTCTGCCCCGGCGCTTTCTGCCTCCCCAGCCAAGAAGCTCCCCTGGAGGTAAGCAGGTGTTTATGTAGCAGGACAGAAAATGTGACATAGAAGAAGAAGGCGATACTTATGTTTATGATATATATTCAGAATGTGATTGTACATAGGCTCTGCATCCATTTTTACGTTATGTGGACGCGCGTCAATCAAAATCCTGCTACTGAAGGAAGGATGGAGATGTATCCAAAAAAGGAAGGAATAATGACATTTGATTTGTATCTGCAAAACGGTGTCGAAATCATTATTGTATTATTCCAATGTTTACTGGTGGGTGGGTAGGTAGGTGGGTGGGTGCGTTGGGGGATGCGGACAGTGTAGTGGCTGTGAGAATATTTTAAATGTGCTGTAAATTATTGATGGAAAATTACCTGAGGAGTCCCTGACAGCCTACAAGTCATGCTCAGGCATTATGCTTTATTTTCATTTTTTGTCTCTCCATCAAAGTGCAGTACACACGTCCCCCCCCCCCCCCCCCCCCACCCCTCCCCCCCCCCACCTTGTCAGTAGACATGACACACACACACACACACACACACACTGTTCCTACAGGCCTGAACTCTCTCTCTCTCTCATCCAGAGTTACATGGGGATTTGTTCAGGATCAGAGGCTTCGCTCCCATTACAGTTCTAATTAGTTTCTTTTCAAGGCCTCTCTCCTCCCTGCTCTCCTCCCTGCTCCACAACAGGTTCCCCGCTAAGCTCCCCAAATCCACTACCCTATTCCCTATCATCTGTTTGGGTCCTCCCCACTTTCCACCATTCCTAGTTCCAGTGTAACACGTCTCGCATTTCAAGTTTCTAACCCAGCTATTTCCTTCACACCCACACCCCTCATCAACACTGCGGCAGATTTGCTGGGACACGAGACCAGACGCATGAGCTCAGGAACATTTTTGGGAAAAAAAAATATATATATATATATGAACAAGTAAAATAACATGACGAGTTTATGCTTCTCCTCTGTCGTTGCTTGAAAGTGTGTGGCGGAGCAAGGAGGGCACGGTGGGCACATCTCCCGCGGTGCGCTCTGCTTCTCTTTGACCCGGAGCCCCGGGGGACATAGTTATAGTACGCAGCAGGGGGAGAGGGAGCTGGAGATGAAAGCTCTGTAACCCGAGAGATTGAGGGGAAAAAAAAGAAAAAGAAAAAAGGGGGGTGCGGCGTGGACGGGGAATGATTGTTGTTTGATGCTTGTGTGTCAGTTCCATAAAGTTCCGATACCTGTTTGACATCACTGCTGCCTTTTGATGTGTCTGTTTGCTCTGTATTAAGTCCCCCGCTCTGATTGGTCGTGTCCCCCACAGTTGGCCGGAAGGAGTTTCAGCGCAGTTCAGAGGTCACGCGCTCTCTCCCGTCCTCCCCGAAGAGGCTGGCGGTGGTTCCTCCCAAACCTCAGTCCCCAGGTGAGAATCGAGATCAAATTTTGTTTAGTGTATTTATATACTTTTTTTTTGGGGGGGGGGGGCGAAGCGATTTTTCTCGTAGGGTCGCGTAGGGTCCCCCCCGCCCATCTGTCCTCGCAGAGTGGACACGCGTCTCCTCCGGCCGTGCTCGCGCCCCACCTCCTCCTCCTCGGCGCTTCTCACCTGCTCCTCGCGGGACCTCGTCGCCTCCCACGCAGCCGTAAAATACAAGTACACGTTGTCTTTCAGAGTCTCTGCGTTGTGGCGTTCCGCCCGTTGGCAGTGGTTTTTCCAGATATTGACGGTTTCTGGTGTTGTATCAGCCCGCAGGCTGCCCGCGGAAAGTGTGTCAGCAAAATGTCAATGCGTTGAATTGGAACCGAAATTCACCTCATGAATAACCCGGGCTAAAAATACACATGCAGACGCGGGCTTGCCTCTGCACCATTCTCATCGTTTCTCACATTGTTGTTCGGGTTTCATCGACCCCCTGCTCTGCCGTCACCTGCGTGCTGCGTTCATGCTGAGCCCCATAAACTTCTTAAGTGTTTTCGCTGTTTTTAATATTACTCGGGTAGAACCTCCTAGGTGTGTGTGTGTGTGTGTGTGCCTGCGAATGTGTGTACGTGTGTAGGACTGCCTGCAAAAGGGCTGCACATACACAACATTTCTGGAAGTCGTTTTTTTTTTTCCAAATACAGGGGAACCCTAATGTGTCTTCAAGACAAAGACACTGATGAAGACGCTGAACGCTGAAACGTTTGCCCTTCTTGCAGTTTTTCTTATTTTTAGTAACGCATCTTCCCACTTTTGTGTTTTGAGTTCTTTAGATCTTGGGTTCTTTCATTTTTCTCATGAAACAGACGGGATTTCCCTTTGTCTCGGGGGGGGGGGGGGCTTTGTTTTTCACTTGCACACATCCTGTATCTTTGTTGGTATATTTTTAGTGTATGTATGAGTATGATTTACACCTTTAGCTCTTCTATATATATTTTTTTTGTCTGTCACCTGTTCTGGATCTGTCATTGGCTCCGTTTGCTCCCTGCTCTTCTCATTTACCCATGACCCCCCCGTACCACCGCCCTCATTTTATCCCCCCCCACCTCAATCTCAACGATCTCTTGCTCATTACTTTGGACCCTGCACCCCAAGCCCAGACTCGCGTTGTTATGGTAACCGCCTCCCCTCCCACCGCCCGTCTCCCCCCCCCATGCTTCAGTGAGCCAGAATGAAATGGCGAGGCAGGTGACGTGGAGCTGCAGCGATTCCTTTTACTGTGTGTGAGAAAGGCAATCACGTGTGCTCACACGGGCTTTGTTGATCCGCCTGCGTCGACACAGCAACAACTCATTTTATCCGAGTCGAATCCAGCCAAATGACGCCGCGTATTGATGCTGTGCATACCCACGGGCTGGCGCGTGTGTTCACATGAAAAGGTGACACACACGGGGGTTAATCGGCCTACCTGTATGTCATCTGCAGCTTAATGGTACCACCCCCTAAGGAGATGGTCTTCACATGTTAACGTGAACCTGACCTTTTTGTCACCTTCATCATTTAGGGACTAAGCTGTTATTAAAAAAATAAATAAAATGTGCCTAATTTTTTTTAAAGAAACACTGTACAATAATATACCCATACATGTAATGTGTGTGTGTATATATATATATAGTGTGACAGTATATATTATTGCATGCTGCAGCGCATTCATTAATGGATGTGGATCCTATTCATCAAGAGATTAGGTGGTCCATCATGACAAACGCCAGACTGGGAATCACCCCAAGGCTTCCTCTGTAGATAAGATTCCATTAACTTGCTCTCATTTATCATGTGAACACAGTCATTAGCAAATGGTCAGGACACATTTCCTCTGATTTAATACCGATCAGTTTCATCGTTATAGATAGATGCAGAATGTTCAAGATATCAGAATTAGGAAGAACATGACGGGATTTCTTGTCCTTTTTTTTTTCCTGCGTATTTGTTTTCCATTTCTATTCTCTATGTTTGCTTCTGTTTCCCTACAGTCCAGTCAGGCCAGCAGCAGCAGCAGCAGCGGCCGGCGGCGGCGGTGCGAGGGTCGGCCCCCTTGGGGTCTCCTCGCCGCGTGGCCCCACTGAAGCAGCAGGAGCAGCAGGAGAGCCTGCAGAGAGAGAAAGAGGAGGCTCAACAGAAAGAGAGAGAGAGGCAAGCGCAGGAGAAAGCCAAGGAGGAGCAGAGGGACGAAGTGAGTTGTCGAGAAAACCGCGCGGCCCCACCTGGACTTCGGTCTGTCCCATTTTAGCTGTCCAACTCATTTTCGCCATTTGTTACCCTCCTGCGCCAGGTTCAGAGGCTGCAGGGGCGCTGTGCACAGCAGGAGAGGCAGCTGAGAGCTCTGCGAGAAGAGCTCAGGAAGACTTCCTTAGGTCTGGAAGCCTTTATCATCACCACTCAGCACTACTGCCTCAAGGTATTGATGGGTGGATACAGCAGGCAAAGACATTGCCACGCTAGCTTGAGTGATGCGCTTGAGGTACAGAGGTGGGGGGGGGGGGGGGGGGGTTTTTGAATTCTTGGAGTGTTTTTGAATTATTTTAGAGTTCAATATTATTTTTTTATTCATCTGAAATGGTGAACATATCGTTGGTGAACAGCACCATAGCTTTTTCTCCTCTCCAGAATGCAACCTCTGACTAAGTAGGCAGGATCTAAGGGTCATCTTGGATGAGCAGCGTTGTGTCTCGACCTTTCCATTTACTCAGAACTTCGATTGTGTGGCACGCACACACACACACACGCGCGCGCACACGCACGCACGCACGCACACGCACAGTACACAATACACACGCCACCCGGGTGTACTCGGGAGCACATACAGTATTTAACGGCAGGAGGTGAGCATGGTCAGTGAGCAGCACAGTGCTCGGGAGCAGGAGCGATTCCCACAGTGAAAGGTTCTCCAGAGTTCAGTGTGCCACCGAGCCGGGTTCAGTCGGCGCCCGACTGTGTCGGGGAGAGCGATTTAGCCCCTGAAGTACCTTCTCCCTGAGTGTTGAGGGACTGTCTGGTGTGTTTATGGTCACTGTCTGACGGCTGCAGTCCCCTGAACCCAGAGCCCACATTAAAGAGGAGGGCCTGCGTGAGTAGGTTCGAGCTCCCTCTGCTGGCCCAAAAGCACCAGTGCAGCCGGTGGACTTGCTCCTTTGCAGTAGACGTATTTACACAAAATCCAGTTTAACCAGGAACTCAGGATTCTTGTTTAATTAGTAGATATGACATACAATAATATGTACATATACATCATCCTCTCTGGTTCCATATTTATCATCATATATTTATGACCTAAGAGTCATTGTTTGGTTTTGTCACTACGAAGGTCTTTGTTTTAGTCATGCTAACCTTTAATTCTATACTGTTGTTTAAATTGTACTCTTGTATATGCAAAAATGCTCTCTTATTCCAATTTTCAGAATAAAACTACAGAAGAAAATGAAAGGTCACTGTCTGTGGAATTACAAAAGATCAGAGAGGAAATGGGTGAGCGAGAACCACCGTTGTTATTGTATTTTGGTTTTTAGCGATCCCAAATAGATGTTTTTTTAAATTTATTTTTTAAATTGTACCAAGCTAAAAGAACGGTAAGATTATCGCGCCCCAGTCTCCTAACGTCTCTCTCCCGCGCCATCCACAGCGTATAACTCCGTGCGATGGGAGAGGCTGCGGCGGGAGAAGACGGCGCTTGAGGTGGAGTTTGAGCGAGAGCTGCAGGAGCTGCAGCTGCAGCAGGAGGCTGAGCTGGCTGCGGTGGAGGAGGGTCTCAGGAAGTGTCACTCGGCAGAGACGGAGCACCTGAAGGCCGAGCACCGCTCGGAGATGGAGGAGCTGAGGACTCAGCAGCAGGAACAGGTGAGTTGAGAGGCGCCACGGGAGGTGCGTCCGGTTCATGTGGCCCCTTCGAGGAGATCTGATCTTGGAACGTGGGTCAGTAATTACAAGGGGTGGTGTCTGTGTGGGCGTTAGGTGGAGGAAATAACTGTCAACCACCGCGCAGCCGTTCAGGAGCTCCGAGACATGCACAACATCACCATGACAACGCTGCACGAGGAGCACGCCCGTACCATGAGAGGTGTGACTTTCGCTCCCATTTAAATAACACGATATGGCACCAGCCCTGCAGTAAATCAACCTCACCTCTGATTTTGTTGCATTTCTGTATCTGTGCGTAGACCTGAGAAAAGCTCACGAGCAACAGAAGACGCTTCTGGAGGAGGAGTTTGAGAAACTCAGGCTTTCTCTGCAGGTATGATTTTATTAAAAAAAAACACGTACAGTATATCAGTTTGATTTGGTCAGTACATCCTCATCTGTACTCTCTCTGTCTGCGTGTGTCCTTGCCCAGGATCAAGTGGACACTCTCACGTTTCAAAATCAGAGTCTGAGGGACAAAGCCAAACGTTTCGAGGAGGCTCTGAGGAGGAGTGCGGACGAACAGATAGTTGTGAGTTGATTTATGGCAGAAACACAAGACCTCAATGGGTCTCCTGAAATATTACAAGAGTCTCTATTGATGATCAGGAGTTGAAGCCACCAACCCCACGATTGCGCTCTGCGTGCCCCGTTTCTGTGACAGGACGCGCTCGCCCCGTACCAGCACATCCAGAAAGATCTGAGGAGCTTGAAGGAGATCGTGGAAATGAAGAATCAGCAGATACACCAGCAGGAGAAGAAGATCTCCGACCTGGAGAAAGTGGTAGGCTCGACATAAGCCCAACATGATTTGCCATCGTGCCCAGCTGATAAGGTCATTGCTGCGTGTTCCTTTCGAGCAGGCCCAAAAGAATGTGTTCCTGGAGGAGAAGGTCCAGGTCCTGCAGCAGCACAATGAAGACCTGAAGTCTCGGATTGACACCAACGTGGTCCTGTCCAGGTGAGGCGCGCGCAGCCCCCCCCCCCCCGCCGTCGTGATCGCGAACGCCGTCACCTCGGTCGTGTCGATGCAGACCTGAGCTCCCTGTGTGCCGTTTTCCCTCTGCAGGCAGCTGTCGGAGGAGAACGCCAACCTGCACGAGTCGGTGGAGAAGGAGAGCACCGAGAAGAAGCGCCTGAGCAGGAACAACGAGGAGCTGCTGTGGCGCCTCCAGACCAGCCCCCTCATGTCCCCCGCCTCCTCTCCGCTGCACCGCTCCTTCTCCTCCTCCCCCGTCCCGTCCTCCCCGTTCTTCTCCTCCCCCTCGCCGCACGTGGCAGGGTGCGACTCCCCCACCCACTGTCACGGCGGCCCCCAGCCGGCTCCGTACCGCTCGCCCTCGCGCAGAGCCGACGCCAATCACAATCTGTCGCCGGGGCCGGCCACACCCACCCGCAGGGCGGCGGCCAATCAGAATTGCTCCCCCGGCCCGGCCACGCCCACGCACAGAGCGTCGGCCAACAGCTGTAACATGACCGCGGGTTTCACCTCGTTGCAAAGATAAAGCCCCCACGTCTTTCTCCCCCCCCCCCCGTCCCCGTGTCTCTTTCGTTTCTTTCAATCTCTCCCTCTCTGGTTGTGAATGGAGTCGTAGTGGTGATGATGGAGAAAAAAAAAACAAAAAAAAAATGTGGTCTCTAGTCATTACAGGTCAAAGTCGGTACGCAGTGTCAAAACACTGTGGATGGATACATATCCTACCTGGCTGTTGGTGTTCATCGGACATAATAATAATAATCCTGTATTGGGAGAGCTGAGGCCAATGAGTTGCAACACAGAATCTTTAAACTGTACATACTGTAGGATAGTGACGCATGGATAGTCCCTCGTAGACGGATGGAAAGTAGCACACTCAATTCACCGGGGTGTTAAAAACACGGCCATGTCCTCGATTTATAAAAAAATAATAATAAAAAAAAGGCTATATTCTCTCTCACCGGGATCAGACGCTCGTAGTCGGCGCCGCTTTAAATGATGAATCGCAGCTCTGAGTCATGAATCGGCCATTTTTGGATTTTTCAAAATCCCCAACAAAAGCGCCTTACGCCCGGTCCTGCCGACTCGCCCATGCGGTGGCAGACCGACATTTTCCCTTTTTCGCGAAAGGACTCCAAAGTTAGGCACTTGCAAGCAACGTTTCCCAGCCTCCACACACTCCTCCAGGTGTATTTTGCAATTAGTTCAGTGAAGTGTCACTGCGATGGGACATTCTCCCCAGGAACCCCAGCCATTTTAGCTGCAAAATACAGAGGGCGAGTTTTGATCCAATTCTTTTAACAAAAAAAACAAAAAAAACAACAAAAAAAAAGGAACTTGCCAGGTCTTCCTACCACGTGAGCTACTCGTCACGTCTATGATCCCTCAGGTCAACTTGCAAAAACTACACCTGCCATATAAAATTTACCTCAGCGGGAATGTGCAGTCTGCGTCAGGAACGACAACAACAACAACAATAACAATAACAATAACAACAAAGCTACCAGAGAGCTCAGAGGGGGGCGACCTGGCATATGAATCACTGTTTTTAAAGATTGTTGTAGATTTCTTCGTGGGCCTGGCCCAATTTCTTTGTTCCATGTATTTTGCTACTGAAGCAAGCATGTGCTGTGAATGTCTTCCAGTCTTAACGTGCTGTGATCCGTCTATTTATTAAGCTTGAGGTGGGAGGGGAAACGAATGACATGAAGATGTCCGGGAGATGTGATGCAGATTTTATCATGGGGGGGTGGGGTGGGGGGGGGGGGGGGGAATCTCCAGGAGACTATCTTATGACCTTATCCTATTATACAAGTCTATAAGCTATGTAGATTGTACAATATTACAGGTGGACTCTCTGTTTACCTCTCTGTGATGTGCGTAGCTCTTTTTTTTTTTTTTTTACCTTTTAGTAACCTCATGACTTGTGGTTAATCGGTTCTGCGTTGTTTATTTAATTCTTACAACTTTTTTTTTTTTTTTTTTTTTTCCAAACTTTTGCCTACTACTCTGAATTCTCAGTGTACAAGAAATGTATTGTTCAGGGAATTCTTTTCTAAATTAAGATTTGAAAGTACTTTCATTATTATTCTTTTTTCAATATAGCTCCTTTACAGAATGTTATACCCCAAATATTTCCCCAGATGGTTTTCCACCTATATAAGAAACCATAGAAACCAACAGTTGATGTACACGAAACGTTGCCGATAGCTGCCTCCTGTGCAATAATCCACCGACTAACTCACCCTCAGGGTCCTAGTCTTTCGTCGGGCTTTCACCAAGTCAACACACACAACCAAACTCTACAGTTTGATCTCAGTGCTTTGCTTGCCCGCAAGTTTCTTCCGATCAGATTACATGGCAATGAGATGCTGTAAATAAATGAGGCTAGGTGGCGTGGGCTGTAGAGTTATAGCAGAAATGCCAATAGGTGCATGGTTAAGGGCTTGCGGCTGATCTTATCTTGTTAAAAGTTAATTTAATGCATGGGGGTCTCTTTTTACCTTAAGTTACAGGTTGCGTAAACTAAAGTAAACTTTTACCAGCATGTAAAAGGGTTTCTGGGGTTTTTTTCTTCAGTGCGATGTAGATTTATGTGGATTTTTAATTGCTATACCAGCAGTTTTTATGGTCATGAAAAAGTGAATCAAAAAAAAAACTTTTCATTGAGCGTCACCATTTTTTTGTACGATACACACGCAGGGTTGAATGCCCCGAAACAAAAGAATGTCCAGTACAAACAGCATAGGATGTGAGAAATGTATCTCAGTGCTCATGAATTTTATACCGACACTGATGACTTTGAGAATGTCTTTGCAAAAAAAAAAAAGAAAAAAAAAGCCATTTTAAGAATATACCAGTCAGAAAGTCACTGTGTTTTCAAATGGTAAGGATTGTAGTTCACCCACATCATAGGATCCACCTAAAGGTCACTTCAGGTCCAAAAAAAAAAAAAAAATCTACATGGCACAAAAACTAGTGTTTACAAATGACGGCAGAAATCTACGGATTCATCCTAAATTAATATTTCACCTTTGGACGTTTTTCTTAGGATTTGTAAACGATGAACTGGTATTGTAATGACCCTTCAATGTGTCCTGTGGACATCTGTGTCTCACTCTACTCTGAATGTCGAAAATGTACTGATTGCATTTATACAAGCCATTTATGTGATTTTGTCGGCCTCTCGTCTGGACCACGTGTAGCAGCCATTTAATATGTAGCACTTGAGAAAACATGGGTTATTTATCAGACACGCTAATGTTGACATATAAATACTCGACACAAAATGTGTCCATGGCTTGTCAACTCTTTGCACGAGATCGGCTACACAATTACCCCCCCTGTGGATTCGCTTCAGAGACGACGTTTACTGCATTTGCTAAGGCACCGATTGTATGTTCGAATGTAAATACATTTACCACGGTTGTTGCGTCTTAGTGCACCAGCAAAAGTAGTAGAAGCATGTCTTTTTTCGGTCTTTGCGGTTTCTCGCTCTCCCTTTCTCTTCTTTCACCTCTCTGCATTTGTGATGGTCCAAAAAATTCTTCACTGTAGCGTACGGTAGGAGGCACCAGGGGACCGGGAATGAGCTAGTTCAACATGTAATGTACCCACAGTATGTTTGGTGATTTCATTTGTACTTTTTTGGGGAGCACACAGTATTAAAATATTTCAAGAAATCCATGGGATGCTCATGGTCAATATTTCTCTCTTTCAGGTGCGATTGCATGCAGCATGTCCTCTTGATAAGCGCAGCGTGTGCGATACTGTGAACGCCGACAGGTGTCGGTCTCTACTCGGATATCCTTTGTTCAACCTGCCGTTTTTGTATTTTTTTTTTATTATTATTATTATTATTATTATTATTATTATTACTGTTATTATTATTGCTATTATTATTATTATTGTAAGTACTGTTATTATTTGTACTTTTATTATTAGTACTGTTGTTATTATTATTGTTATTATTATTATTGTTATTATT
>JAFBJU010000307.1:572177-603462 GCA_016785305.1 Colistium nudipinnis
TTATTATTATTATTATTATTATTATTACTGTTATTATTATTGCTATTATTATTATTATTGTAAGTACTGTTATTATTAGTACTTTTATTATTAGTACTGTTGTTATTGTTATTATTATTATTGTTATTATTGTTGTTATTATTACGTTTCATTGCAGTATTTTTAACAATCTAGGTTCAATTTTTGAGAAACCATTTTATGGAATGCCAGTCAACTGGGGGAGGAAAAAAGTATATAATGTGGATATAGGGTTATCTGTGGTTTATGAGACAAAAGATTATGAAAACTCCCAAAATGTAACAGTTAGTTTGAAGCGTTTTTATGAACTACTTCCTGGGATTCGTTCCTGTTTCAGTTTGTGGGCAGCCATGTTGGTGGCTATGCATGCATTATGGGGAGATGGGTTTTTGGGCTCTCAACGACTGCTTGTTGAAAACACTTTACAGTCGACATTGTGGGTTGGCTTATCCGACACCTCTCCATTTATTGGTATGATTCAATTGGCAAAGGAATCGACATTACATCATGCTATATAATATCACGAATGAGACACTATCGCGTTGTGGACATTTCATTTTAATAAGGGAGACACTTAAACCGGGCCGAGCGATCTGCGCGAAACATCACCGCATCACGTGGCTTAGCCGGCTTCACCGTCGAGACCAGAAAGGCGTTTGCTTGATCTGAAAAAAGCGAGTGTGGCAGCGGCGTCCGTCGAGTCCGCCGTTGCGTGTGGCTGCTGAAATGAAAAGGCAATGGAGGTATTGGTCCGGCAAATCGAGGGGCCGCCGCGCCATCACTTCTTCATGAAATGAGCCATCATGTCTATGGGCAGAGGGAAGATGATGGTGGAGTTCTTCTCCGCTGCGATGGTGTTGAGGGTCTGCAGGTAGCGAAGCTGCAGGCCTGACGGAGACTCCGCGATCACCAGAGAGGCCTCTTTCAGGGCGCGGGATGCATTCATCTCCCCCTCCGCTGCGATCACCTGTGGGCAAAGCACGGAGGAGAGGTGAGGGTGGGTGGGGCACAACGGCGTGCTCGCGCGCGCCGGTCGTGTCGTGCCGTGCAGCGCGTCCCGACCTTGGCCCTGGCCTCTCGCGATGCCTCGGCTTCGGCAGCCATGGCTCTCTGCAGCTGAAGAGGCAGCTTCACGTCCTTAATCTCCACGCGCTCGACCTTGATGCCCCAGTTGTCTGTGGCTTCATCCAAGGTGCTCTGGAACAAAAAAAGACCCAAAGCCTACACCTGCAGCTTACTGTGTACGTATCATTAAATGTGCATGGTTAGTGAGGTGAATTTGGCGAAGTATTCCATTAGAACCCACGTCGGAAACATAAGGCTATAGGTACAAATCCGAAGGGTTTCACCCTCTGCTACTTTAGTCTCCGAAGAGATTCCAGTGATATCGAATATATATACTGTATATATATCTTTTTTTTTTCTTTGAAGTATTTATTCGTAGATGTTCTCTGCTTCAACTGCTCTGGTTCCGTGGGCGTTCGAGCTTAAATCGGGGCCCTCTGGACTGCGTACCTGCATGCTGTGAGAGATGCCCTCGCGGTCGGACAGGACCTCAGCCAGGTTCTTGGTCCCCAGAACATTTCGGAGGGTGGTCTGTGCCAGCAGGCGGGTGGCAAAGTCGGCGTTGGTCACGTTGGCCACCGAGGCGATGGGGTCGTTGACCCTGAAGTAGACCACTCCATCCACGCAAACTGTAACCGAGTCCTTGGTCAAGATCTGGAAGGGAAATACGCGACCGTTACTGTGAGCCAACACGTTTTTCTATCCCCACAGGTTATTCAATCGTTCCGCTGGCCGAGACCTCCCCCGAAGCAGTTTTGCGGGGTTGTTTGCGTGGGCCGTACCTCTTGGGGCGGGATGTCGAAGGAAACCGTTCGCAGATCCACCTTCACGAAAGAGTCGGTGCACGGCAGCACGAAGAAAATCCCTGTGGGCAGAACAGGAGTTGTCGGTACATTTTACACTTCTGCCCGATTGTCCAGCGGTATCCCCTCGTTGGCACCTCATCGAATTATAATGTACAATTAAGCGAAGCGAACGTTGCCGTGGGTACCTGGTCCCTTTGCCTTCCTGTCTGTGATGCGGCCCAGTCTGAAGATGACGGTGCGCTCGTACTCCTTAACAATCTGTGGGGAAGACGGAAGAGAGTGGCCAGTTCGCTTGACCTTCTCGTTAAAATAATGATTTCTGCTCTTGCACCCCGCTGCTCGGCCTTACCTTCAGGCAGAACCAGATGGTGAACGGGAAGAGGAGGAACGTGAACAAGCCCGAGAGTATGACCAGGGTCCAACCGATGCAGCCCAAAGAACCTCTGCGATCAGCTGGAGGAGGAGAGAGGCAGAAAAGTCCAAGACTCGAAATGACTTTCCAAATTCCATTCAAACGCGGGTGAGCGGAGTCTTTTATCCCTCTGGTGCGACAACAAAGGAAACGCACATGCAAAAGCGCTATGCACACTCTGCAAACAGTAAAATGTTTACTCGTGCCGGGGCGGGCCTACCGCTTCAGGGGAAACAAAAAAAAGGTCATCGTGGGAGGGAAGGGTTTGTGTTTGTGGGTGTGGGTTTGTGTTTGTGTGTGTGTGTGTGTGAGTGTGTGTGTGAGTGAGTGCGTGTCACGCTATCTCAGTCTGAAATGGAATGACGTTACTACAGACCACACGGACGTTTGATTTTACCGGGTCTGCGGAGGGTAATGGTTATTTCTGCCTCGGCTTCGGGTGCCTCTGCACTTCTGTGGTTTCCATTCATTTCCTCTGCTCCCGTGCGATAAACGCCACAATTCTCTCTCTGTAGTTCAAACCACAAGATCTGCGTTTCCTGTTGGCAGGCTAATGACAATTTCACTGCTGAACCGAACTGAAAAGCAACCCTATTTGACGCTGGAAACCGTGCAAATCCCCTTCTACTGTTGCACATGATCCATGGCATTTGGCGGGACAGATCGCCCTGGGGACTGTCATGGCACAATATGTCCAGTTGACGCTGTGAAAATCCTCGCGATACCTGTGTCGCAATAATAATTATTTTATTATCTCAAAGGATTGTTTGCTTAAGGCGATATCACCCCTGTGATTGGTGGGCTTAAACGTGTTCTAATGACCCGCTTCGTATTTTACTTCGGGGACAAAGAAGTGATTGAGCACATGAGTGCGAATGATGTGTGCCTGGCTATCTATGTAACGTGATCCCGTGAAACAGGTTAGTGATAACAAAAGCCTGGAAAACGATTACACTGATTACACTGAACAAAACTCCGATATCAAAACAAACACAGCCACATTAAGGAATGTAAACAAACAACCAAATCTAGCCATTGAATATGACTTTTTCTCGTCCTTCCTTTTTAATTTCAGAAAGCATGGAGAAGTGGACACGCACCCATGATCGGTGACGCCTGCAAACAATCGCCGTCACCTGCTTTGGGGATTCTTTATCTTGGTGACATGTGATCTTGGTCTCTATGACGATGGCCGCTTTTCGCCTACACAGGTAAGCTCCCTCAGTATGTATACATCATCCCCTCACCCGTGCTCTCTGAACGTAACGCTCAACGACGGTGTATATTTAACATAGCGCTTATGGTTGAGGGAAGGACCTGATGTGTGCCTTTAACGGCCTCATGTTAGTAGAAATTAACTTTTGACCACAGTGGTGTGTAACAATAGAGCTCAGAGGTTAAAAAAAAGTAGACGGTGAAGAAAAGGGTTTGTCTTACATATGAGGTCTTCTTTGCTCTGTCCTCTCCTCCTCTGGCTTTCCACCTGGTTCTCCATTTCCATGAATCACTCAAACTGAGAGGGGAAGTGTGTTGAGTTGGCGAAAGTGCACATTTTCAGGAGGGAGTCGCCCAGCCTTTTAAAGCTGCAATGCTGCAATATAATGTTGAGAGGAGTAGGTGTGGCTCCAAGGCTCGGTTGATCATCGACCAAGGCACAATCAAAATGATGCAAACGGGTCACGAGTTAACCTCAGAGTTGTGTATTAACTGCACGATTCATTTGCAATGGAAATTGACATTCACACATTATTGAAACGCTTGTCCCATGATTCATACACTGGAGACCTAAGGGGAGGTAGCCTGTCGGCCTCCACCAGTTGAATATTACAGCACAAAGCACTGATGGTGCTTCTCTAATATGTGAAAATGCAGTTTAGGTAAAATTGCCTTCCAAGTCCACTTCCTCTTAGAATGAGGATCTATTCAAAAGAAGGGCATTTGATATTTTCTACCACGTTTTTTGACTTGGAATAACTGCAATCAAACATATTTGTTTATTTGTTTTTTTCGTAAAGAGCCTACCGTGGCTAATGGTGTTATGGTGCTGAAATGTCATCTAATGCTATTTTCTTATTACAAATTATCATTTCTTATCAGGTGCATTGAGAGAGAGAGAGAGAGCATTCTGATAAAACATGTTTCCCCTTTTAATTGATGCTATAACATATTGTATGTACTTAAGATGTAAATTCAAAATTCACATCAGATTTATTTACTCAGATATTATCATTCAAAACATCTCTGAAATGTAAAACTGTAAAAAAAAAACTAAAAAAAACACAATCTCATGACTCACTGACACATGACTGAGTGCATCAGCAGTGCGTTAGGCAATATTAGGTACTTTCATGAAGAGATGCACATAAAATATTCATTGCGCTGTGACTGGGGCACAGAACCAATATTACTGAGCTGGATAAATGAACAGCAATTACAGAACAAAATCTACAGAACAGACACAACCGAGTTCACTACTGGTCTGTTCAAAATCCTATTTTCAAGCTTTAGTAGCTGTTCATTGAGTTTGGTTTTAACCACAAACACGGAACTCTTTCTTTGCTTGTAGACAGTAGGGGAATGTATTGTTTTTCTACGAGAATGTGCCTTTACAGTATTAATAGTCCCCTTTTTAACCAGAACGCTTGAAATTCTTAAATCGGTTCAACCTCTATGATCTTGGCAAACGAAAAGTGGTCCGGCCTAAAGTCTGCGATCTGAATGTCTCATTGTGTTTCTGGACATGTGTAATGGCACTGCATAGAATACAGAGAAATAGCCACAGCCACAGCAACCGGCGGTTTACTGAAAACAATGAAATGGGTGCAAATACAAAAAAGTAAAATACACATTACAACATAGTGTAACAAACATGGCTATTCTCTAAATCAATAAAATAGCCGTCTCTGGGTGACCCTCCGCAGGGTTGGGGCTAGTATCCAGGTGTACGGTAAAGAAGGTTACAATTGTCTCCATGTTACAAGGTATAACACAGTCACTTCGCATCTCAATCCCATACCAATCGGCAATTACTCCAATTTTCTTCAGCATACAGTGTGTCTGGTCATATGCTGTAATTAACAGTAATGGCACTCACTTCTGTGTGAAAGAGCCTTTGTAAACATACACAATAGGAATCACAGTATACCGCGGACAGCCACAGGTGAGGGTTCAATGAAAATAACAATCACGCGTAGAGCTGCCAAATGCAAGTTGTGTATACAACACTCCCAACCTTTCCACAGAACGAGGACTTTAAATATTCAGGATGAGGCCACAATGTGACTGAAGATACTATAAATCATAAAAAAAGTGAGGGTCATCATACACTTAGATTCTCGTTTGGTATTACAAGATGAGGATAATGTGAGCTCATTACGCGTAATCTCCGTTTTTCAGTTTTCCTAGAATTCATTATTCACTAATGGAAGTTGATCATCTTCATTAAAAACAGCCCGGTCCATCTAACATTAAAACCAGTCACAGTCTATTTGTAAAAGCTAAAATAAATGTATCCCCTGATATTTACAATTGTTCACTATGAATAGCATGAGAAATACACCCCACAGGCCTCGTCGTAGTACGTCAATCTGGCTGCAGCATACACAGTGTTGAAACACTCCCATCTTGTCTTGTGCTCAGCAGGGTTCAAGGCCTAATCATACAACAGAGCAGAGGAGGGCAGGTCAGCATGTGAGTCTACGAAGAGTTTCAAGGTGAACTGTGGGTTTTACTGCCAACCCAGCTGGGGGTGCAGGCCTGGCTGCAGAGGGAAGGGGTTTCCTGGGCCCGGAGGGTAGTTGGCGAAACTGTTGGCTTGAGGAGGAAAGCCGTCCAAGGCCGACGTAGGGTGACCCTGGAATGGGATGAAAAACAAAAATGCAATGTTTTGTAGCAATGGGGGCTTTGTCAAAGTGACATTCCAATACGTACGCTTGGCAAATGGGTTTCTACCTGCAACAGGGCGGACTGCATGGCTGGATTGTGGAGGCCGCCGAGCGCGGCAGGGGAGGCAGCGGGAGAGAAGCCCGGGACCCCAGGGAAAGACAGCAGGCTGGGGAACCCACTGCTCCCTGGAGGCTGGAGTCCACTGCCCAACCTGGAAGCCACAAAGCCATTGCAAGTGTGAACGCACTTTACAATTCATAGTCACAATTGCTTTTGGTTTTCCTGAATTTACATGGAATTATCTTGGTAGTTGAGTGTACTAGCGCCTTTAATTCTCAATCATTTACACGTGTGTTAATATAAACTATAATGATGCCATACGTTCATGGTAGATAATGTGTATTTTTTTTTCCTTTTTCATATTTCCATACTACTTGCCACTCCGATAAACTCCTGTAAGTACTACTGGCTTTATTGGGGGGAGGTTTGTGGCAAAAATACTTAATGAACGAGATAATGTTATTATTATATGTCTGACACTGACTACTTAGGTCAGGATAACACAAATCAAAGTCCATCCCTCGGAGCAAATATGGACTTTGCACTGGGTAGGTAGCAATTTTTTCCACTTATCACATACTATCCAAGGTGGAAAATGACTTTTATGGCGCCATTTTTTTCCAAGTGGAAAGTCATGTCACATGTTCTAATGGTTCAGCGCCTTTTCTATCCACCAGCTATTGCGAGCTATTATTACGGGTGATAAAATGACAATATAGGCCTTCGCTAAAAGCGAACACCTGACATACAAAGATGTCTTTCCAAATTCTGCTAGAACAAACCAAATTGAATTAGTACAGAAGGAAATCTATTAATTGTTCCGGATTATTTAATATTGTCTGCCACCACTTCTGTATACTCATAATCTTCATAACCCTCTGTAGCTGGCCATCAGAGAACTTGTCTGACATACCCGGGCTGGAAGTTGGAGCTGAAGGCTGAAGCAAAGCCTGGCAAAACTGGTGAAGACGATGGAACCCCAGCTGCTGCCGCCGCAGCCGCCGCCGCTGCCGCGGCCGCCTGCAGGGGGGCCACTGATGCTACCGAAGACGGAGTGGCACCTGGCAGTCCCATGAATGAAGACAGCACGGGGCTCCCTGCACCGTGGCCCCCGGAAACACTCAGTCCTGGGTAAGCAGAGTGGCTAGGGCCAGGCGGAAGGCCTGGGAATATTGAAGGGCCAGAAGTGAGGCCGATACCGAAAGGGGAGCCTGCATTCGGGGCAGCATTGGTAACCAAGCCTGGATAGATGGAGGTTGGTGGGTGGTTAGACATGTTGGCAGTCGGGAGCATTCCAGGCATGGATGGGGTGGAAGATGGAGGGAGAGAGGAGGGGAGGGAGGGGAAATGGGGCAGGCCGGGATAATGGGAGGGAGCCGGGCTAGAGGACAGAGCTTGGAGGCCGGTGATGCTAACGGGGCTGGAGAGGGAGACCTGAGGGGATCCAGAGGGGTGCGAAAGACCCAAGGAACGGGCCAGGGCTGCCTGCGCCGAACCCGGGACCACCAAAGAGCTTAGGGATGGTGTGCCAGAACGAGAGGTCCCCTTAAAAGCAGAGTGCACAGGGCTGTTACTGCCACTGCCGCTCCCCCCCGCATGTCTGTTCAGTTGTCCAGCCATGGCATAGGCGGCCTGAGCCTGGGCAGAATGAGCTGGAGAGGGTTTGGGGCTGGGGCCTGGGGTGGAACAGCTCGGGATGACTGGAGTGGATGATCTGGGAGTGAGGGACTGTGGTCCAGAGGGGGTGTAACTTCGTATCACCGACCCAGAGGGGTTACCTGCTTGTGGCTGTAAGCCAGAGAAGATGGGTCCTGACTGGTGGTGGTGGTGGTGGTGGTGGTCTGTGGAATGAGCAAAAACCTTTGGCTGAGTTGAGCCCATGGAGTTCGTCTGAGACAGGGGGTCGGGGCCGCCGCGCGAGGAAGCTGGGGTGCCGGGCCGCGAAACGACATGGAAGGGAGAGAAGCCTGCATTGCCAGGGACCGGAGTTCCGCATGGTGTGCCGGAGGGGGTGTGGGCTTTAATGACAGACGAGGGTGCAGGTGTGGCGTGACCACCGGGGGTCTGTGGTCCTGCTTTAATCACAGATGGGGAAGGAGCCGGGGAGGGAGAGTGGGCATTGGGGTTGTGAGAGGGAACCATGCCGGGGAAAACGGGTGTGATGGGAGTTGTAGGCGGCTGCTGGCCAGGAGAAGCATGGGATGGGACAGGGGTAGAAGGCGTGGATCCGTGAGGAATGAGGAGGGGGCCACTTTTGACTCCCGGTGAGGTGTGCTGCGGATTGCCTGGTTTGCCATAACCTGGAGGTAGAAGGAGATCACAATAGGTAAGACAGGCAATCTAAAACAACGAGTACAATCTGAGCTGGTATTGGCATCCAGAAAAAAAAATAATAATAACAACAACAAAAAAAACAAGCTACATAAAATAATTACATTAGCTGATTAATTACTATTTTTCAGATAATAAATGTTTTGGTGGAAGAAACAGATTTCATTCCAGGACATAGGAACAATTGGTTAAAGCCAAACAAACAATTGTATGAGAAGCAAGTCACTTAAATAAATAAAATAAAAAGAGGCAAAGCAAAGAGGAATAGCCAGACAGCATCCCTGTAACTTATTACATGGAAATTACAACAATTTTCAAGATTGGAATATGTCTTCCTTTTACCTTTGGGGGAAGTGTTTAAATACTTTATTTGGTTTGGTAACCTCAAATAGACTTTTGTCACCTTTCACACGGTTGTCATTTTGCTTTGGACATGTTGTCATTTTAAACTAGAGTCATATTTCTCCTTATGACCAAATGTATCCCCAAAGGTCCTTAAAGATGTATTTCAATTGCGAAAACTGACAAAACGCTGAGTTAAAAAAAAAACAGTTGTCCCAAGCAATGCATGTTTCCAGAAAGAGAAAAGTAATGACTTAAGTGTGAAGCTTAACCCGGTAACAAGGGGGTCAAAGACCCATTCTCAAAAAACCACCAAAACATACATAAACACTGGATGACCAGAAAACAGAACAATCTGCATGATGCCCTGTTATACAAATGCCCTGCAACAGTCATTTTGTTTTTTTAAAGACTTCTATTTCAGACATCTGTGTGCTGACCCCGTTGTATGCCGCATTTTGAGGCTGTAGTTTGCAGTTGTAGTAGACCATAAGTCAATAGAATGTCCTGTTGTTTCACCTCAACTACATACAGGGGAAACAGCTGTTGTATTGGAATGTGTTATATAATTAATATTAATATTCATATTCAGGGATTGTGTATGTGTGTGTGTGTTTTTTTCTGGTCAGTCAGTGTGCTCTGACAGAAGGGAGAAGTGCAGTCTTCACCTGATAAGGGCAGTTAACTGGAGAGGCGCAGGAAAGCGGCATGCCAGGACGTTAGGCGGCAAGCTTGAAGGGGGGCGCGCGCATACTCTCGTTTCCCTTAAATCATACCTGCAACTTTGTGGGTGGAGTTGTAGGGGGGAGGGGGCACGTTGGCTGTTATAACCCCTCCCACAGAAACAAGGCCTGCGTTGTTGTACGCACCTGAGTAGCAGTTGCAGATATTAACAGTGTCCACTACACGCTCATACAGGCACACACACACACACACAAATGTAAGTATCAAACGCAACACACCCCACTATGGAATAGACCTCAACCAAGCTAATGACTTAAAGCCCCATAAAGCAGGATCATTAATTCCTCAGTTAGCTCGAGCTCAACATCTTTCCATGTCGTGTTTTTTTTTTTTTTTTTTTATGAACAGTGTGCGATGACTGTACAGAGCAGGGAAAGGCAAGGACAAGCGTGTGTACGTCGGTTCTTTCTTACTTGGTGCAATGGTAGCGTGGGGTCGGCACGGTGGTATAGGGTAGGGCACAGGCCGATGAGGGTTGTAGGATGATGGAAACTAAAAAAAGAGAGACAAGTTATAACAACCAGTGGGTCTCGTGGTGATATTTACTGTTCCTCAGAGTATGTCACTAACTTATGATCGCCCACCGGAGTCTTCTGAGGGCAGTTTTATTGGAAATATTTCTCCCATTTGAAACAGGTTCATGTCCTGTGTTTGACCTTTGAAATTGATGACATCACCTTTGAAAGGATTTCAAATCTGTGGTTTTCCCTGACTGTATGGTGAGTCACTTCATAAGTAAGTAAGTATATAACTCTATACAATATTTTTTTCTGGGAGTTTTTTTTTTTTTTTTTTTTTATTCTGATTATGGCCTCTGTCCTACAGTCCATTTACCACTCTAATGGTGGTCTATCATTTGCTTCTATAACAAGGCTTTACATGTAGGTTGATTCAATGTGATGTCGCATTATCCCAGTCAGTGTTTCCCCTTCTCATGCTCACGGGTTTGAACGGTCCAATAATGCGGGAAGCAATTCCTTTCCCCTCGATACTGTTGGAGGCATCATCTTTCTTCTCTCCCTCTTTTTTTATTGGAGGAATTCCCTGTGATCATTAAAAAAAGAACACATTTGTCAACGACTTACTACGCAAAACTTTGCAAATACAGAAGACAGACAAAAAACATTGGTTAACAGTTTTCCAAGAAAAAAATATCAACATTTTATTGACACTGTAAGTCCCCTTTTTATTGTCTGAAGTGGTCAAATTGATTCTTTGTTTTGCTTGCTAATATCCCGAGATACGTAAGAATCTACCGGGAGCTACACTGATCAGCTGACTGGTTTTAATGTGGCTGATCTGTAGATTATTTTACATGGTCAAGCTATGGGAACTGCAAAATAATTTTAAAATTGCTTTACTATGACGGATGCCTTACACTTAAACCAAGTGTAGAGCCCTGCAAATACTTACAGGGAATGTGCCAGTGACCAGGCTGGGTCTGCCTTTAGGATATGGGTTCCCTGGTATCATACCACATGAAGAAATCATGGCTACAGGAGCTTTGCAGCCGACCTTACACACCTGAGGACACAGAAGTATTTTACAACATTCACCCATGCAAATGCAGCTCATTTAGTTTTCATCTTAGGTTGTTTTTGATAGTCAGTTGTGTATACAGTACATGTCACTAGGCAACAGTATCTTTTGGGACAGCAGGCGATGAAAGGAATTCCACAAGGCATTTTAATACACAGACATACAGCATTAGATGAGCAAACAGGCTTTCTATGCTTCCCTGCAAAAACACACAAAAAAAACATTCTGTAAATGGTTTCAGAAAGATTAACCTACTTGCTCCAGTATCCTGCGAGCTCGCTTCTTCTCAGACAAGTGTATGCGGAACAGATCCTCCACAGGACGGTAATTCTGTGCGTCTGAAATATTCCTGTGTAAAGACAGAGGCCAAACATGTATCCAGTAACCATTGAGTCTACTTCACTACCAATTTAACCAAACATGCAGCAAGTTTAACGCAACATTTGATTCTCTAATATTGTATAGAAAGCGCTTGTACTTACAAAGCTATCAATTCCAGAACAATCAATCTGTCCTTTGAGAAGGTGAAGCAATTGAGGATATTTGCAACTTTGGTTGTTGGGATTGCAACCATTTTCTAAAGGCAAAAGAATGAGGAACATGTGTAACTGACAACTTGAGAAAAAACAGTGAGAGGCATCACTGCCACATAAACGTGGGCATTTTTAATGTTCCACTTATCATCCTTCCATTTTCAGCAAAATATAAGTGGACAAACATACAGTATATACTGATACGAAAACATTTTGGTGCCCGCTTACTTACATGCTGCAGTGCTTTAACTGCTTTGATCTGAGGTTCTGCCCATGAGAAATACTTTAGTATCTCCATCACCTGTAACGTTTAAGATAGTGTTACAACATACAATAACACGACAGCTGCACTGCTCTTGTTTGGAAATTGTAAGTTGCATGAGAGAGTATTGATATTTTGACACAATTACCTGAGATTGTAGCCACATTGAAACACACAATGGCTTGTTTGCTCATTGGTGTACATTGGGTTTTGATTATGTCAATTTACAAATGAAGGCTCACGTCCAAAGTACTACATTTACTAAAAGTTAAATCACTGAGAGTTTATAAGGGTAAGTCAGCAACTACTTCTGTATTATCAGGTGCTATTGTCGGGAATATATTCAATATGTTTAAGTGGAAACTGTGTCTATCTTATGTGGTAAAAATGACATGGTAGTGTTGCTGTTTTGATAGTTACCTGCTCACTGGAGAAATACCCATGCACCTGCTCTATGGCTTTAATGCGCTGATCGGTCAGGACGCACTGAAACACAGGATGGAGAATAACAAAAAGCTTGACTTTAAACAATTTCAAATCTTAAATCTTAGACATATAGTGTAGAATTAAATTAGTTTTACCTTTCTTATCTCATCCAAGACGATGTCGAATGACTTTTTATCCATGATTGTTTACAAATGCTGACCTCTTTTAACACTTTTTACACGACGTGTTTGGTAGATAGTTTTTTTTAAACCACAAATCAGATATACTAATTGAAGATAAAATGCATTCGTGGGAACTTCACTCTATAATTATTCTGTAACTCATTCAACATTACTGATCATTTCATCATGCTCTGAAGCAATGGTTTAAAACAATACACATTATATATCACGATTGGATCTGTAATAAACCTACATGATCTTCACAGTCCTTTCTGATAAAACTGTGAACAATGAGTTTAAAACAGGATCAGCGGTCTGCGGCAGATCTGGCCGCAGCTAACAACAAGCTAACAACTGGCTGCAGCTAAAGCAGTGCTGAACCCACCTCAACTAAACTAACTCAATAATGCAAATACAATGTGTGCGCATCCTTTCATCCGAGCTTGTCATAATTTTTAAACTGATGGTAAATACAGTAGAAACAAAAAAATGTAAAAATGCATAAAAAATAAAATCTCAGAATGACGTGCTAGAAGAGCTAGCACGCTCGCTAGCTAGCTTACACTGACAGCTGGCGCTAGTAACGTCAACACGACGAAGGACCCCTTCGAGGCAGCCTGTCAGAAAATACACAATTCATGTAAACTAAATGTAACTGAACTGTAGTTGCCTTAAATATTATTTTCAGTACACATTTTTTGTCAATAGTGTATATACATAGTGCTTAAAATAACCACACTTATTGTATTTAGGTTATATTTTAAGTATTTATCTGCAGGCGGTGTCGGTCGAAGTTTGGACAGTATACCAGAAGTAAACATAAAATGTGTCTCGGCGGCGCAGTCAAGTAAGAAACTTGCTCTGGTTACAGTAGAAATGGATCGTTTTTCTTGGTCAAACGGACTCTTAGAAATAAATGAAACTTTAGTAATACAGCAGCGAGGCGTAAGACTGTATGACGGCGATGATAAGGTACAGTTACCCCCTCCACTAACCAGGTTTATGGCTTGATACACCAACACTGCAGCTAAAACTTAGACCTATTAATGTCGATTAGCTGTATAATACAGGAATATTGATGATGTTTCTAATTTGCAGGTGAAGACTATGTTGTTTATTGTGGTTTAGGTGCCCAAATGTGCACGGTATGGGGATGGGGACACGAAATGTGCTTCTTCTTCTTCTTGGAGCTTTGCAGCGGTTGACATCCTTCACAATGCCATCGAACCTTCGTATAATAATCGACCGTTTCGTTACTTGTCATAAGTATGGATTCTTTCATAAGCCGTAATATCCACTTATTTCAAGAAAAGCGCATTTTTAAAATGTATTTCAACTCGCCATTTTGATGGTGGTCATTCTTTCCTCTTAATACTTTCTGCATGAAATGAAGACATTTTCCACTGTCTTTTTCTCGTGACACTGAGTGCAGTTGAGTGCAATGACCAGTGCCTGGTCCCTGATTGGTGCAGCCCCTTGCCTGTCCAGCTGTCTGTGATGAGTGGAAGCTCACCTTCACCCAGGGCGCCGGCTGACCAACAGATGCCACAGATGTGCTTCTTGGGGATGATATTTTGGTTACTGAGGCGTTCGATTTGTAAGAGAATAGGTTTGGGCCAGGCTGAGATTAAAAAACAGCACCTTTTGTGTCACTTACACACACTATGCCCTTTGTTCAGGCAAACTGGGGTGCGTGGGTGTTGCTCATTTGTTGATTGGTTTGGCAGGTGTTGGTTTGGCAGTGGCATGTCTTTTCTTATCAGGAAATTATGGATCTATGTAAAACAAAAAAAAAACATCTTTTGGTAATATGTGTTTGTTTTGAGTAACACTCATTGGCCTTTTTCCACCAACTCATTTGAGCATGGAATAAACCATTTAGATTTAGCCAGTCACAACTGCGTTATGTTGCGTCTCCCTTTCCCCCAACAAGTATAAAAGGTCGTAACATAGATGTTCCTGTGAACGTGTACTACTGAGTCGTTGCTACCTGTTCCTTCCTGTTGGTTCTAAACTTAATGTAATCAAGTCATAAAGTTATTTCCGTCTCTCTCATTGCAACAGGCCAAGCTGGATGTTGGAGTCGCCTTGCTGAGCACCCATCGGTTGGTGTGGAGGGACGTTAAAAATCATGTAAGACGGCTGCAGACAGAATAACATACAGTGCTTACGGCACTTATTATGTGAGGGTGCAAGTGGTTTTGACAGGTTTGTGTTTTCACATTATGTGGACTGACTTTTCGCTCATTCTCTTAGGAGTGCTGCGTAGCCATGCCCCTGTCCCAGATCGTCTTCTTCGAGGAGCAGGCTGCGGGAATAGGAAAGAGGTCAGTGACTCGACCAAACGCCTCTTGTATATTTCTCCAAAAGCACATTTGGTGATGGCCCCAGAGCTCCGTTTTATTTCACCTTTCGATAGCACTGGTTTCCAAAATGCGTCTGGCTTATGCGGATATTGTTTTTGCAAACTTCCGACCCTGACTCATGTGATGCGGTCGCAGGCAAGATTTCCTTTTGATGATGCTTTCAGCGTTTTTCAGCTCTAGAAGTGTCTTCAGCTGACTATCTCGATGGAAATATGTTATCTTTATTTGCTGACAAGTCAATTAAAGGCCCAACAATCCCTTAAAGGTCACAGTTTGTTATTTGACGTATTTCCTTGTTTTGACTTCAATCAAATTGAGAAATAATAATTTTGCCTTTGGTTTGTCCCATTCTGCAGTGCAAAAATAGTTGTCCACCTGCATCCGACACCGGCAAACAAGGAGCCAGGTCCTTACCAACACAGCAAGTACTCCTTCATCAAGCTGTCCTTCAAAGAACATGGACAGATTGAGGTAAATCCCTTGTTTTTGCAAGTTTCAGAAATGACCCTTTGTTTAAATGTTCTATGCTTTTTCTTTATATGGTGTTGGAATCAACACATTTTTGTCATTTGCTTCACAGTTTTACCGGAGACTAACGGAAGAGATGACCCAGAAGAGATGGGAGAGTATGCCAGTTTCACAAACCATCACCACAGGAAGTGTCTCTCAGGTTAGAAGCTGAACAGACATTCTTCCTCATCAGACCAGCGTCGCCTCCTATGCACTGTGTTGTACTAGAGATCATGTTTAGATATTAGATGCCAGAAGGTTGGGTGAGTTATTTTCACAGCACAGGACTGCAATTCTACCAGCAAAACTGCCATTTAGCAGTTTAGTGGGTGAGGAACTGTGTGTGGGATTTTCATTTTGCATTGCACATATTGATCACAGGGTGGCAGTGTTGTCACTTTATTTTTTTGGCTCTATACTCTATTATGTAGAACTTGACTATTTTAGGTCCTTTCTTAAAGATTCAGTCTCATTATACGTGAAATAAATTACAAACTGGGTTTTGCAAGAGATGATCACACTGTTATTCTCAGTCAGTTCATTTGCATTAGGTCATGAATCTCCAAATTGGATTACGTTTACATTCGTTTTCTGATTAACCCGACAAAAGTCACCAGAATTGATTTATGAACTTTGACAGTAGCTGACCACATTGTGTTCCCGGCTCAATGTTTCTCTTTCCTCGTCCTTCGAGGCTTGTTCCCAATTTATCAATTCCCAGTGTGCCGCACTACTTGTTTGTTTTTCTTTCCTCTGTGGCTGTACAGGCAGGAAAGACACGTGCAGTTGGGATCGTTGGCATTGAGAGGAAGATAGAGCAGAAGAGGAAAGAAACTGACAAGAACATTTCAGAGGTACTTGGGAGTATTTACACATTTTTCAGAGCGGGATTGAATCTGGTCTCACTCCAATATAGCGTTACATACTGTATCTGAAGAGGAACAAAGTAAATTAGATGTATTAAGGTTGCTCTTGAAATGTCTGTAAATGTGTCCAAAGTGTCGTCTGCCATGAGAAACTCGTCTCCATTGGAATGTCATGTAACTGATGTGAAATCAAGCTGACTCACTGCTGCTTTGACACTCATCAGGCAACCATGACGTTATGTCTTGTTATTGTGGACATTTTGGAGCACTAATCCATTTAGTCTCCTTTTCCAGGCCTTTGAGGACCTCAGTAAGCTGATGGTGAAGGTAAATGATTTCCTTTCCTTCAGTTATTGTCATTTTCCAGTTTTTTTTGTGATGTACATATTCTATGTCTTACATTTGTCTAGTGACACATATGCTGGTTTAAGCATGGATATTAAAGCTGCGTTCAGCCCGTTTGCTGCTAAGCAGTGAGATTTGCTCCGTGATTGTCTACTCTTAACAGGCCAAAGAGATGGTGGAGCTGTCCAGGTCTATAGCCAACAAGATCAAAGACAAGCAGGGAGACATAACGGAAGACGAGGTAAGCCCTTATGATCAAATTCCTATAAAATCAGTAATGGCTACTCTTAATCTTAAGTCTATGCACTGTGTACCCTCCGCTTTTACGAAACCGCGTTGTGATCGTACCATGCCGTTAGATCGCGAAGCGTTTATACTTAAATGCATACATTTTTTCTGCTCTACAGACAATCCGCTTTAAGTCCTACCTACTGAGCATGGGTATTGCTGACCCCGTAACCAGAGAGACACATGGGTCAGGCACCCACTACCACCTACAGCTGGCTAAGCAACTGGGGGATATGCTTCAGGCCCCTCTAGAGGTAGGTGTGTGTCGTGCATTTTACACCCGCGATGAATGAGTGAACACCTGCCTTTCCTTCTCAAATCTCTTTTCCCTCATTTCTCTTACCCTCTCTGGTCTGCTGCTCTCTCAGGAGCGTGGCGGTATGATGGCTCTCACGGAGGTCTACTGTCTCGTCAACCGTGCCAGAGGGATGGAGGTAATGCTCGCATAAACACACCATGCGAAATAACAGTTTAGCTCAATTTGTAGCACAAAACACCTTTCCTGCTTATAGCCTGTCCGATATGAAGGTTGCTCTCCCCCTCTCTGTAGCTTTTATCGCCAGAAGATTTGCTCAACGCCTGCAAGATGTTTGTGTCACTGAAGCTCCCATTGAGGTGAGTTTGAGTTGTGTTTGTCTTTGCGGAGATATTGTTTAAATTATCCATGCGTCGCATGTGTTTTCTTGTATAGACAAGACCACGTGTTTTACCGCTTATCAAAGGAGTATAGCGCAGGATAGGCGCCCTCCTCGCACAGGCCGGGCTCTTCCTGTCTGGCTTCCTGTTGTTGGAAGTGGCGTCCAGCCCTCTGCAGCTGTCATTTCCTGTCAACTCCTGCGGTTTCAAAAGAAAACACGGGCCCGTGTCACACTGGCCTGTCCTTACAAGAAAAAAAACCCACGCAACCTGGTTGCATTTTAGCTTCATAAAAGATGCCATGTGCTTTAAATTCTCGAAGGCTTTCCATCTCTCCCCCCTGCCTCTGACACAAACGCCCTGCCTTCATCTGTCTTCTCTGTAGGCTGCGGGTGTTTGACAGTGGTGTGATGGTGGTCCAGCTGCAGTCTCACAGCGAAGAGGAAATGATAGCCTCGGCACTGGACAGCGTAAGCTTTCGCTGTTGCAAACGTTTTACCTGGCAGCAGCATGGCCCCGCCTCAGATTGACAGCGCGACGCCGTCACTCAGATGCGTATCTTTTAAAAAGTGTCCAGACATTCAAAACCATTGATCTCTTCTCCTCCGTCTTCCTCTTCTACAGGTGACCGATAAAGGCTCCTTGACAGCAGAGGAGTTTGCAAAGCTCTTAGGCCTCTCTGTTCTTCTGTCCAAAGAGCGGTAAGTTACCTTACAGGTTCACGAAGGAAAGCTCTGTGTTTTTTTGCTTTCATTCTGGCCACTCGTTTCCTTTCCTTATTTATTTCTTTATTTTCATCCTATGTTCTGCCCCTTCCCTCTTCATCTCCAGGTTGTTGCTGGCCGAGAAGATGGGTCACCTTTGTAGGGACGATTCTGTTGAGGGTTTGAGATTCTACCCAAACCTTTTTTGACCTTTTCACAGTCCTTACTGTTGAGATGAAATATGGTTAACTGTGCTGCGTGGTCTTCACTGACGGATGCATTAAAACAATCTTCTGACCTCTCCATGTTTATACTGGTGTACAGCAATAGTCTGCCAGCTGTTCTTTGCGCTATACGGTCTAGTTATGGTTATGAGCAGTCGCACTTCTGATCAAATCCACGGCAGGTCCCACCGGCTATTTTTTTTTTATTTAGCTCCAACCCTGGCTTTAACATTTTCCTGCAAATTGCAAATATTCTGTATTCAAGTGTCTCCTGATTTGCTCTTTAATCTGTCTTTAGTAATAAATAGGTTTGGGAAAACGTAATTTGATATTCCACTTTTTTTTCCCATTTTGAATTTCAAAGAAAAAATGTAATTGACCCACACACAGCCTCTGCCTACTTTTACGAGGAGTATTCCTGTTATAAAAAGCCATAGTTTAGTTTTTCACAATTAAATAGACTTGTATTTTATAAATATTAAAAGAACGAAGCATGCCCAACTCTCTTAACTTCTGTGAAAGGAGAAGCATTCCCACATGTCGCCGTTTCAGTAAGCCAAAATATTGTTTTGGTCTCTCACCATCAAAACAAAATTCCTGACCCATCTCCCATCACATTCTTGAGTAATGACCTTCATCAAGGTTACATTTAAGATAATACCAAGATGGAAATAAAATGCCTGGTCTGCCAGCAGTTTGGTCCTCAGAGTGTAACTCATAGGGCAGATGCCAAATGTCATTCTTCGTGTAATTAATCATTTCATTGTCGAGGCTGTGTGATGGAAATTCCAGTTGTGTCTGTTTTGAAGCCAAACTGAAAAGTGAGCACCCTGTTAATTGGCATGGTGCAGCTTTCGAAGTTTATTTTTCATTTCCATGACTTTACCGTTACTCTATTAACAGCCAATCATATTCGAAGAACGACAAAAGAACGTTTGCATGTGTGAAATAGGAGCATATTGTGCGCAGATGGTCTTGGTAGCACCATGTGTACAGGTCACAAATGATTATTTTTAATCTTTGTGAGTCCCTGAAGGGCTTTTTCACGCAGAGGATAGAAAAGCTCTTTGTTTCTATTGTGAGCTGAGCAGTGAACGGGGTCTCATCTGCTGAGATGCTTCCTGTTTTCTTCTCCCTCACAAACTGTAAGAAGAAAAGAATAATACGGCTGATTAGATTATCCTACCATGTGCTTCGCTGATAATCGATGAGCTCAATTTGGTACAGGAAATCGTGAGGGCTGAACACGTACAGGTCTGAGCATATCCATTTGAGATTCATGCTCGAGGTTAAACTTTTGGCGACTTTATCTTGACATGATATCTCAGGGACGCCTCAAGGGAATATCTTACAATATGGCGCCGAACTCGGCGATGAAGCAATTTGGTGATGAAAGGTTCACTCAGAGTTTCTGAAACTTTTTTTTTTTTTTTTTTTGCACTAATTGATGCTACGTTTCCAGGTACCGCTGGATAAAGTGAAAGACAGTTAAGGTCCTAATAGTCAACTTCACTCCAATATAATATTCTACAAAAAAACACTTAATTGGCCAATATTTAATACCATAACTCAAGAACACCTTATATGTGTACTGTTCTCAATGATGTTTATTATCATTTCTGTTTAAGGGATGATTTGTGAGTGCAGGTGGGAGGACTGTGAATGTAGGAGATTTGTTTGTTTTTTTTGTTTTTTTCAGCCTCTCTGGCTGCCTTGTTTGAAATCACATTGCCCCGTCTACTCTATTTCTTCTTTTTAAATCTTTGCTTGTGAGAGCCTGTTTGAAAGATTGATTTATAAATCACATATTTCAACCTATAGTCACTTTCCTCGGGCACCCGTGGCGCAGTGCTCTAGTGAACCAGGTGCTCTCCTCTATGATTCACTTCATAATTACCCCCCCCCCCCCCCCCCCCCCCCCCCATAATGTGGAAGATGAATTTGCCTATTCTTAGTTGCGTCATAGAACCCTGATTGATTTTTTGTTTGTTTGTTTGTTTTTTTCTTTTTTTAATTTATTGAATAGCTTGACTTAAAATGTCTATTTATAGACTTGTTATTTTATTCTTTTATTTACTTTAACATTTCCTTCACGTCTGCGTGCCTGTGAACGTTAAGCAGCCCATTGTCTGTACGCGCTGGGAGAGGGAGGCACTTGTGCTCCCTGCTGGTGACCGTGAAGTGACCGATCGCGCCCCCACGCGCGCACCGTGTCCCGCACTCTGTCGGGATGTGTGCCCGGTGCGCGGAGCGGCAGAGGAATCGTCGTCGTCGTCGTCGTCGTCGTCATCATCATCATCATCATCATCATCATCAACATCAACTACAGACGTGAGTACAACTGCTTTATTCTCTTCGTCTGTTTTAACACCGCTGCGTCCCGTGAGGACCCTTTTCACTTTCAGATGTTGCGCGCTGCGTGTGGGCTCACTGGGTTACGGTAATCAGCGTTGACAGGCGGGCTGGCACGAACTTAACATGCGGAGTGTTATTATTCTAATTTATTCTAATGACTTGATGCATTGACACTCATAACGTGTTACTGTTCATCCTTCGCACACCTAACGCTCCTTGTGGCTGAGCGCGTTTGAAGGTGGGTGGGGGGGTGGGGGGGGTGAATTGGAGACTGTCTGTATTGGGAAAAATATGTCGATTCTCAAGACATTTTGTGGCAAACGTGCACATCACGAACCCAGAAGTGTGTCAGCACTCTGTTGCCCTGCAAGTGTTTGTTTAAAAAAATACGACGGCTGAGGAGTTTGTTGGGTCTGTGTCAAGAAATAAAAGAGAAACTCGGGAAGCATGAGCGCTGATTTGGGGATTGGAGACGAGCAAATGAAGTGCTTTGGCTTGAACTCCTTTATTTCTGGACAAAGCCCTCCTGCGGCTCTGCGTGCCCATTGTGAAGATGGAAAGGAAGAGGAAGACGCCAGCGTGAACCCAGGAACACTCCTGAACTAAACTTCATGCTCCAGCCTTCCTGTCTTTTCCAACCAGGGATTACTGCAGGGGGCTACTTTTTCCCCCTTGCCTTCTGCTGTCCGGTGACACCCGCCGATGCCTGCTGCCTTCTGTTGGGAGTCTTTTGTTGAACTGATCGTCTCCCTCATTTCATTTGCAGAGGTCAGGCATGGTAGAAGAGGGCGGTCATGAGGTGTAGGAGAGAACGGAGGCACAGACTTCGGAATGCCACCGGCGGTCTGTCTGCTGCCCGTCCTGCTGGCGCTCATGGGATACGGTAAGGGCCACTAAAGGAACTGAAAAACGCAATGAAATGTTGGCTGGCAGGATAATTGACTTTTGATGTATCTGATCGGGCAAGAAGACATTCGTTTAAATGCAGCGCACCGCTTTGTTGTCGAAAATGTGCCCTCGTTGAATTGAGAGCGGGAGCCTGAGCTGAAGGAGAAGGCAGCGTGTGGGAGTGAATTGGGTTCGGCTCTTCCTCTTCCCACACCCGCTTTGCTTTGGGAGGATGTGAGGTTTTGCACAATAGGGTTGAGTACCCAGCACAATAGCTCTTAAAATATAACGCTGCCACTGCTACACTATGACTCCCTGGGAACTAATACTCTACTAATATGCAGACGTGCTTCTGTAGCAGTTTGTATAAGCAGGCAACAACATATTTTGTGTACAAAATCTGTCGCTTACTTCCATTTATGCATATCGGTCGTTTTTTGGATCAATAGTTAATTTACTATTACATTGCTGGGCAAATTCTATCATTTATGGCTTTGTGCTTATTTAACTTGAACCTGATGCCACTTGTAGATATATATATATATATATATATATATATATATATATATATCACAAGGCCCATACATATATTGTTGTATAATTTTACATTGAATGATTTTTAATGTTTTTGTCCTCGAGTTCCATGAACAATTATGTTGTCAAGATTGACACAGCATAGCAATTAAATCCATTTTTTTCCCCACACTGATGTTTACACTTTGGGAGCAAGTGACGGCTCCAATTTAACTTTCAGTCCTTGTACATGTCCACACCTAAAACGGATATGTATCTTAGAATACACGTCGGGTACCGAAAATGATTTTGAATGTCTGTCTAACGTCTGTGTATTCTTTCTGTAGCTTTCGCAGGACTGAGTATCTGGCCCTCCTTACACATCGGCCTGAGCAACGCCAGCGTATTTGTGGACTTCAGCGCACAAACCGACGACGGCACCAGTCGCAACGCAAGCCTCTCCCTGGTCAACATGGAAACCAACACCACCGTGCAGGCCAGGACCCTCCCCAGCACCCAGTCGGCCGGCAGGGTGGAGTTCGGCTGCGCCTGCTTCCTGTACGCCGGGACGTTCAGGTTCCTGCTGAGGCAGACCAGCACCGCTGCCGTTTCTGCCAACAGCTCAGATGCTGGCCGTCCGGAGAGAACCACGTGGTGGTGGAGTTCAGAGCTGCAGGTGCGGTGGCCCACCTTTCACATCGCTGTGGAGAGAGCTGGAAACCGCTCAGGAGCTTTTCAGGCAAGACACACGACACATCAGAGTTCGGTTAACATGTTCTGAGTGCAGAATGATTCTCATGCATCTCCTCCTCTGTCCCGCACCAGGTCGGAATATCCACCAATGAACACTTCCAGGCTTGTGCCGGGGGCCTGGACTCCGCTCTCTTCCTGGAGGTCAGCTACATGGAGTACAACCAGATTGGGCGAAACAGCATCGACAAGGTCCGGGCCCGCACGCGACACCCAATCAAACCCCTCCGTTCCCAGAGCGTGGAGCTGTCCTGTGTCTTCCCGTTCACGGACAGAGACTTCATACGGGTGGCGCTGCGGTCTCCTCACGCGGCGCAGGAAGTGAAGAGCTCCGGGCCGCTCTACCTTTCGCGCATCTTCTCCTACAAACTGCTGGTGGAGAACGCCAACGCCTACAAGAGCGCCTGTGACGGGGCCGTGGCTGTCAGACTGGTAACGCCGCCGTGCGCTCACATCAATGGGAAGATACAGCTGTATAAGGATGCAGGCGTCGCCGTCTCGCCCGGGATGGGAGCAGGTGGGACAGCGCTGGCGGGGTTCGGACCGGAGGGGCCCTCCTCCCCGCCGTTGGCCTTTAGCTGGCTGACTCAGGGGGAGAATGAGACGGAGTTCAACTGTTCGGTGTTTGACCCAGGCAGGAACAAGTACTGCTTTCGCTTCGTTTTCAACTTCAGCCGCTCCCCGAGTCCGGCACAGACCTGTTTGGTGGTTCACAAGGGCACAGGTGAGTGCGGGCGACTCCCGCTCGTCCCCTGCATCAGTCATCCGGATTTTCCGGGTCACTCCTGACAGCGCGGTTTTAAGAACCGCATCGGGAGCCTCGACGTGTCTCAGTTTTCCGGTAAAGTAGCCACCCTCGAAATCAGTCATGGACTCTCCTCTGACGATCTGTTCCCTGCAGAGTCGTGGGGGCCCTGGCAGCCGTGGAGCGTGTGCAGTGTGAGCTGCGGCGAGGGGGTGAGGGAGCGCGCTCGCAAGTGTTTGCTGCCCTCAAGTGTGGGAGGCGTGCGGTGCACCGGCATGGTGAAGGAGCAGTCCCTGTGCTCCCTGGAGGGCTGTGCCGGTTGGTGCATCTCCTTTTTTTCGGGCGCCCTCTCTCGGGCCCCTGGATTTCCCGCCGACTAAATGTGCACACGTTGACATCATTTCCAACATTGCCTCCCCAGATTTGCCCGCTCCTTCCCCATCCCTCCCCCCCATGCCCGTCGCGCTCGCACCCCTGGGTGGCAACGTGGTCGTGGTGGCGGGCATCGCCCTTTGCCTGGCCGTGATAACGGCTACTGTGGTGGTGACCGTGTGGCGAAAGCTGTGCCGGACCCCACAGTGCAGCTCTGTCCGCGGGGGCTCCGCGCATTCCCCTGGGGGACGCAAGCTGTCCGACGAGGCCTCCATCTGTGGACACAGCCTCCAAAGGCCCAGCCTCACCGACGGCCATGGCGCGTCGGGTATAGCCCCAAAGGAGAGGCCCTCCCCGGCCACTCAGCCTCTGCCGCAGACCCTGTTGATACCCCTCGCGCAGGACCCAGAGAGGCTGTCTCCCGCAGGTCAGAGGATGTTGCCACCGATTTTTGGGTATGTATTTAATTGTATTTACTTTGAGGACGCGTCTACAGCCAAACCTAATCTGTCCACCGCAAGTTTCCTAAAAAAAACGGCGTTAACTCTCCAGCTACCGACTGGCTCAGCATCAGCTGAAAGAGATGAAAAAGAAGGGGTTGAAGGAGGCCACGCAGCTGTACCACGTCTCTTCGAGCCCGGTGCACGACACCTCGTTGGAGACGTCGGCTTCGCCCGCCAACTCCCCGATTCCCACGCCAACGGGTTTGGCTCATTCTGGCCTCGCTTTGGGTCTCCCGGATGAAGCCAGCCGCAACCATTTTCTTCTCGCGGCTCGCCTTTCCGAAGCGCCACCGCAGACTTTGAGGGTCCCGGCGGACGGGCCGAGTCCCAGGGGGGATCTGGTCTTGGGCCCGCCCGTCTCTGCCAGCTCCAAATGTCGCGACCGCACCGCCCACTGGGTGGAGATGGTGGAGAGGAGTGGGTTAGGAGACGCACGCGTGGGAGACTTCAACAACAGGAATCCAAATTTCCGCCGTACCTCCAGTTTCAACGATACCAAACCCCACATTCCATCCGCTGCACAGTCCAGACACTTCAGAGAACGGAGCATGACCCAGGTAACCCACCCAGCTTAAAGCTATATACTGTAGGCCAGGTTTGTACTGATTTGTTTGGGCCTTTTTTTTTTTTTTTCTTTCTTTTTTTTTTTTGATTTGACAAAACTGTTGTCCTTTTCAGGTGGGATCTCGGACCCTACCTGAAGGGAGTTGCTGGACCAAAGGGGGATGGGAAAGGCAGCCGTACCGCTCTTACCCCATTCCAGAGCATGGGATTTCGGAGTCGACTAAATCCGAACCTCAGTGGAAGCCCTGGTTAGAGACAGCGGGCGCCGCTGCAGACGGTGGACTCAGACACACAGGAACCAACACAGACAATATTTCGGCATCCGAGAGAGACGCCAAGGGAGGCGTCAGTGGCACTGGAGGAAGGCAAAGGAGCGGCCAGCCCGGAAGTGGAGGGAACGCTGGATTCTCCGGGATGGGGGGTCCTGCTGCGGGGCCTGCCAGTTCTCACGGAGTGAACCAGCTCAACATGGATCGGGCAGAGCGGGCTGAGCATAACTGGAACCGCCGCGGCCCGTCGCCTATCCAGAGGAACATCCTGGCCCGCAAGTTGAAGGAGGCCCAGTCCGGCTCTGGGGTCAGGGGTCGCCAGCGTAGCTCCACCTTCAGTGCATCGTCGTCCGAGCAGAGGAAAGGTCGCTGCCACTCTTTACCGATGTCTGGGGACTACGGCAGCAGTGGGGGCTCACCCTACAGGCTGAGTGAGGCAGAGCAGAAGATGCTGGACCTAGATCTATCCTCCTCTTTTGTAGGTGGGGAGGAATAAATCGCACAGGTTTGTAGAGCTATACATTTTGGTGGGACCGCTATTTCAATTTATTCGGAATCTAAATCCTCTCTTCTAGATTTGACCTATATTAACACATGCTTACCTCTCAGAAGGAGAGCACAATGAAGATGATGACGTTTAGACTATTTCAAGAAGAAGAACAAATCCTATTGCTTTTATCATTGTCATTTCAAATTCTGATTGGGAAGTAAGTTACAACATACATGTCCGGCGATTGCTTAGAACATTTTTTCAATGTTTAAGACATTTGGAATCAGTTTCTACTGGTACAGTATTTAGTATAAGAAGTCAGTTTTGCGACAGTCTTTTATCTGCGGTGGCTGGGGAGTGCAAAACAAAATTGCCACTTTCGATCAACCTTGCTTCACACTTTGTAAATTTGTATTGCACTTCGTCATCTTGAATCGGACTTATTGAACTTGACATGACAACGTATTGAACCAAATGCTGTACCATTAGAAATGTGGTTTTTACTTGCTTACATGCTACAAACAAAGACGTTTGTATTGTATTGGACAATTGTGTTTGAGGAGATATCCTTCTGTCCTGGCCTGTTATTTATGTAAGGATCCTTGTCTTGCCACTCTGTTGGGTTTGGGTTTTTAATTTGCCAACCTGTGGACCTGAGCCAGCGACCTTCTGGTCAGGTGTCCGTCTCCTACGCCACTACGCCAACTACTGAACATGCTGCGCTCTCACTGGCGTGGTTTCCTGTTTGGGACACATTGAATGTTTTAATTGGAGAAAGCATTTTAACTCGGTAAGTGTGTGATTTATGCACAAGTTAGAGCAGTAGTGACCAGCGGTGACAAAGGACAGGGAAATCCCAACATCAGCACGGCTGAAATGCTGTTTGATTTAATGTTGGAGTAATATCATACACTGTAAAGAAAACAAATGCTAACTGTGATATTGTGTGACATTGTCAAAGGGAGAAATACAACGAAATGAAACATGACATTGGTTCCTAGTCTTACTTTTTTTAACTGGATTCTTATCTGTTATACAGAGGGGGGGGAGGGGGGACAATGAGACCGGGTGCTTTATGTTTCCCCGGCGCCACTGCCCACGATGTCCAAGAAAACCCGAGGCCGCACCTTCATGCTCGTGTGTCTCAGGGAATACCAAAGACCTTTCCACGTCCCCCACACCACGCCGTTGTCATACTGGTCCTTGTACTTCCCTTTGCGGTAGAACTTCCCATTTAGGTTGGCTGCATGACATCTGTAGATAGAAGGTCAGTACAAAATCGCACTTATATTGTATTTATATAATTAATTATTATATAAATATAATTTCAACAATAGCATTTTTTTTTTAATAAATGGACATATGGCTTGTGTAGCTTTAGCTGTACAGAACCTTTACCTACAAAGTGTTCAAGCGACAATCCATCATATGGTAGATAATGCCGGCTTAGTTTGACAGTTTTACCTGTTGAACCACCATCCTCCCGCATTTTCCTGAGCACAACTGCCCTGAAGGTAGCGGTCATTGTCCTGCCAATCACAGCGTTGGCACACTCGTTATCTCGCATTCTCAACGAGGATTAAATGGATTCATGCCTCTCGAGCTACCAAGGAAACCTTTTCGATGGGTGAGAATGGATAGATGACCCACCTGATCCCTGGTACTGAACTGCATGCCTCTGAGGCAAGCAGACCATTGCTCCACCATCCCCCCTCCACCTGTCAGAGCATCTCCTGCCCGGCCACTGTACTGCCCGTACTGGAGACGATACTTATCCTGTAATGGACATTAGTGCAAATAGCGTTTGCTGAGAATGATTGCTGAGACCCGGAAAGAAAAGTGTACAATTGTTTTTCTTACTGCCTCACTGGTGATCCTGAAGTTCTCGTAAAATGCATAGCTTCTCTGTCCTCCCCAGTCCATTAGATCAATCTTCACCAGGTTCTTATCTTGAAGACAAATAAGTATAGAGCACCACAAATATATCTGCGAGTAGCCAATCTGGCAGAAGATAACACTATTTCAAAGTAAACGTGTAACAGGAACTTGAACAACATTATATTTGGGTGGATTTCAATAACTGCTGACCTTCTGAAAGCAGGGAATAAATGTGCTCATTTCCCAGCCAAAACTCGTCATTCCACAGTTTAAATTCACCAAAGCCATCTCTGTAGTCCACCCAGTCTCTAAAATGAGAATTAGGCAGATGCTGACATCTAATCAAACAGTAATGTAAGTTCTGTCACACCTGCATTGCAATCTGATTATGGGTGATACATATACTGAGCACGGGACCCTTTCTACGTTTAAATACCTGTTAAAGTCAACTTTTCCATGCCGGCGTCTCTGAAACACAGTCCATCCTCCTCCATCCTCCATGTCACAGTAAACCAAAAATGGGTCCTGGTGTAACTTGGGTCTGATGCGGTAGAAACCACTTGGTGGTCTTAGTCTGTCAAACAACTCGGAACAATCTAGGAGGACAACATTGAAAAGCTTTAATCGTAGAGCTCTGATCATCATCATCATTACCACTGTACATTATAATATATTGTAATTATATATATATATGTATATACATATACATATACATATATCATCCCACCTCAAATGAACAGCCAAACACTGGGATGACATAATTAAGAGTTGTTCTTACCTTTGTCATGGACAATTATGTTGCCTGCTGGTGGAAGTGAGTCCCTCAGCGTTGAATTAGTGATGTCCAGTGTCCCGCTGCTGTTGTGGTTTACACCAGAGGCTGTGTCTTTTTCAGCGTTAGTGTCAGGCACAGCAGGTTGCAAAGGACGGAAATATTTGTGCTTCTGCAGGTGCTCAACCTGCCAAGTCCAAACGAAGAGTTTAGTTTCCAGTTTCTCTATGCTGCGCTTGAGAGCTGCAACCTCTGGCCCACACGATTCTCTTTTCTGAGGGAATAAGGAAAAACAACTTCAAGTTGTGCATAGCATTTCTAACCCCGTTTTCATATTATGGATCTAAGTTAAGATATTGATTTATGTTGGCCTTTCTGGGAATAAAAGCTCTTCAACCACCTGTTATTATCACGACTTAAAACACAGCTTCTCTTGACATAAGACTAAAGGATGAATAAATCCATTTACTCACCGAGAAGTGTGTAGCAGAGACCAGGGCGCACGCCAGAGCCAACAACAGCAATGCCGACATGACTTTATGAGGAGAAAACATGCTGTAATATCATTGTGAAAATAAAATTAAAATCAACAATAATAAAAATAATAATAATAATAATAATAGTAAAATATGAATCTTTTAAACAAACTAAATCTCTGCATCACAAGCCTACCTTTATTTCACAATGCTTTCCCTTGTTTTTCCCCAGGTTCAGTGTTCTGTTCCAGGAAGAATTTGTCAGTATTATTTATAGGCTAGGCCAGTTCTGCATGGTCCATATTAGAGGAGTGAAGGGGCAGGCTGGTTGACGTTCAGCTTTTTGAGGGGTTGGTTAAGTCTGGATCCTCCATCATGCATTGCGGTGTTCAGAAAGTGCAGCTGACCCCAGAGCACTGAATCAAAACCAGATGTTGAAGGTAGAGAGGAGGTGTGAGGAAGCAGATGTGGCTGTAACATACAAATTAATTCCTTTGTAAGTAAAAAATTATTAAAGCCAGAAAAACACCGAAACCATCATAGTATAGTTTGCTGTCCAAGATTTGACCAAAATGTCAAGTTGCGCTGTGTAATCACATTGCTAAAAAATCAAAAATTCTCACAAAATAGTGAAAAAGGTGAGTAATAGTACAGCATGTTGTCCAAACAAGTGGAAAATATTTAAAAAAATTCAGAAAGGCAAAGAAATATGGAAGTGAAAAAAAAGTTAAAAAAAAAAGGTCATAGTATAGTATGTCGTCCAAATATGTCAAAATAGTGTTCAATATCAAAAGATGTATCAAAACATGCAACACGCACAAATATGAGTTGAAAATAGTGATTTTCTTTTTTTGTTAGCATGTAGTCCAAAATTTAACATACTGTGGTGAAGAAAAGTGAAAAAGTCATAGTATAGCATGTCTTCAAAAAAAATCACGCCTTACTATAGCCTTATGTTCGGCCAAAAAGTCAAATATTTCAAAACACTCCAAATTCACAATGTAGCATCGAAAGGGCCTAAAAATAGGGTAAGTGTAAAAATAAAGTGAAAAAAGTCAAAACGTCATAGTATAGCATGTCGTCAAAGATTCAAAAAATGGAGCAAAAAAACGCCTTACTATAGCCTTATGTTCGGCCAAAAATGTCAAAACACTCCAAATTCGCACCGTAACATCGGCATGGCCTTAAAATAGGGTAGGTGCGAAAATAAAGAAAAAAAAGTCAAAACATCATAGTATAGCATGTCGTAAAAGATTCAAAAAATGGACCAAAAAAAGTCGCCTTACTATAGCCTTATGTTCGGCCAAAAAGTAAAACATTTAAAAAAACACTCGAAACTCGCACAGTAGCATCGGCAGGGCCTGTAAATAGGGTACATGCTAAAATAAAGTGAAAAAAGTGAAAATGTCATACTATAGCATGTCTTCAAAGATTCAAAAAATGGAGCAAAAAACGCCTTACTATAGCCTTATGTACGGCAAAAAGTCCAAAATTTCAAAACACTCCAAATTCGCACCATAGCATCAGCAGGGCCTAAAAATAGGGTAAGTGCAAAAATAAAGTGAAAAAAGTCAAAACATCATAGTATAGCATGTCGTCAAAGATTTTAAAAATGAGGCAAAAAACGCCTTACTATAGCCTTATGTTCGGCCAATAAGTCAAACATTTCAAAACACTCGAAACTCGCACAGTAGCATCGGCAGGGCCTGTAAATAGGGTACATGCTAAAATAAAGTGAAAAAAGTGAAAATGTCATACTATAGCATGTCTTCAAAGATTCAAAAAATGGAGCAAAAAACGCCTTACTATAGCCTTATGTTTGGCCAAAAAGTCCAAAATTTCAAAACACTCCAAATTCGCACCGTAGCACCAGCAGGGTCTAAAAATAGGGTAGGTGAAAAAATAAGGTGAAAAAAGTCAAAACATCGTAGTATAGCATGTCATCAAAGATTTTAAAAATGTACCAAAAATACGCCTTACTATAGCCTAATGTTCGGCCAAAAAGTCAAAAAATTCAAAACACTCCAAATTCGCACCGTAGCATCGGCAGGGCCTAAAAATAGGGTAGGTGCAAAAATAAAGTGAAAAAAGGCAAAACGTCATAGTATAGCATGTCGTCAAAGATTCAAAAAATGGAGCAAAAAACGCCTTACTATAGCCTTATGT
>JAFBJU010000310.1:0-80898 GCA_016785305.1 Colistium nudipinnis
TTGGGCCGAAGGTAAGGCTATAGTAAGGCGTTTTTTTTACAATTTTGGCTGACAAAAAATTCCCAAAAACGAGGAAGTTTACACTTTTTTCACATTATTTTCGCACCTACCCTATTTTTAAGTCCTGCCGATGCTGCTGTGCGAGTTTCGTGTGTTTTGGACATGTTTAAAAAATTTGGAATTTTTGGGCCGAAGGTAAGGCTATAGTAAGGCGTTTTTTTTTGTTGTTTTTTTGGCCGACAAAAAAGTCCCCAAAAACGAGGAAGTTTACACTTTTTTCACATTATTTTCGCACCTACCCTATTTTTAAGCCCTGTCGATGCTGCTTTGCGACTTTTCGGACATCATAGTTTGGCTTTTGCTACTTTTTAACTTCCTTTCATTTTTTTATATAATTCATTTTTCATTCAACAGTCTTAAGCTTCTTTTCTGCTTTTACCCGCACTTACATAAAATAGACAGAAGAGGGCGGTAGTGACACACTTATATACAAGTTCTTTAATCCGTTACATAGACAAAGTTTGCCATGTAGTTTAGACTGCACTAAATCTTAACAACCGTCACTTTTCAAGGAGCTTTGACAGCAACTTGTCTCGCAGTGCTTTAGGACAGCGGTCAAATGTGCAGTTTCATAAGTACTTGTACTTTACTGTGTGTTTTCAAATGTAGTTTGCTTCTCTGCTTCTAAATGTATGTATGTTGGCCCTCTGTTAGGCTGTAGAGCAGTCCAGGGTGTGTCCTGCTCGTCGCCTGAAAGTCAGCTGGGACCCTCAACCTTCAAAGGACAAAATGGTATGTAAATTCGTTCTAAGATATGTGTTTCATATAAGATTTTAATGTAAAAATTAAGCTACAGCTGTCGCATTGAGGCAGAATAGAGCAAAGTAAAAAAAAAAAAGCCCCTGAATTGTAGTGACTATCAAAAAAGGAAATGGTGTAATATTTTAAGAAACTACTAATTCACAAAGTGCATGCTGCGTGTTGAAACACTGGCTCATACACAGGTATAATCAAAATGTGTTGTCATGGAGATAATGCCTTATATCGTCACATACCAATATGGCTTTCGGCTGCAGATTGTAGATCCCTTGATTCATCATCAATGCCTCATTTAATTGTGTATTTACCCCATCTCAGAGACAAAAACACTTTACTTGGATTTATATTTAAAATATTTTTTCTACGTTTCTTAATTTCCTGCGCAATTTAATTGGGTTTGGGGCATGACGATTAGTTTTTATTATGTATTTAATATTTTATCAACCAAACAATATTTAAAGACAGTTTCAGGCTTGAGGGCTCTACTTCACGACTAACACGACTTAGCTCGTCCTTGACGGGAAATCTGTTACACAAGGTTATTTCCGGGTTATTTATGTAGAATAATCCACTTCAATTGGGTGACTCTTAAACTGTCAATGTGGCTAGAACTTTTTCAGCAGCTACCTCAGTTCAAATTCTAGGGGCTCCGTCAAGGTCAGGTATAAGTGAGTGTATGCCTTGTTTTAAAAGCAGATTCTGAATGAACTGTGGAGAGTTTGAACAGAAGGAAGGCTGGTCAGGTGGCAGATCTATAAAATTAAAATGAAAACAGCCACACATATGTTAAAGATTACCAGCTTTTTCATTTATTGAAAAATATAGCAGTTATTTCAAAGAAAGGAAAGTGAGAAAAGAAAATATATTAATATACTGTAAAACCAGGAATAGGGAGTAGAAAGAAAGTCGTAGATACTTGGCATAACACTACAGCCACTGAATAGAAAACAAATTGAAAACATTATACAGCTGAACTAGTTGTTTTTGACCGTTCTTATCTTTTTTGCCACTCACCAAACAGCAGCTGTTGGGCTATGGAGAACTTTCAAGCAAACCTGGGGCAGTAAGTATTTGCAAATTCCTTTATGTGATTTATTCTGTCCTCCTTTGAAAAACATAGCAAATGCCAGAAAGTTAGGATAATTACAAGAAAATGTTTCAGAGTAACTTTGTATAATTTTCCGTAATTCTGTTTACCTATTTTAGAATTCCAACCCCTCTAATCTGAGTAATTTTAAAGCTTGCAAATACAATTCTGCCTGCAGATCTGCTCTTTAGTTTTTTTTAAAAGCCACTTACATTCTTCTGGTTCCCACACTAGTACCGCACAGTCTCACTACTGATAACAACGATTGCTTGCTGTAATTATCTATGGCACAAGTCACATGTACTCTTACTTGATCAATGGCAGATAAGGAGTGACTTTCTTTTATGTGACATTTCTTGGTGAGGGATTGCAGCTCCCCGCATGCTACACAAACCACATATTCCATTATGGAGCAAAGCGAGTAATAGACGGCTTAAGTTTGGCCCAACAAAATGGAAAAGCAATCTGACTCAAATCATACTGTACGTGTACACAGAAAGAAACCTGATCTAACTTTCTGCTAACATCCAATAGCATGGTTAAAACATACTTGGCAATTTTACCCAGATTGCAATCTATTGTAAAAAAAAACCCCTGCAATCTGTGCATGTAGACATTGTTCCAAAACATTAACCCGGGGCAGAATAGCTTGATATGCTGATTTGATGTGCACAACCCTGCCTCAATGCCACGACGGAGAATGCAAAAAGGTCAGGCATTATTCATGGTCACTAAAAAGTAAAGTACGCCACTCTTTCTGCCTATTTTAGAGCTTTAACCTGTTGAATGAGCCTGCACTGTGAAAACAACTGACGCACGAAAAGCAGGCCACCCTTCCCTCTGTTGTTTTTTGACCCCGCTGCTTCTGGGGCAGTGGCGGCCAATCATTTTTGCACATTTAATGAGTAGACAGCGAAAGGCCCGATTAAATTTGATTTAACCATCGGTTTCCCCTGTCATTTAGGTTGCTTAAAGGGGGCGGAAGAAGAGGAGTGGCCAGTTCAGGTAATATCTTCCACTCTCACTGCCCCCCTATATGGTTCAAGCCGTGTCGTTCTATCTCCACCTTTAGAGACAAACCTCTACACCTGTCTATTAGTCAGAGTATAACCAGTGTTCTACTGCATCAACTCCTTTTCAAACATTTCTTGCATCCCTATTCTTCTGACCTGCTTATCCTACCAACTTCCAACGTAATGACGTGGTATGAGCTACGATAACGTCGACGCGTGTAAGTTGCGCCCCCCCCCCTCCTCTCCTCTGTCCCGTTTAAGTTCAGGACACAGGACACATACAAAAAAAGGCCTCTTTTTCTCGGACAACACAGCTTTTTTCCTTAATTTAAAAGCACGCACTCACAGTGAATGGCTTTGTAAAAGTATTCTACCACTAACACAAAAATTGCTAACCTCGCATACCATTTCTCCCTTTAATGTGTGCTCTTAGGTATGTAAGTAGCGCCCCTGGTAAGGATGTTGATTCATGGAGCTGTGGGTCGCCGGTTCCATTACCACTCGAGACACATTTGCTTGAGTCCCGAGTGGGGAATCGAACCGGCGACCCACGACTCACTGACTGCTCATGAACCTACAAGCCAAACCAGGGGAACTAACTTCACATACCAGGTATTTGGACGAAACCGTATGATGTCGTTTATATGTTTGACTTTTTGTCCAATTAGGAGGCGGATTTTAGTGAGGAAAAAGTATCACTAGTAGTAGTGTCGTGTTTAGCCCTGTAATTAAGTGCCATGTAGTGAGCTCCCACGCAAACAAGCTGGCTCCCTCTGTTGTACCATGACGTTAATTAATCTAATCTGAAAAAGCCCAAATCAAAATGTTTAAGACATAGCAGTGCACATTAACAATTATCCGTCCCTTATTAAGAATAACTAGAGCTGGCTATAGATTTAAAGAGTCACAAAATGCTATCCAACTCAAATACAACAGGCTACGTTAGACCAACGTCCAGATACTATATGTACATAAAATACAGTAAAAAAAAAAAAAAAAAGAGGCAGAGGTCACCAAATTAAATAAGATGTGACCAAAATGAATCACCACCTCTGCTACTTAGTGCATGCATGGATTTCAAATTCAGCTCTTGTGCCTTCCCCCCCCGTCCATCCATCAGATTCTGTAGTCGACAATAAACATTAAGTGTGTGACCCCACACACACCCCTCTCCAAATGTGATATTCGTGTGATTGACAGCTGGGAGTACACTACTAACCTTGTGGGCACCCTTTAACATTACCGATGGATTGCTAATTATTCCACCTTTCGAAAGGGACACAGAACACAGAAGCCTTTTTTTTTCTAAACAAAATCTCCCAATTCTAATGACAACAAAGTAGTTGCAGAAAAAAATGTCCAGCCAGTCCATATACCCAAACCTTCCAAGAGTGCAACATTGTGAGCCAGCAAGTCTGCTCTCTCAGCATGCACCCTGCTTACGTCTCCTTGCTACGGCGCAGTGAATAAGGCTAAGTTGGTTTCATTTAGAATGTTGACAATGTGTGCAGCGATTTGTCTACAGGAAGCTTGAAACAGAGGTGGCCCTGCCTCTAAATCCTTCTCCTGCTCTCCCCAGGTTGTGATGGCCTCTCAGCACCCGGTCGACTCGATGAGCGCTGCAGAAAACGGCCGTGCGGCCCGCACCGGTCGGGCTACACTCGGATCTCGTCCTCGTCGTCCTCGTCCATGAAGGTGAAATCCCTGTCGTGCTCCCCGCGGGGCGAACTGTACTTTGCGCTGTCCGTGTCACCGTCGTGGAGGTGGTACGGGCCTTTCTCCTCGCTGACCGAGCCGGAGCTGGACACGGAGCAGCTGTCCAGGTTGCGGTGGCTGTTTCTGGTGGGGAGCTCCGGGGTGTAGGGGTCCACCGTGGCCTTCTGCTGGTACATGCGAGGCGGCCTTGCAGGGGGCTGCTCCTCCACCTCGTCGGCATCTATGTGGGGTATGTGGGAAGGCGACGCGCAGCCCTCGCTAATCTTGCCTTCCTCGTAGCCGAGGTCGTCGTCCTCCAGCCCTCTCTTTTCCATCACGCTCAGGATGTCCCCGAGCATGGAGGGTCCCAGGTCGATGTGGAAGGACATCATGGACTCGGCGTGCTTCATCCCGCCGCCTTTAGGCATGGATGGAGGCAAATCTGTGAGTTCGCCAAAGTTGTGCTCGTCAAACTCGGCGTCAAGCGTCGCCATCGCCGCTGCTCCATTACTCGCCCTGCTGTCGATCTCGGCCAGCTTCTTCATAGGGCTGGAAGACGCGCTCTTCGGCAGCTGGTGGCTTCTGTGGGCGTCCTCATCGTTCAGGTACGGCAGGGATATGGCGTTTTTCACAAAGTTGGACGAGCCACGGGAAGGCGCCGTCATATTGTAGTCGTACTTGTCCGCCCGGTTTACTGACTGAGAGCGCTTGCTGCTCCGGAAGGTGCGGGACAGCAGCCCAGGTTTGGGGCCGGGGGATCCCTGCTTTGTGTCCGGCTCCCTGGGAGGCTCCCCCGAGCGGGTGCTGAGGAAGGAAGTGTCCCCGAAGGCATCGCCTCCTCGGCCCACGTGCATGGTGTGGCGGAAGTCCCCCAGCGGTGCACTGATCATCTCTGGCGTCAGGTCAACCCGAGACCGCCGCTTCGATTGGTTCGAGTGGTTGACCAGCTGCTTGAGGATAGGCATGGCGGCAGTCCCTTACTCGCAATCCACAGGGAGAGGTTCAACAAGGTTCTGCAGGAGGATTCCTTAGTTTCCAGCAATTGGATGCGATGGCGTCAAGGCAAGCTTCCTTCCAGGTGTTTAATGGTTGCAGCCATGTTGTTCCTCCGGCCTGGGCTTCATCTTATGGTTGGATAACCCTGTGAAGAAGAACGGGGAAACATTAGTGTCAATTAAGCACGCATGTAAATCAGTGTAAACACAATTGAATGCTCGCGAATGTAACGCCACTTTAAATGCCTCCTGACAGAGTAATGTTCCTTCCTTCCAGGTGTTTAATGGTTGCAGCCATGTTGTTCCGCCGGCCTGGGCTTCATCTTATGGTTGGATAACCCTGTGAAGAAGAACGGGGAAACATTAGTGTCAATTAAGCACGCATGTAAATCAGTGTAAACACAATTGAATGCTCGCGAATGTAACGCCACTTTAAATGCCTCCTGACAGAGTAATGTTCATTTGTTTGTCCTTCTCTGACCTGATCTGCATGTGTATGGAAGCTCTCCCTACCAGAGCTTCAAAGTGAAGCCTCAACTTGGTGATGTTGAAGTCTGTAAATGTGTTCTGTAAAAGTTCACAGCGCATTCAAACTGTGACACTACCCCCAGTTAAAGTCTAGCGTGACAAAATGGGTTCGCATCCAAACGATTCAACAAACAATTCTTTTGATACATTTTCTAAAAACTCTCAAAAATAGGCCGAGCCGTCGCATTCCGTTTCTGAAAAGGGGCTGCAGAGTCTGCCACCGCTGCTGTGCTTTGGTTCCCACTCAGGCCTCTCACCGTTACATAACCACCGGGACACAGGATACTGGGAGCTGGAGCCGCTCATGCCGGCAGGGATAAAAGAATGGAGTGGAACGGCATTTCTTTAGCCTGGGTCGTCTTACTGCTACATTCTACTGTTAACCAAGAGAATAAATGTTTCCACCCTTACTTCTATTTGCCTTCTTCTCTGTTTCACATAACGATGGGCCTGTGATTGTTTAGCACTGAAGACAACACCACAAACAGAATATTGTTCACCACAACAAAACGCTGTAACTCAACGTCCAATGCCAATTGCCCATCAGGTTCGGTGATGGCCACAAACTCAGACATTTCTAGTGTAAACAAAGCAGAGTGCCCTCGACTTCGTTAAGGTCGCGGTGATCCCGGATTCGCGTCCATCATCTGTGACGTTACCAGCTGATAGCGTGGCTCGTTCCAGAGCGCAGGCCAGCCCACTCGCCAGTGACTACAGCCTCGAAACGCGATGCCAGAAGAGATTTAAAAACGCCCCACTCGTGGGCTACATGCATGCGTTGCTGACATTAACAAGGCTCTCAATTGTTTCAGCCAGACAACAGTCCCGTCATTCTCAGTGACCTCCAACTCGAGCTAAAGCCTACGCTGGAGGCCTGCATGCGTACCCAGGCCGTGAATGAATGGGGGCTTCGCTCAACAATATTCCAAAGCAACGTCACCCGTGAAATGTGTGGATCTCTGACAAGAACCCATTCAATTCGCAAAGGCAACTGCAGCACTGGAGGGAACAGAGAGAGGGGGGGAGGGGAGGGGGGGGTTGACGGGTGAAAAAACAGATCACTCCCGAAATGAAATGAACTCTCGGGCTATTGCAAAGAGGTTGTCTTCTATATTTCCTCAGTAGAGACGCAGTGTCCACACACCAAAACAGACAATAAAAAAAAAAGGCAAATTCTACAACAACAACAACAACAACAACTGGATTTGGCTTGCAGTTGGGAAAGCTATTCAAACAGCGACTGGATGCCAAATTATAAGATTATGGCTTGGGAGAAACACATGCCAGTGTCTCCGAGCAAACCCGCAGCGGCTGGATCGACGCAGTGTGGTCCATCATTAGCCTACTTTATTACGTTGGGCCTGGAGCGGTAGCCAATTAGTTCTGGCGCACAAAAGGCCGCTGAATGTGTGACTGACCAACTCAAGACAGCGCACCAACCGATGCGCTACTCCCCACTGCTCACAGTTGAGTATTTCTCTATAGCAACGGCAAAACAGGGCACAGGCTACCAAGCAGGCTTCCTGTCTCGAAGCCTGACGGAGACCCGCGGGGAGAGAGACTTTAGCCCCTACATGGCGAGATCAGCCCATTCGCATGGATTAACCCTTCCTGGTGGTCGCATGCGGGGCAAAAAAAAAAGACGATCGACACTGGGAGGAGGAATGCTTTTGATGTGCGACGTCACCGGGAGACATTCCGGCTCAGAATAAAAGATGACAGTGGGCGATCAAATATCAAAAGGTGCAAACCTCACACCTTAAGCCATTCGAGGAAATGGCCCATTTTAGGCCGGAGGAGGAGGGGGGGGACACCATGCTGTTTGATGAGGAATACTTTCAAACCCCCAATAGGATCATCAAGAGCCCATTATTGTGCGCATGACAAAGCTGGCCTGCAGGCAGTTCTGTCACATTCAGTTGTTACCTTTCAGTACTTCGAAAATATTTGAGAAAATGTAACGCTTGTAAAACATTCTCTGATATTCGAAATTACAGGACGTTTTTAAAGTGGCTACATTCTACTAGAGAGCAGCATCGAACACCCTTCCTCACCGAGAAGAAACATTTTGGAAACATTCGTCGAAAACAACAAAAGAATAATAACGATAACATCCTTTACAAAAAATAAAATAAAAAAAGAATGATCTTAAGCAATGATAAATCGGACTCGCCTGCGGGGGCTATTCACCGACCAATTATCCCAGCTCTGACAAATCCCGATTGACAGTGATGTGATCACTACACCCGGGTGCACACTCTGAGGCTCCTCCGCAAAACACAAACACCGTGTACCCACTTCACACCGAGCCACCACAGTGCTTTTAACACAGAACGCCTGTTTATCACGGCCTATGGGCTCAGCTGAGAACAAACAGGGCCACGCTCAACAGCGCTGACCGCGCAGCTGCGAGAGTGAACTCGGCTCCGGAGAAGTTCCGAAAACACAGAAACACATTTACAGGCGGACAGGGAATAAATGCACTGACCAGAGCAGCGAGACGCGAACGAGGCCAGACGGATCCTCTGGAGCAGCTGCTCACGCATATTTCCGTTCCCCTTCAACTGTAATTTGTTATCATCCGCCGTGCTTTTCATTTTATTGAGCAGAGTAAGGATGGAAGACGATATACAGCAGGCCTTTTGACATTGCATTCTACACAACGCTGCCGCGCGTCTGTCCTCGGCCATTCACCGGGCCGAAGAGCAGGGTTTCCAGTCTGGCCTGTGTCGCCCCGACGGCACACGCCCTCTCAATTCGGCCGAGGGCAGCATTTCCCTCTCGGCACTCTTTTTACATGATCACACGGCCCAACAGGCAAACGGATCACGTTTCCATAACCGCAAGCGCCAGCTACGGAAACCGAGGCGCAAACACGCATCCTCTCCGTGTCGGAGCACCGAAGAAGCCCCGAGAGCTCAAGTATCAAGACGGTGGGAATCATCGCCTCAGCCACTGTGCCTGGCCGGCGACGTAGCCTGTACGTAACCGCGCGCTCAACGTGCCACACGACTCCGGCTCAAACTGAGACAAGTGGTGACAGGGCTCCGCATGATTAAGAGCATCCCCGCGTCACCGGAAGACCGATGGGCACGGAATGACATAGCCGCCGCCACCACCACGCTCAGTCTCCCGCTTGTAATCCCGGGGATCACAGGCGCCATACAGTCCTCAGCCGTCCCATTCCCCTTCTACTCAATGAACAGAGCAAAGCACAAGCAATCACTGCTCAGCTGCCGTCAAGTAAAACCATTCGGCACACACAAGAGCTGCCAGAGTTTCTCGAGTTATTTTTGACTGCATTAGATTTTTTAAAAACAGAGACAGAAAAAAATAAAGAGTGTCATCATTTATTCATAACGTGCATATGTACCACGACGGTTCTAGGATTGTCAATGTTGTCTGGCAGGTTCACTCGATGTCTACAAAATAAAATGAATATGAATAATGAATATGATCTCGACAAATATGATTCTCCACTTTCAAACCAATCTTCAAAAACACCAGATTTAGATATTCGATTCCAGAATTTGAACGAGCGAGAGTAAAAACTTCTTAAATAATACAGTCAGAACATTCTACTCTTGCCTCTTCTTTGTTTTTTGTTTTTAGGAGATATCGTTTTCAACACGGAGACTCTGCTGTGTGAGCGACAGGAAAAGTCCTGCTTTGTTTAACCTTGAACCAGCCCGAATCCCCTCCGTTGTTCAATGCTATTGTCAGCAACATTGAAATGCAAATGAAGATAGGAGTTACTCGGCGGGATCTATGACATTGCTAATCAATTCATCAACGGGACTGCATAAGAATGGGACATTCTGAACTCGGGCAAAAAAAAAAAAAAAAAGGTCGGCAAACTTAATTTGCTCCCCTTCTGCAAGGCCCACAGCCTCGAACCCAGACATCTGATTCCCACGGGGGGGGCCTCTGAAATAATAACATATTCTTTTCCACAGTAGCATCATGGAATCATTACCACAGTCCATCAAAGCAGCAGGGGTAAAAGAATATATATTTTTTAAGGTGCGACAAAACTCACAACAGACCCCATTTAATTCGGATTATTGTTAAATATAGTTTCAATATAATGAATAACATTTTATTAAATGACGCCTATCACAATGGAGGACAAAATGATGGTCGAAACCCCTGACAACGTGGCGGTTAATCACAAAAAAATCTGCAAAGGGGCTGCTATGGAAGAAAATATGAGACCTCATCAACGACGTACGAATTGGATTCCACCTCACAAACGTGCAGCCTTGGTGTGAGCACATTAGAAAAAGCCACTTCACGTCAGCAAGCTCACTCGGCTGCATTTTTCCTCCCCGAGCGTCTCAATGCCTCGGCCTTGTTTCTCGGAAAAAAAAACACACACCTGCAACACTTCATGAATCCGAATAAGATGTCAACCCGAGGCCGTGAAACAGTTGCATAACACATGGGATGTGATCTCCCGCAAAGCCGCGCGGATCTGTCACCAAGCGAGAACGACGCCATCCACCTTATCGCCGCCTGGTACGGAGGGAACCGGTTCTTCCGGCTCCGCTTCATAACCAGTCACATAGCTCAAGGGCGGACTCTCGATGACAAAGGGCAGAAATATACTAAACAGAAACGGACAGACGGATGTGAATGTCATGACGGACCCGGTGCCACCTGGCTCATGTGTCGAGGGAGATGCCTACTGTGTTTCTCACGGGTGCGACGGCCACACTGCAATCATTGTCTTAAAAGGAACCCGTGCTCAACGTGATCCAGGGCATTTAAATGCACCTGGAGTGCTCTGTGCCATTCAATACTACACCATGGGAATAAAAGGATTCGGCTGAGAAATAGCGAGAGGACGCAAATAACCACCTCTGACCACGTTGGAAACGACACGGCACATCCATAACCATTGGGTGTGCAGGTGATGACTATCTGGCAAATATTTAGCGTTTACATTACTGCAACTATCAAAAAGTAGGACCAAGACAGCAAGTTGAGGCAGGTGTATAAAACAATTAATAAATGAACAAAATGCATTCAAAAGCTTTCTCCTCCCACAAGCTCTTCTTCAATGGAGTGTTCTACCGTAATTATGTGTCTGCTATAAATATAGTTTAATCAAATTGCACAGGAAAAGTCACCGCCAATGATGGTTAACTCGAGCATTGACATGTCAGAAATTGTGTATTTAAAGGGGGAAAATGTTGGTTTTAGTCGAGAACCGCTGAACGTAAACAAACCCTATTCGTTTCAAATCTCCTCGGGGCTGGCATAAAAGCGTAATTAGCGAAGTGTTCTGTCGCCAGGCTTGTCCTCACATGCCGTACGCAAACTATGAAATTATGCTTTGCGCCCTGAGGCATTAGGGAATCACAAAAGTTTTCTAAAACACAGCAGTTTGCTCCAAATAAAATGCAAAATGCTTAAAATAACCCAATTACAGGAGTGTGTGCGTGCGTAACAATAGGGTTCAACTCATGTGGGAGTTGCCACCACTATGTCACATTATGTCCTGGAAACTAAAGGATAAAGCAACAGAGGAAGAGATTGGCATGGCGATACCAGCTGCGCAAACATTCAAATAAAGGCAATGTTTTGCATAATTCGATTTTAAGATGGTGGTGATTTTGCAGCTCCAACGGACCTGAAAAATTTGCGTCGGGCCGGATCTAAAGAAAGGAGAGGTGTCCGGAAATGGTCTTTTTATTTCACTGAAAACACGCCCATGCTCGCGTTGAACGGCTCCAAACAAGCTCCAACGGCTGAGTCAGGGAAATATCCCGACAATCAGCAGGACCGTGGCAGAAGTACGACAGGCCCTCTGTATCTGTGTGTGCGCGGGTCTGTATCCACCTCCAGGGCCCCAGTTGCCGTACCGACAGAAACAAACCCACGGGAGGCTTAGTGGCGGCGTGTTCAATGTGAGCAAATAAAACCAGCATGCCTGGGCCGGCCCTGTGCTCCGTGTCAGGAGCCCAGGGCAGCGAACGCACGAGCACACATCCACCTCCCGGTGCAGCACCGGCCCTACTCTGTCCTACTCTTTAAATAAATTAAAAAAGAAAATCTGCAAAAAACCCAGCTGTGACCTCAGTACACCCTGTGACGCAATCGCCACGTGACTTGCTGAGTACACTTTTTTTCCCCCTCTCTCTCTCTCCTTAATCTTTCCAAATCCTGACATGCAGAAGCAGGGGACAGGCTCCCAAGCGACGTCCCTGCGTTTCCAGTCGAGCCGGGCCTTTCATAAAGCAGCCGCTCGGCCATGGTCGGACGGAGCGTTTCCTCAGCTGCTGGGTGGGCTGCCACGCTGTGCTCCAGCCAGAGAGGGATGAGAGGGAACTTGGGAAAAAGAAACAGAAAAACAACAACCCCCCAAACAGATAATGAACCTAACTCTTGATACTTTGTTTTTGGGGGTGAAAAAAAAAAGCTCCTCCAATCAATATATGAAAAATGTACTGCATGTAAATGTGAAGGGGAGCAGACAGGGTGGAGGTGCAGGCGCAAATGGAGGGAGGCGCGAAAGGCACCCTCAGAGGGGGCAAGGAGGGTGTCGCCAGTGAGAGACGTTCTTACACCACAGGGGCTGCACTGTCCCGCGAGTGCGCGTGTGTGCACATGAGAGCACATGTCTAATTGATGGCTGAAATCCATCCAATCAGGCTCTGACAAATGGGCAGCGTTCACGCCTGGCACCGGAGGGCCGGTTCTGAGCCGAGCACCCAGAGTTAACCGTCCGATGGCCACCGGCAGACGAGACAAAGCAGAATTTCTACCGAGGGCTGCACTAACGAAAGACAGGGGGGGGGGCAATACAAAAGGGCCTGTTACAGTGGGGGACGTCAGCTGCACTGTTAACTCTCCCTGGAGTTGTTGAGTTCACATTTACCCTCGCCATACGGACTGCAATTTTTCCCAAAGAACCGAGGTCAACTGCTCAGGAACGAGACCACGGAAAACCATTTATGCCAAATCACCAAAGAGATAAGCCAAAGACCAGACTGCAAACTTCAGACTCTGGACTCCAAAAAAAAAAACACACACACAGACACTTTCGTGGAAGATAAGTGGCCGTTTCTGCACTTTTCCCTTTTCAGCCGCTCCTGGAATCCCCGTTCATCAGCAGCATCCCAGCTGAAGTCAACACACAAAAACAGCTGTACAAGGGCATCGGGCACCGAGCCCCGAACGACATGATGAGTTAATAGACCCCCCGCAGTGTTAACTTAAACGACATCATTGGCAGACAACACAACCCTTTCTCACAAAAGGGGACATGGAGGCACACGCGAACATGGCCCCTTCAACCCGCCAATAGCGATTCACATGAGTTGACAAACTTTGGGGTAGAGAAAGACATGATAAATAAAACCACTAAAGGAGGGATCGCAGGAAATATGTCAAAAATAATCCAAATGTCGTTTTATGAACAGAAATTAATTTAAGTACGTGTTAGGCTAAGGGTTTCGGCATTAAGTCGTGACAATGAAGGTTAGGGCACTTAGAACTATAGAAGGACAAAAATGCCTCTGTGTGTGTGTAAAGTCCATCAACAGCTCCAGGTCTAAGTGCCATTAGAAGGTTCAAGGGTCATCTGAAAGAGTATCTACTATCCTGCTGGTAACAAGCAGTTCGAAAACAAACACGCATCAACACACACCCTGTCAGCTCCCGAAAGGCACATGTCACACAAAGCACAATAGACAAGTAAGAATAAAATAACAATGCCATACTGAGAAGGACGAAAACCAAACCCTCCTGGCACGCCCAAGCACATTCGTGGATAATTTTTTTCTTTTAAATACACGAGATGTGTCTCGAAGGTGACCCAGAGACCCATTTGCATTTACCCAATACAAATAGACAAAGGCCCGAGATGTTAATCTATTAAGGTATCATGACCTTTCATCACAGTCTTTTCACAGCACGGGACAGCCGCCCTGGAAATGTCCTCTAGTGGCTTTCACAGGAGGATGTGCAAGTCCTTAGGGTGTGAAGGGCCCCACAATGGTCCACGTCACGACTGTTCCCATCTCCTGAACCAGTTTCCCGGCATGATTCGCGAGCCCAGGGGTGACGGCGCCACGCCAACAGCCCTCCTTTCTCTCCTTCACTACGCTTGAGAGAGAAACCACCTGTTTCGGTGTCACAACAGTGCCGCCAAATAACGAGGGCTCGCTGGACCGCATACAGGCCAGACCGATGGCCAGGTCCAGCCGGCTGCCCCGCCATCAACAGCCATATGTGCCTTCAGTATATGAGCCACCCGTAGTTCAGTAAAAAAAAAAAAAGAGAGACCGCAACCATGGTGGTGAAAACTTTAATGCAATTGTAAGTGGCGAGTGGCTAACTAGCTAATGTGTATTCCATGGGAGTCAGGGGACAGGGTTGGTGGAACTATGACTGCACAAGGCTCTAGAACAGAAAATGTGCAATGCAGGAAATACAGCTGAGCTAATACATCAATTACGAATATACATCAACCACTTGATTATTATCAGATTCAAATTCTATGCACAAAGCAAGATATTTTAATCAAGAGTGGGAAAATATATAAATGATAAAAGCTTTAGAAGATCGCAGTTTATCGGATTGGGCTAAATTGGGGTTTATCTGGGGAAATTGTGGTATTCGTCATCCCGGGTCATATTTTCATAATTGTCTTTTCTATGACCATCGGTCATGACAATATTTGAATAAATGGGGCCTACGTGCAGGACGATAACAGAAAATGGCTTTTATCAGTGAAAGGCTCAAACAGCTTTCCAAAAAAACTTATCTCAAATATTTGCCCTTGAGTGTAGGATAAATACGCAGACATTTCTTTCCGCCAAAATATCCTTTCAGGACGCCCCACCAGGTTCAAAACGATAAGTCTAAATCAAACGGCTATGACCTACATCTCAAAATATGTAAGTGGATTGTGTGACAGGCTGGTCTGCCACCCAATGACGGCTAATGATGCGCTATGTTGTTCTAATAAAAACCTGAAATGGCAGAGGATGTTCTGTCACAGGAACACTCCACCAAGCTGGCCATGTTTGGCTTCCCAGGAACTACACCTCAGGCGTCATAATTGTGCAAACTGGTTTAACAGCTTCAAACAATGCAGCTGAGGACATAAACAAACGACGGGTGCTTCATGAGTGACTACGATAGTCTGTTGAGTAAACCCTTAATATACGTTACTTTGAGGCAGACGTTTGGGAGTTGTTGAGTCAATCTGTCGTAGGTGTTGGCAAGCAGGGAGTGAGATGACTTCCACGAGGAGTGCTCTTGAAGAAAAGCAATCCCAGTCGAGCCGGTTATTTTCCGCCACAATAATCGTGATACGCGGAGCGGGGTTGACTGGGTGTCAACTGCATGCGTGCTGTTGCACCAAAGGAAAAGAGAAAGTGGCCCCTGAACTTGAAAACGGCCAATATAGTTTGTTGCGGTAAAGGACGGGCCTGGGGTGTTTTTTTTTAATGGTATCTGAATATTGACAGATTTTCATGTTTGGCCAAATATCACTGACAGTCTTTGGCATCAATTACAAAGGGAGACCGAAGGTCTCAGTCGGGGGAAGTCGGAATAATCATGTTTTACAAATAACGATTGATGGAATTCTGCTTAATCTGTTACTCTGGCTTTAAGGTCAACGTTATATATACACGCTGTGCAAAGCCAGGGGCCCTTGACGTAATGTCAAGATTATGCATCCAGAAAAAGTCTGCTCAAAGCTGAACTCAAACATCCTCTGCATATTTTCATCCCTTTAAGTTCAAAGGCTGTGTGCTTGCTTTGCAGGCGGGGTGAGTCCTGTGATTGTGTGAGACAAAACAACTCTATTTGCTAGGTTCAAGATGAGCCTCAAAGTTTTTTTCCAGTATCAACAGTAGAAAAAAAAATTACACACCCCTTCGTGTTTGAAGTGATTAACGGTTCACACAAATCAGGGGGCTTCTATGGCAACCTAACCGGAGTGCTTTACTGAAACCAGGCCAGGACTATTTCAAGTGATGGGTTTTAGGTGCCACCTAAATATATAGTAAGAACTCTCTTGCTCTGGACACATTCATTTTCCTCAAAGATTATGACGAGGCCTCTCAAAACATGTTACCTGTAATTGACTGACACCCCCTCCTCGCCCAACTCCATGACCGTTTGCACACTCCTCATAATTGCAACAAAACCACGCAGAGGAGCAAACGTCAAGACATTCCCCCCATCCTTCCCCGCTGGACTCCTACGGAGCTTGGGATAAAGGTGGGTGGATTACTGAGGCCGCAAACAATTTACATAGGCATTTCCTGAGGCATGGGAAGCAGCGGGGAACACGCAATGCAGTGTGAGTTATCACATCTGACTACAGTTAGCCAAACTGTAGTCCTACTCTCTTATAAACAAAAGTGAAACATTTATGCGCCATTGAGCTTTCCCAAAATACGGCACCCAGACACGCGCTAATAAAACACAGACAAGAAAACTGTCCTCCACTTTAAGTAACTGCGAGAGAAACAGCCTGGAGTTACGGTTTCCATGAGCGCAAATGACTGTAACGGCCTCTCCCCAGCCCCCACTCCTCCGCACACTCTTTCCAGTATAAAACTGTAATGACCTCAGAGCATTTCGGAGTCGGGCAGGTAGCCAGCTTCCTCACTACGCAGCAGCACTGTCCTCCCGAGCAAACCGAAAAAGCAGTCGAAAAAAAGCGCAGTCACACACACACACACACACCCCTCCCCTGTGACTCTGCAGCACGCACAATAGATCTTGATGGAGAGATATCTGCCTGGCAGCTCTGGAAAAGCTATACACTAAAGCGATGAAAGGCCTGGAGTGTGCGTTACGCCACTTTTGCCACTGGGAAAAGACACCGAAAACGCTGCTGGTGTGTATGGTGGTCCGCCAGAGTCTGACCTCGGCCCACATCTCTGCAGACAACTCCAAGGGGCACAGACGAGAAACTATGAGACAGATTTCGCTCTATCACAGGCCTACCATCGTTGGGTGAACGATTCATCAAGCAAGTGACAAACACTGACCAGCCACAGGGCAGCTGTTGTGCGAGTAGGAGGAGGTCAAAGGGCAACAGACGTACAACAACACCACCAAAGCCGAGCCCATTAGTCAATATGTCCTCCTACATTTGCCCAGACCGACAGTTTAACAACAACAAAGCTTTACATGCGGCTGCTGAGTGCGGAACAATGAAAGCAAACGTTATAAAAACCGACCTGCAGACTTTATGGTCAACGTAGTTAAAGTCAAGCACACCCTGTGCTGCCTTCAATTACAGAATGATGAATGGGGCAGGCCAGGTATACAGCCACTGTGTCAATTGTGGAGTAAATGACTCGGCTCATCAGCCATTGTGACCACCAGAGGCAAGTGTCACGCCTGTAAACACAAACGGGAACCACTGACTAATGGAACGGGAAGATTGACAAGTTTGGGAGTGAGGGACTGGCGTACTTTTTTTCCCCCTAACTGTGCGCAGGGAGTCCATTTTTTGTTTCCGCTGTATTAATGATAGCAGCTCTCGGCGAGAGAAATCAGAAGCGGCTCAGTCCATCTGCCTGCACTGATTAAACCATATCCCGTCCCGCAGCTTGAAACAGTAATTTGGGACAGACTCCGAAACCTAGTTCCCACCGCTTGGTATGAACCAACGCAATAAAGTTATCCTGGATTCGAAAGACAACCCAGGGTTCAAAATCCAATGAGGTCACCGATGCGCCACTTGGAAAAACACACAACAGAAGCTCAACGCAAGTCCAATGGCCAAGCTCCAAGCTGGTGACTACGGGGGTAACGCAACTATTTTAAAGTTGCCCCTGTACGACCAAGATAAGCAGCCACGAGTTTGTCAACAGACTCCACTGTTCGGCACAATCTGGAAGTATTATCTTTAAACTTTAAACGCCAGGGGGGGTCGTTGCCCTCGCTCCATACGGAACAGCAGAGAGCTGAATGGGACTGACTGAATGTGACCACAAGCACACCCAACATTCAAGTAAGATGCAGATTCCACTACGACCTTAATCTCTGATACGTCAAAGCGTCACACACACACACACACACACACACACACACACACACACAACAGCAGCACCATCTCAAGAGCGATTCGTAAATCCAGCCCTGGCACACGACACAACAAAAACGCGCCAAACAAAGTGCGACTCACCACCGCGCTACAGCTGGCTATAGGAGATACACAAACAGCGAGTGAAGTGGGGGAAAAACAGCCATACCTAAGTTTACGTCGCGAAGTTTGAGGTTGTAGAAATCCCGACTTTTCCTCGGTGTACACAGGTGGGGGACAGGACAGCTCGACGCACGAACACACACACCGGCGCGCGGAGGGACGCTGATTGTCCTCGATTGGGGGGCGGGCGGGGAACACTTCCTGAGGGACACACCGCTCGACTCTCTCTCTCTCTCTCTCCAGAACTTCGCTCCAGTGTGGCTGTGCGCACAGAGCGTCTCCCCTAGCCCCGCCCCCCTGCCCGCGCGCGGCTGCGCGTTAAAGGGACAGACTCCTGTTTACACCACGACCACACAACAACAGGCTGAACGTGCACACACGAGCGAGGTCTGACGACCCCACGCTGGCAACACAACTTCAGAGCACTGGAGTTTGTGTTGTGTGTCTTTTTTTTCATTTTTTTTTGTTATCCTACGAAAACGTTTAAGAACGTAAAATATTTCCCCCTGACCCGTAGGCCTTCTCTCTAAACTGCCTGTGTTGGAAAAGTTATGTTTTACTTTGAACCCAGAGGGGTGTTGGTTTATAATGCCTGCAATAGTCAATATGTGTGCCTCCGCGCTGGTTACACGTTGGACTTCATCCTCGGATAAAAGCAGATACAAAAAAAGGCAGCTTTAAGATTCCGGCACTAAAAGTGGGTCACAAGTGCTAAGATTACAGGAAAAGTATTCTCTAACAACCCCACTCTCTCTAGTGCACACAATACACAAATACAAACTTTGACGCAGACGAATATGCACTGCAAAAAATAGCCTAGTTGAAGCCTGATATTTCAAAAGTATTTTATATGAGAAATATGCTGTCTGAACATATCTGCATTGTCTCAACTATCACTAACTCAATATTCATGGGGGGGTGAGGGGGGACTTTTTGCCCTTTAACCCACTTACTTTTCATGAGTTCCACATCCGATTTAAAAAAAACAGAGACGAAGCAAAGTGGGCTAGAAAAAGCTTGTGCCTGTGCTGTTACAACAGTCATCTGGTCCTCAGGTGTGAACTCTTAACTCTTGCCATGCCACCGACGCCCATCTGTCTGTTCAAGCCTTTTCCACCCACCTGTAAACATCAGCGCTTGTATCCGATCTGCAATTATTACATGAAGGAGCAATTAGTGGCGCAGACCTTTACGGGCAGGCCTTTTTGGGATCTTTCAGAACGCCAGTGATTTTGTGCGGCAACACAAATCTTTGATGGCACGTTAGCCTGAAGCGGGCCCCCATATTAAATTATTGCTTCCTTGTGTGGCTTTGTGTTATAGGTTATGTAATGCACGCAGCCTGGAACGAACACAGTGAGAAAAGACGACACGGGGGACTCGCTCTTTTATCTAGCGGAAGCTCGTCAAACCGGACAAACCAACACTGTAATAAAAGCAACTGTGAGCGAATGTGAATTCATCCGAACAGCAATTTATGTCTGAATTTTCAGTTGCCTTGGATCCCGGAGAATATTTGTGCTGGGCCCACGCGCCATGGACACTAAAACTGCAAGAGGGGTTTGAGTGAGAGACTTGACTTACCAGAATGTCTACGGCCATTGTCCCACAATGCACATCAATTCTGAAAAGCGATTTAAGCCTCCACCGAACATGACATTAGAACAGCACTCATGAACGGCACCCGGGGAACATCCCCCTTTCTCAAATGAGTATTGTTGCTGCCTATATATCCTCATCAAATCCACAAACCACCCTCAGTGAAGCTCACAAATGAGGCCAATAAATTCAGGGTTTCAAAATCCTTTGAACCGCACCCTCTGTCTGAATGAATCCTCTAATAGTCCAACTGTGGGTTCACAAAGCTCAGGGCTATTTAGTACCATGCTCTGCCGTTTTAACAAGGACCACCAACTCTTTATTTTTCGCTGTCATTCAATTTCCGGAGGGAGGCGGGGGGGGTGTGTGGGGGCGGTGTGGAGGGGGGGGGGGGGGGGGGGGGGGGGGGGGGGGGGGGCGTAGGGAAATGAACATTTCAGCAAATGGAACGCCTCCTGTCTGTGATCCTTCTGGTGAAGGGGAAATTTCCCATGTGTTTTTTTTTTTTTTAAAGGGGGATTAGCGCTCTGGACACGCTCGTTCCAATTCCCTGTCCCGCCTCCTATCCCATCTAATCTCTTTTCTCCTCATGCCCGTGTGTTCAGTGGGTTAGCCCCAGATCGAGTTGACTGGGATCCAATTAGCATCTTACACCATCTGACATTGTGTAAGTGCTTCCGCCGAGCAATTACGTGTGCCGTCGGCTCACCTGCGCTTCAAAACAAACCTTTCCAGCAAATCACTTGACGACCTGAAATGCATATAGAAATCGCTTAATAAGGGGGGGTTTCACGCAGCGGTCGAGGCAGTTTCGCCAACCGAAGAACAACCGTTGTGCTAATGAACCGCGGTTATCGGAGAGCGGCGAGCAGGACGAAGAAGTCAGGAGGGGCCACTTGTAGCCAGATAACAGGATTTCACAGCGTCTGATCCAATTTATTGCCGCCCAGAGTAACACATTAGGTTAGGTGGAATTTCATCATTGAATTAGCCATCGACAGATCCTGCCGATTTGGCGCTTTACACCAAACATTTAAACACCCTCCCATTTTTTTTGCATGTTTCATGTTTTGGAGCGTAGGAATAATGGAATATCGTACTTGAGCCGTTCAGACGGATCGTTTCCTATCCCGTATCTGATATATGACGCACAATTGTAGGTCTCAAAATATTTTTCGCAGCAGTGAAATAACCACGGAGGCTATATATCGAAATGCCGCATGTCGCTTTAGTTCACATTACAAAAGTTATAGGATTTGAATTTCCCCATCAGCGGCACTTCCTCTAATCCCCTTCACGCTCACAGACTTCACTCACTTCCATTTCCCCCTGTACAATTTGCGATTGAGCATCCCGAGAGCTAACATTGAAAAATAATTTATTTCAGAAATGTACTGTGATCATATATTCATTCAGATTCTGCATGATAAGCCTTTGTTGCGTACAATGAAATCACCCCACAGAAAGAAAAAAAAAAAAGATAAGCTGATGTTTTTTTTATACTTTTTTTTTTTTTTTTTTTTCTTTACTATGGAAACTAGGAACACACCACTGAGTCTTCACTATAGCGTGAGTGCGCCTGGCGCAGGTGGCCGGACGGTGCCAACCCTCCGTGGCGTTACTCCAGGCAGGTTTACAGTTGCTGCAGGACAAACGCTTTACAACCAGACAAACTGAAGGATCTGTAAAGCATACACACAAGAAGTGTAATCACACACACACACACGCACGCAGACACACATTAGTATTTGGGACGGCACAGTCACACCTGAATAGCACAGAGCAGTTGATTACACAAAAGGGAAAGAGGTGAGGGCCATTCCATGACATCATCTCTTGGCGCAGGCCCAGCGCTGGCCCGTGATGGTGATCAGTGACAGACAAGAGTTATACCAGCAGGGGAGGAAACGGGGAAAAATCCTCTTGGCTTCTTATCACGACACGCCGTCGGCATCTGAGCACCCACGTGTAACGATCCCAGACTGCTTCGGACAGTTTTTGACAGCCCCGGTTTTCAAAGCATTCTCAGTAGACGTGTGCAGAATGAGACTGCGGCGCGTGTATATGTGGGCCGGCAAAGGGTTTGTTTTTTGTTTTTTTTTGGGGGGGGGGACAACAACGTATGGGCTGTGTATGCAAATGAATTCACAGCCCACTGCTGTCAGGATTAAAAGATGGCTCCCGTGGCGCGAGGCCAGCCATTGCGATGCCACAGTCGAGAGCACCACTAGCAGTTCAGTCACAATTGGTGCCAGATATCATAAATAAGTATTTCTCTACCAAGGCATCTTCGATTCACCGTAATACACGCACAAAAGAAGACTTAAAAGACTAAATCGCTTCAACAGATATACACCCATTTCATTTCTCCGCAGGATCCTTCAGGCACAGCACAGTCCCTTTTTGACCCGTCATGGGCAAATGTTGTCCAACTGAATATATTTGCGTGCTAAAGGCCAGAGAGCCGTTCCCATGGAAACACACGACTGTATCTCCACCTTAGTCCATCTTGAACTCTTCCAGCCAACACAATTCAGTGTAATTTGTTGGATTTGGCATCACATCCACGTCCATCACGTGTCACACCCTTCCTTTTAACATCCACGCCATCCAATCAGACATTTTGTCCTTTCACGTCCATAATATGGCTCCGTCTTATCAGTTTCCATCAACGCAGACAACGCATCAACATGATTTTGTCTTCTCGGTACATCTATTATATATATGTATATTTATATGTGTGTTTTCAAAGATACTTTGTACAGAATAAAAGAGATTACCATTTGAATGTGTCCCAACAGAAGTTACAAAAAAGAAGGAAACAAATGTAAGAAAAAGTCATGCAAATAGTTCAAATAGCAAATCAAAAGTGATAATAGTTGTTGCAGTGAGGATTTTATCAACCGGTGAGTCTACACTGGCACACTTCCACTCATTATACAAAAGAAAAAAGTGTTCCCAAAGGTCAAGGTCTCACATAGTGTCGTTCTGCATGTATCCAGGCAGAATAAGAAGAATGATGTATGAAAGAAAAGAAAAAGAAAAAATAATGAAAAGAAAGAAAGACACAAATGACTTGATTTGATTGACTGGGTATTATGCAATTGTATGTTCTCCTTCGATACGAGTTGGGTAGATATTTCCAGCAATTTTTATGTCCTTTTCAGCACTTTTCTTTTTCTTTTTCTTTTTTTTTTTTTACACGAAGGAAGAGAAGCCGGCAATGGGGGCCCGCGATCCTGGGGCCAGACTGCTAGGGGGCCTATAGAGGGTGCTGTGCTGGCTGGGGGGGTTGGAGCTCTGCTGGGAGGGGGTGGGAGTCCGGCTACCCTTGGGCCTAAACAGGCTGCCCTGGCCCTGGGGCTGGCCCTGGGCCTGCTGAGGCTGGGGGCTGGGTGAACTGAGCTGGGGTGGCAGCGGAGGTAGAGGAGGCAGCGGGGGCGGGGCGCAGTGATCGGGGTCGCCCGACTCGGACTCCGTGTAGCTGTAGGCCTGCGCCCGGGATATGCCCTTCTGCTGTCGGCGCCAGGAGTTGTAGTAGGTGGGGTCGCTTATGTAGTGGTTGACGAAGGAGTGGGTCTTCTGTCGGTTGGGGTCCACCTCGTACTCGCTGTCGCTGCCCTGTGAGAGACGGCAGAAGAAGAAGAAGAAGAAGCATTGATTGGCGGCGTTTGAGTGGGAGGATCCTGCAGAGTTTCCATGGAGAGCAGTTAGAGATGCTGAGGCTAGAAATGTAAATGAACATGAAGTTATTGAGTTATTGTTCACCTCTGTCTAAACGACACCAGACATGCACACACAACCTCACACACACGCGCGCACACACATCTACAACACAGCACAAGTACACATGAACATCAAAACATGGTCAAAGATGGTCAAAGCATGAACACGACAGGATGACTTGTTACTGAAGCGTGCATTGACAACGGACCACTGACACAAGACGGCAAAGGGCAATTCATCTCCGATATTTTAACCAGCCAGTCACAGGACTGACCGTGCGATGAAGGATATAAGATCTCTGTATCCTCACCACGCCAGCGAGGCGAGGTTGGACGTTGCATGACACGGTTTAGTACAAAACAAAAGCAACCTACGATGGGAATCTGAGGGAGAGGGTTGAATAGGGACTGGCAAGAGGAACCCGTCCCCTTATCGGGCTACACACATTCAAAGCAGGCAGCCACAGGAACCTCACCAAATGCAGTGGAAGTGTATGAAGGCCACCTGTCCCATATGAAAACACCAGCGCCTCCTATGGGTGAACAAAACAATGGGTTTTACAGTACATCACCATAACAGAATGATTCAAATGGCCCAGTCATGAGGATGATCAAACCGTAAATACGTATACATATATGTATGTATAGACCCTCTGTGGCGTTCCATGTGCATGGCATGAACAGGTCAAAAATATATATATATATATTTAAAATATGAACATAGATCGTACATGGCGAAACACCGAATTTCGTTATTTTCGGTTGCATGTTTCCCGTCAGTTTGAATTCCACCCGAGCTTTGGTAAAGAAATGAGCGTCCTCAGCACCTTCCCCATCACCGACCCCTCCACCATGCTGCAGGCTGGGTAAGAAACGCTATTGTATGCACGTCGAGTAACATTCCATCTGCCAGACGAAGAGCAACCTGATCGTCCGACCCTCGGAGGGTTTTTGTTCACGGTCAACTAATTACAATAAAAGCAAGCTGCCATTTGGCCAGCGAGCCCCGTGATGAATCACCTGGCTGCAGTGAGCTAATGCACGGGTCGACTGTGCCAAACTTGTCACAAGGAGAACAAAAAAAAAAACGTACGCAGCTTAGGATAAGCAGTGGGCGGGTGACAAAAGCAAAGTCTGCCGGGTTAAAAACACACATCGCACGGGGGACACCGGCAATTGGGACCGCAGCCAAGGTCCGTCGCTCTCTCGCTCCTCATGTGGCCGCGTTCCGTCATTCTCCCAGAAAAACATGGCTTCGGGCACCATGACTACACTTCCGGAGCGCCCTCGGCCGTATCCCGGTGCAGCACACATGCGATGCATATGGCAGCAGTCTCGCATTTCGCTCGGCCTCATGTCGCCTCTGCCGGGCCCCCCCCCGCCCCCCTATATACGGGCCTTGCTTGTTTTGTTACATGTCGGCAGAGTTTATACATTTTCCAAACAGAAAAACGACTGGGTTGAATTATGGGAAAAAAAACGGTCCCGCTTTTTCATCCTCTTTGATTCTAAACAAAGAGACGTGACCCCCCCCCACCCCACCCGCACCCCACATCTTTTCCGGAAATTAATCAAAGGCAGACATTGTGCACAGTGCCGTTTTCTCTCCACATTGTGAACTCAATTGCAACTCATGTAGATATATATACAGTATATATATATAACTCTTTCTCAATTTCTTTTTACATTTTCCAAACAGAAAAACGACTGGGTTGAATTATGGGAAAAAAAACGGTCCCGCTTTTTCATCCTCTTTGATTCTAAACAAAGAGACGTGACCCCCCCCCACCCCACCCGCACCCCACATCTTTTCCGGAAATTAATCAAAGGCAGACATTGTGCACAGTGCCGTTTTCTCTCCACATTGTGAACTCAATTGCAACTCATGTAGATATATATACAGTATATATATATAACTCTTTCTCAATTTCTTTTTCAATATTGCTGCAAATCAATAAGGAGGGTCAGGGTTTAAGAAGCATTCAGCGGTTGTGCGTTGTTTGTGTCCATTGGTAATATTGTCACCCTGTTGTTGAACACTTGAGGCCAAGCAGTGTTGAAAAGCATTCCGATCGTGCCGTGGTGTTTGGCAACACAACACCCCGCAATAACAAAGTCCACTGACAGTGGGCCGACAAGACATACCGAGCCACTTCAAGTGCCATCACCTCACTCGAAAATAATTAACGCTGCATTGAGAGATGAAGCACCACTCTCGCTGTGCACGTGAGGCCGTGTGCGCTGCGATGGCGGGGGACGAGTAGGTGCAGACCAAGTGTCGACACAGTGAATGGTGTCCTACCCCTGCCTATGGCTGCTTGCCTGTGAAGTGGGCACAACAGAGGTTTTCTTCAAAGTCTCGCAGTGCTCCACGCACCAGTAGAAACCAATCCAATCTTCTTTTTTTTTTTGCTCTAGGTTCATCACTGGCCCATAACAGAAATAACTCAATTGTCCAAATGAGCAACCTCCAGTGGAGATGCTGAAAAATGTGCCTATGGGAAAGCACGGCAGGTGAAACGGCTCCTTAACTCAACTCATCACGAGCTAATTACGAGAGCCGGATTCTGTGAAGGAAACAGGCTTTGGGCGCGAGACGCGGCATTGCCCCCAAAACCCCCACCATCTTATTTATGCAGGAGTACGTGTAAGACAGACATATACCAGCCTGTCAGTTATTAAACATATTTTCACCGTTCATGACGTTAAATTAGGCAGAGAAACGGAGGAAGATATCTTTCTAATTAACTGGTGAACCCTCCTGACCGCGGTTTATTTGATCACCAGTGCCATGGAGTTACCCTGTGCTCCACATTACAGTTGCTCATCGTAGGATGAGCATCACCGTGAGAGGAAAAAGAATAGTAATCAGACAACGGAGGCATATCAAATATGCACCAAAATCACCATTCGCTGTGGATAAATTGGTCTATATGAGCAAAGAGAGGCAGGTGTTCAGACTATCTAGCTCAAATAACTTTGACCTTTGACCTCGGCATATGTTGTCATCCTAGACGACCTTTAAACTATTCTTGTTTTTTTAAATTTGCTACCATGGGTTTCATTATTTTTCAATCAAGCACTATAAAATTGACAAAAAATGTACCGACACTGAGTGAGTGATCACTTACGAAAAAAAAAATATATATATATAACACTCTTCCGAGGTTTCTAAAATGACCCAACTCTAAAATAATCTCCTGGCTAGCAGGGCTCCCATCCCCCCAAACAGTGATGCAAAACCCAATACCACAGAGTGGGTCAGTCCTTTGTCCTATAGTTATGGATTAGTTTAAAGAGGTGTGTGTGTGTGGGGGGGGGGGGATACAGGGGGGGAGGAGGGGCGCTGTCTATGTCACTATCATTGATGAAGTGACCACAGCAGGGGTCCTGAGGCAGAAGGACAATAACAGAATGTGCAGGGCTGGAGGGGGATTAAAAAAGTCCAGAGACATTCACTGTATATGTTTTTAAGCTTTTCGATCTGGATTAAAAACAGGAAAGGGAGGATGTAATTCTTCAAGGCAGCTTGGCAGCGACAATCCCTGCTCACAACTGTAATGTACGGCACGTTGATTCATCAAAACAATTATAATCAGAGGGCCTTAGGATTTTGATCACCATTAGTGCGGTCCCAAACTGGCAGACTCACTTGAATGAGAGAAAGAAGCATAACGTATTTGTTCAGTTTGATTTTTGTCTTTCCTTTAACATATACATGTGAGTTTGAGTCTACTTTACGTCTGCAGTGCACCTCCTCCTGTTTTGTACACACATCATCAAAGATAAAAATCGCATTCATTCGGGGTCCTATTTTTAAATTATTCTGCCTTAGGAAATCATACACCAAGCTCTCGAGACAAAGTGATGTGTTGTCACTAGAGACAATCCAAACATCACAGGCAAGATTTTTTTCTCTGTTGAGTCCTCGCCAATAAAGCGCCAAAGTAACCCAGACAGAAAGAGGGGGGGGGGGGGAGAGCGTGGAGAAAGAAAGCAACAGAGAGAAGAAGAAAAAAAAGCATGTGAGAGGGGAGGCACATCAGTTCCACAGAATGCCACAGTGCAGAGAAAGCATTAACCGCCATCTGCCTTCGACCGGGGTCCACCTTCAGCGAGACAAAAATACATTGCCACAGAGACAACCTGAGAAAATGAGAAAGCCTTTACACTGAAAGAAAAAAAAACATCGATACCCGCAGGGGAGCAGAGCTGTAATGGCGGCCTTGTTGCCTCGCCAAGTCAACGTTTGCTTCCTCCAAAAAAAAACCCTCTCCAGGAGGAGCACAATAGTCATCTTATACCTGCTGGTGGAGGCCCCCCCGGGGGTTAGCGAGGACAGACGGCACAATGTCATAGCGATAGCTCAGAGTTATCCGCTCAATAAAACTTCAAAGTGCATTCCAGGGTTTCTCCAAATCACCGTTGGACGCTGATACGGTGGCCTGTCAGGTCTCGGGCAGGGGAGGCCTGGCGCAACAGACGGGTCTCTGTGTGCCTCATCCCATCAGAGCTCACGTCAGCGCGTTGGATGTGCAGGGAGGCAGCAGGCCGGAGGGGACGGGGGACGGATAGCGCGTTCAGGGCCGCGTTTTCGCGACGCGCGAGGGCCAACGGTAGATATGTCGAGATGGCGAAGCGCGGCAATGCTTCGTCTGAAGGCTTGTTGTCGCGCGGCGAAAGGTCCTGTCCGCAGCGGTTCATTGCGGGAGCGATTTTCCTGCGATCGATTATAGTCGGCCTAAGATAAGTTCAGGTGGGGACAGATTTCTGGCTGCCGAATCCACAGCGGGGGCACATTTAGCATGAGAGATTTTCCAAGAGGATTCGAGAAAAAGGGCCCAGAGGTCAGGATTTCTACATGAAAGGAAACACTGAAGGAAGCCCGAAATGGCGAGGGAATTCAGGACCACTTCCCCCCTTCCCTGATGTTTTTCATCTGACTAGGTCTGCAAGATGTTTTACCCAAACCACAGAGAGCTGTGTGTGTGTGTGTGTGAAACAAGAGGGGGGGGGGGGGGGGGGGGGGGGGGGGGGGGGGGGTTATAAACAGAAACAGAAACAACGTAAGATGCAGATATACGGGAAGAAACAACTCCGATCAAAGCACAAGAGGGAATCAGGAAAAAAAAAAATCCCATTTTCAACGAAAAACATAACACTCACAAAACCACACGTCACGGTGGGCGGCACGCCGAAAAAAATTGAGAAAGGCACAACACAGACCAACTCTTGGAAAATCCAATAGGAAAGTTGGATAGGCTGCTTGGACAGAGCGGCATCTTCCAAATACATGCGTAGCTCTAAAATAAATTTGACAAAAGACGCCAGGCGGGGACAGCGCGAACCGACACCGGGCAGCTGACGACGCCAAGGCGAACTCCCCCGGGGACCTCAAGATGAGCGGGTGCAGACGCAGACGGGTACGAACGCTCACCACACACGGGGACGGTGGACGTTTCCTTTACGGACAGAAAACCGCGTCAAAAGTGTCGCACTACTGCACCTGTGAGTCGGAGATTTCAGAGGGCTTCTCGGTCAGGCTGCTGCTCTCTGCGGGGATGAGGTCGTTGTACTTGGTGCTGACGTCCTCGTCGGAATAGTGGAGGCTGCCCGGGCTGGGCCTGGGAGGAGACCTGGGCAAAGGACGGAGGGGAAACGATCAGAACAATTCCGTATTCTTCCACATAACAAGTCTATACACCCTGACAACGTTTGGGCCTTTCACTATTACATTACATTTTAAGGGCTAATTCCTATCTGTAACCGTGACACTATCCTCGTTGAACTCTGGGGAAAAAATATCATATTTGCGAATGCATAATTTAGCATTATTTTCTCCTTATGTACAGTATTATAGAGAGTCTGTGAAGACTTTCACTTTTCCAGATCAGAGTGCAATGTACAAAAAGACATTTCTCGTTTGCTCATCTTCAAATGTATCTCCAGATAAAAAGACGGAATATTCTGGCTGAACTTTGAGCTGATTGCAGAGTCCCCGTGGCCTCGTGTTCTAGGACACAACATCCTCAGTCCAAAGCCAGCTGGCACTCTTTTTTTTTTCCATGTTTCCAGGGGTGCGTGTTACCTCCATCACCGATTCAAACCTCTCGCCCCTCCACGTTTCTCGTTCTCTACCGTCAATTACCAAAGAGACAAACCGCCGGTGACAATTATCTTTGAAATGACTCGCTTTTTTTTTTCTCCCCAAACCGCAGCGCTTTTCTTGCCACACTGGACTGTGCCGTATCGGCGTCGCATCCCAGGAATTACTTGGCGGGGTACCGTCACGACAACCCACAGGCAAGTTATCATAATTACCCTTTAGAATGATTGCACTGCGATTTGAATTCAGAAACAGTTCTATACACTACATCGTTTTCTGGGAGAAATAAAAGCCGAGCCCTAATTCTGGCGCTTCTTCACTTTCGCCAGTGTGCGAGACAGAACAGCAAACGCGTCCTCTCGAGTTCACATGCATCACTATCACTGCGTGTGCAGGAGCGCAGCTTGATGGGAATCATGGGACACTCATGAGATGGCCGCCTACATTCACTCTCTGTCTGTCTCTCTCTCTCTCTCTCGTAAAGGCGGAATCTCCCGATTCGCTCCTCGCTGTGGTTCTGCGGAATGCCAAACCACCGGGCCCTTGTGACTAAATTACAAATTGAACTCTCGCGGCGCTCGAGGGGTCATTACGCGAACGGCAGCCTCAGCCTACATCCCTGGCAAATGTTATCAGAGTCCACATGAGCGGCGGCGTGGGTGAAACCTTTCAGCGCTGATCAAATATGCCGCTCAGGTGGAAGTTCGTCCGAGTGTAAGTGATGGGACCGGGCAAAGGGAGGATCCGGGGGTGTGGGGGGGAGGGGGGGGGGGGGGGGGGAAGCGAGACTGGGGGGAGGTGTTGACTGAAAGCGAAAGCTGAAAGCAAGAATGAATGAGGGAAAAAATGTGTTCGGGGGAAGATGAATTACTCAGGGGGGGGGATCAAAAACAATTCCTAAAATGGTGTGCTCTTGTGAAGGCTTCTTTGAGTAAATATGTGCGGGGGGGGGAGGGGGAGCTCTCTCCTGCCTTAGCTCCTCCATACGTTCCAGTGTCCCTGGTCCGGCCAAACAAACACCCATCTGTTTCTGGTGATTGCCGCTGGTTTGGCTGAGACTACTGGGACACGCCGACTCCTGTTGACTTCACCGGGTCCACAGTGTCGGCAGCCAGTCGGTGCCAGGGGAGCCGCCGCAGCGCACACAGCCGCTTCGCACATCCAGGCGGCATTTGCATATATATATTTATATTATTATTTTTCCCTCTAATACACATATTTTTAAAGCATTCCCAAAATGCTGCGGGTACATTCCAGCTGTTTTTTTTCTTCTTTTTTGAGGAGGTTTGGCATTTTGGTGCGGGCGCGGACTAAACGCAAAAAACACATGAAATCACCAAGCGAGCTGTGATTCAATTGCCCTCTCGATGAGTAATATTGAACGAGATTAGAGTTAATTCACTTAACTCGACTGGAGGAGTACAACAGAGAGGCTCTCATACGCCACATTGTCGTGTGTTTGTGTGTGTGTGCATGAGGCTGTGGAACCACAGCTCAGCGGTCTCTCGCAGCCCACGCGATCATCTGACGCTTTTTTCCTGGTAAATAGTGGAAGACTGATGGGAGCAGCAGTACTCGCTGCACAGGATAAAACTCTCCAGTTACACGGAGCAAATGTTGCGCCGTGGACGACTCACACCATCATCAAACAAAAAATGAACATCCCTAAGTAACTTTTCCCAATTAGGAATGGCTGGTCAGGTTAATCTTAAAAAATGTCAGAAATAAATGAGGTCATTGTACTTTGTGCTGACATCTTCATCGGAATAGTTGAGGCTGCCTGGACTGGGCCTGGGAGGAGACCTGGGCAAAGGATAGAGGTAAACTATCAGAGTCATTCAGTCGGTTGATAAACATGGAAAGTAAAATAAATCAAAGGATGAGTCCAACTGGGGACTACTTTCATTCCTGTCTATAACAGCATTGTCTGTGTCAGAGTAATTGCCGAGGTGCTGAGGGAATACATTGGAATCACAGAACAGGTGGGGCAACCCTCATGAGGCCAAATGATCAGCGCCCAGGCTGCGACCTAATCAAACCCTTTCAGACTGACACGGGAAATCAGGTATCAGGAATTCCTACAGAAACACGCTAGGCCCTGAACGCGCCCTCAGATCCGATCACGCAAACCACATTCACGGTTGGTCCGGGACACACGTGGCCACGTTCTTTCACACACCTAAAAGCACATGTCTCCCAAGGACGCGGTAACAGCTGCCTGCTCATCTGACCCCCGACACTAACTCACCACAATTTCAAAATTGAACTCAATGCATTTTCACTCTTTCCAGTGGCCATACTTTGATTTATCCGAGGCCAAAGCAACAACACCATCACGGATCACCCCCACGGTTGCTTTATCTCAGAAGGGTTATATATCATTCCCCCCACATGGTTAGACCTGTGCGGAACATTATGTTTTGACTAAGACCCCTCAAGGCTCTACCCTCTCTGTCAGACAAAAATAATAATAAAAAAACATCATGCCTTCACAAAGAGGAATAACATCCATGTGTATTTGCATTCTGAGCGGGGCACGGAGACGCCTTCACAAATGGTCGCGGTTCCCATTCAGGACGCATTTTAAGTTGCACTTCGTGTTGTCCACTTGTGCACACACCTCTCACGGTGGATGTTGATTCCAGGTCTGACCCGGGCCAATGACACGTCAGCGGCCTGTGTTTATGTGACAACCCGCGTTAAGTCCCTACATGAATCAATTATTACGTAATAAAAAAAAAAAAAATGTACACTGTACACGGCGAATTGCTGGAATGTGGTTTTCCAGGCAGAGCTCCATGTTTGCTTTCTGAACACGTTTTCGAGAGCCTGTATGAAACATAATAACGGCCCACTGAGACAAAAAAAAAAACAGTTTTTCAAAGATCCCCTCCGACTCGCAAAACATCACGGCAAAGTTATTAATCACTTCTCTGAATTCCAATCTGCGCTTATTCCCGAGAGGTCTCGTATCCTTTAGCGAGCGGAATTGTTCAGCAGTTCTCTCCGCCCCCCCCCCCCCCCCCACCCCCGCCCGCCCCCGCCTAACAAAGACCTGGAGCCGACGAGAAGAAATTCTATCGAGGGGCCCCATTGGGAAGTTGTTATAAACTGCCTGTTTAGGAGGAGCTCTGAACAGCTCAGCCCGCTTTCAGCCGTTCTCCTTGACCCCTTGGTACACTGTTGCCGTCGAGTGAGGCGTAAATTATTTATCAGCTCTCTCTCGCTCGCATAGAGAGGGGTCCGCTTAATCCTCTCGCAAAGCGAAAATTCAGTCAGCAGCATGTCGGGTACCAAATGGGAACCACGAGGTGAAATCAAATCTGCCCCCGGTCCCTACTCATTATCGGGCTCTCGTCTCGCTGCCGTTGTCTGCGGGGACTCATTAACCTGTCTGAAATGTTCAAGAGCTTCGTCACTCCAGAGCTTTTTTTTTTTTTTTTTTTAAACCATGTTAATCTACACCGAATTACTTCGCCGAGACCCCCCTTGAAACCGCACAGCGGTGTGTCCAAGTAGATCTCAAACTTCTGAAAGAGAATGGCACGAAGCCACACAGGACACACGTCACCTCAGAAGTACCACATTTTTGCAAGAATGATATTTAAGCATACGTTGAGCCTCACTTTTGTGCTTTCCTGATCTCTCTCTTTTCTTTTTAACACCGCCACAATGGCATATTGAAATTTGAAGTGGTGAGCGATTAAATTGTCATTTAACAAAAGTGAAGTGCTTTGCCTTCCCTGTGATGTTTAATGGACTCACTGCCATGCACGCAGGCCTCCGTGTTAAACTCCGACCAAGCGATCTTGGCATGGAGAAAATCTCCATCCAAAATCAACCGTAAATGGCATTAGCTGTCTGACACGGCTCCGAAATTACAACGACTACAGTGGGATACAAGAGCGTGCTTGATTTCTAATCTCGGTATCCCGAGACCGGAGATCAAGATGCGGCAGTAATGTATAATCGGGAGGCTCAGGTGCTGAGATTTTCAGCCTCTCCGCCATGGGCTGACTTGAAAGGGAGGCCGTTCCGAAAAGTATATCTGTACATTCCTTCGCTCCCACCTTTCCCAGCGTTCCACGTCATGGGGCATGATGGGAAGCTGCCTGGAAGCCCCTCAAAGACCCGGACCTGCTTTGATCCGTCACCACGGTCGTACTCCCGTGCACAAATGCAAATGCACTCTCGCACACGAAACAATGCAGATTTGAGGACACACTGACACACGCGCACATGCACACAGGAGAGGAGGATTATTCCTGCCGGGGACGCATCAGCGCGCACCCGTCTCCACCAGTCAGAATACACCGCAGTGTGCTATGAAATCCATATGAAATCTAGTCACTGCTGACAAATCACCTAAAACCTTGCAACTGTCATGAACAACATAGCTGCAGCTGTTCCTAAATCCCCTTCTCACCCAAACAGGCTCTGATAATGCAACGTATACAGTTGGATTCCAAATTCGTATTATGACTCATTCCCCGCGGCGTTCTTAGCACAGGTGTCAGTAAACAAGGCCACGGTCTCTGCGTGCTGCATATCCAGCAGCGAGGATTCGCTGAATATACAGACGCTCATTAAAAGCGAGTCGTCGTCTGTTTATATGCTGCTTTTCAAATATGCAGAAAGAGTGGATTCAAGTATACGTTGTCAGGGGGGAGGATGTTTTTTTTCCCCCCGCAGAGCTGAAAACACTGTCGGGCACAAGGTAGAATATCCAAGGATAACTTAAATGTTGGACCATATGGTCATTTAATTTGGACTTAAAACACCAGCTGCACTATGAATGTTGTGGCGTATGTGCTGCGTCTGCGCGTGCATCCCCGACCTGGTGTAGACGCCGTTCTTCCGGCAGAAGGAGTTCTTCACAGACAGCCGTCGGTTGTTGAGCTCCAGGGCGGGGAAGCGTCCCTCGTCCAGGCTGACCATGTCACCGTGGGTCAGAGCGTTGCAGTTGGAGTTGTTACCTGGACACACGTACAGAGACACTGTGTGACCACAGGCCAGACGGACAGACAGGTTAGTGCCTGGGAGGGGGACTGGGACTGATGGATGACATGATCATTGAGTGAGTTATTGAACAAAATTGGTAAATAAAGGATGGAAAAGCAATATGTGGATAAATAGTGACTTAGATAGATTAACAGATGTCCTAAATTTCATTTTTTGTGATTTAAAACAATAGTTCATCATTTTGAGGAACATGCTTATTCGCTTGCTTAAGAGTTCGATGAAAAGATTCAAATCATGCACTGTGTAACAGGAGCCAGCACCTGAGGGATACAGATTGCCTGGGGTGTAAACATTGACTCATAGAGATGCTGGTAGGTGGATTTTGTTACATTCAGAATGAGTCCTGTTTCCAGCCTTTGTTGTCTCAGCAAACTTTGGTTATAGCCTCATTTTAACATACAGATATGAAAACAGTATTATGTTAAACGAAATAGCAAATAATCCCTTCTCTTTACATCGCTTCACGACTGCATGTTGATCTGTCTTCGGTCAAAGTCTCAAGGTTTACTGCTTTGTTTAAGTTATGTTGTATCATGGCCTTAAAACAAATAGTTATACGATGTACTAAACATAAAAAAGCACAATTTTTATCAAATATGATAACATTTTCTCTCACAAACTCTCTTATCTAAGACACACACACACAGAGAAATAGAAATGATTAAAAATATTAGAAAATCAGGCGAAACGCAGTCTGTGGATATAATATGTAAACGTTCGGTAAGAAAATGTTTTGCCTCCACCTTTAGTGTCTCTCGTGATTTATGAGATAACTTGCCGCGCTGCTCTATGGTAGATCATTGCTTGCAAAGGGCCAGTGTGTGGCCATGTTACAAGGTTAAAAACACCTTCATTAATCCTACAAGTTATGGGAGTCCAAGACCTCCGCGGCTGCTCCGGGGGCTACTTGAGGTCAACGGGTGGTTATGCAAACACGGACGAAAAATAAGAACCACTGGGAAGGTCCAGTGTCCGGGGCCGGCTTTTTAGAGGGGGCTGCGCGGGGCTTTGAGTGTCTCTTTGTGTTGGACAGAGAAGGAACCTCTTGTTTTTTCTGTCAGTCAAAAAAAATGGGCAGTGACCCGCGGGGACCCCCCCTCCCTCCCTCCCTTCCCTGCCTGGCAGCTCAACAGCCTCTGCAGAAGTGCTGAGCTGAGGGAAATAACCCAGTGATGTCAGAGCTGCACTGAATGGACAAGCATGCCCCCCTGCTTCTCTCTCCCTCTCTGCCTTTTTGTTCGCCTGCCACTCAGCCAATAACCGGTCTCATTCAAGAACCAGAACGTGCCCCTCCCGAAAAAGTTAACTCCAGCTCAGTTGCAGATCATCCCGAAAAGCGTTTTATAAGAACGCGTCATCAGATTCTTGGCCCACAGCGCCATTGGGTTTTAAAGCGAGGCAGGAGGCTGCTGTCATTGTTCAATGCCCCATTTAATAGTGAAATGGTGCGCACTCACCCGATTCGGACTTCTTGGCATACTTTTTGCTCTGTCCCCTGATAATGAGGATGAAAACCAGCAGCAGGATGAAGATGAGTCCCACGAGGGCCACCACAACCAGGAACCACCACTCCTCGTAGAAAGGTGCCACTTTCTGGGCTGGATAAACAAAAAAAACAAAAAAACAAGAGACAACGCTAGAGATGTGTCTCCGAAACATCTGGCCATATTTCTGTGACTTTGAAATTGCCTTGGGGCAATTTTTTTTAAGTATCAAGCTCACCAGATATAGAGGCAGAGGGTAGACTTGGAGAGCCATAGCCGTAGTCGTTCACTCCAATTACCCGGAAGTCATAGCTGACACCTTGCTTGAGAATATCCATGTTGAATGTGTGTAAGGTCGCTTCCTTTGGGATGTCCTTGATTAGGATGTCCCACAATCCCTCATCTGCAAATTGTAATTTTGGGTCAGAGGGGGACTACAAAAGATGCAAACACATTTGAACAATGCCCTCATATCTGTATTAGCAGGTTGTTTGTTTGTTTGATTGATTGATATAAGGCCCCGCTCTGGTTGGCAGATCCCTGGGTAATTCATAATTCCTCCAAATATCGAGCAATCCATCATTTTCACTGCTCTCGTAAAATTTACAGCAACCAAATCTACATCATAAATAGTGGTGCGGCCATATTTCAAATGAAGCCATGTTAGATGGCTGCCTGCTTGCTTTGGAAAATCCTGTCAGGGGCCATTTATTACACACTGCTGCTTGTAAACAGCGATGTAAGTTCAACTCTTTTAATGGGGTAGACGCACATAAACGAGCACCCCGGGTGCATCAGTCAGTGCTGCTGAACTCTGGGCAAAAGTTAGAGAAGCTGACGAAGTTTGGGTCGGGGACAAAAACGAGACATCAAGTCATACATGACCGCGTGGAGCCATGACAATGGGCATAGGCGTGAGGATAATGGGTCTGTCGGGGCCTAAAGCGTCCCCTGGATGCCGACCCTTTGCTAAACATTTTCATCCAACAGCCCTGGCTAATGCTCTCTAAAGTGTAAAATGCGGAGCCCGAAATTTTCACTTAAAAATCTGGAAACCAATCCTCCCCTGTGAGTTAACTACCATCCATCACCCTCTTAACATTGCGTGGGGGGTGTCAATCACTGAAACCAGATGCCAGTTGTCCTAACTGCTGCGGCTCGATCAATAACTCGTTAAAATGCCATGGAAACAGACACTGGGGGCAGCAGATGTTGCCATTTTTAAACCACTCTCCTTTTTCAAACCATTTAAGTGGCGATAAAGTGAGGTCTACAAATGAACGATTGAAATGGTAATTGTCTGGTCTGTGCAGACGAGGCGCGCACCCACCTGAGGGTCTGGCCTCGATGACGTAGCGCGAGATGGGCGAACGTCCCGGGTCCCCGCTGGTCCAGTGAACGGTCAGGGCCGAGCCGTAGCGCGTGATGAGGGGTTCTCCGGGTGGTCCCGGGGCCCCTGAGGAAGGACAGAGGATTTGCGTTTAAGCCGAGATCAAAAATATTCATAGTCACACATTCATGAACAGACATCACTGCCGCTACCTTCTCCGGGCCCAGTGGTGATGTTTGCCTCCACCTCGGGTCCGTAGATGAAGGTCTTGGCCCGGATGCGGAAGTTATACGTGGCGCCGTCGGCCAGGTCCTTGAGCTTCAGCCACAGAGGCCCGCTCCCCTTCACATCCACCGTCACTGTCTTACTGACGCCTGGGGGGGAGGGGGAGTGGAGACAGTCGGCACAGGCCACTGAGGACTCTAGACAAACACACCACATTTAGAGCAGGTCTTACACTTAGGCCGGGCAATATGGGAACACACTCAATACAGGCACAGACAGGCACACAAACACAGATTAATGGAATTAGTACTGTAGTGGGAAATATGTTTGCATTTTGGCACTTTCATCATATGTAAACACGGTGATAGTAGACAATGTGCAAGGTTTCCACGCCATATGAGCTGTTTATGTCAAAGTGATTTTAGATTATGGCTAAAAGAAAGAAAATGCACACCAAAAGATTTTAGCCACGTGTTTAGAGAGTAAAGAAGTGACATTTTACACAAATGTATAAATTGTACGCCTAAAGATCTTGTGGTGTGCTTTTTAGAGAAGCATGCAGCCATCTTAAGCCGAGGAAATCAGAGGAGAGGAAAAAAACAAAAAAAAAAAGGTAAGAATGAGAGCTTACCATCCACCGGCGTGCGTGGCTCATAGATGAGGCGGTAGCCCTCGATGATGCCGTTAGGGAAGGTGGGCTCGCCCCAGGACACATTGACTGAGGTGGTGGTCAGCTCACTGAAGTGAATGAAGCCGGGGGCGCTGGGAGCTGGAACACACGGAGGTCAGGGGTCAACAAACTAGGTGTGGGGAAAAAAGGGTCTGAGGGCATGAGTAAAAGGCTCAGGGCCCATGTTACCTTCCATAGGTGAGCGTCGAAATCAATCAAAAACTTCTGTGTCACCCGTAGAGCGCGGCGCGACAGAAAAAAACGTTCTATTTTCTTTTGCAGCAGCAGCAGCTGTTTTTTTTGTTTTTTTTGCGTTTGACTTGCTCGAAAAAAGGAATTACTTTTCCCTCAGTAAAGTCTATATCTGTTGGTCTAAACTGCTGCTTCTGTTGCTTTTCAGATTGCTTTCGCTGCAGCTTTCTAACAGAATGATATTGGCCGAGATTGGTTGAGATGCTTTCGCGGAGAGCGTCCTTGTTCACCAGCCGAACTTGCCTTGATTAGGTCAACGCCCCGCATTTTGACCCCCCCGCCGCACAGCGCACGGGTTAAAAGGGCTTAACGGCACACGAAAAAAACAGCATCTGACTTGGGTCATGCCGATTTAACAACACGGCCACAACGACCACTCTCGGCCTCCGGGGGCCCACCGCACCTGAATGAGCTTGTGACACGGCTGCGCTCCCAACACAGTTCGCCCCTGTTGTGTTCAAACTTGTCGAGCGGGAGCTGAGACGCTCGCAAAAAGACAATGCTCCTTTGTCCTCTACAGAGATGGGATCACTGTTGCCACTAGTTCCCCTCCTCCTCCTCCCCCTTTAAGCTTGTCATCCTGCTTCCTCCTCTCATGACACTGATCGCCAAGAACGTGTGGACACCCCTCCTTTTCTCGGTTTTTGCTATTCTGAAATGCTGTGGCCAAGGTGCACCCAAAAATAAATAAATAAAAAAATTATCTGGCACAGGAAAGCAAAATGGCATAAGGGGAATGGGGGAAGTTTGGTTTAAGTAGACGTAACACCTCTCCAGACAGGAAGCTTGCTCAAACAATTTTCACAGCATCTACTTTTCAGACAAAACAGGAGATCCAGCGAATGAGCCGATTAGAAACGTATGCTCAGTGCGCGGCGCCACTAACATCGCTTGGCACGCCGACAGCAGCGATTAGATTCCTTCCTCACGGCTGAGTCATCCGCAAAAAAAAAATCTCCGGGTTCTCCAAACGAACATCGGCACCACCAGCTGTAAAATATGACAAGCCAGTGAGCATGGCTCTGGTGGGGCGACCGATTTATCCGCTCTGGTCTTGTCATCCATTTACCTCATTTGTTTTTGACTTTGTCTTGTTTTCCCCCGGTGCCACTCCGTCATATGTTCATTCATTGCGTACAGGAACATTTGCATTACCGCGCTGCACTCGCTCACGGCGATTGACTATCGCGGATGTTTGTCGGCATCCGGCGGTTCGATGTACCTGCTTGCTGAGTGCGCCCGCTGGTCGGTGGGCTGCGGGGTCCGTCGCCGGCAGCGTTGAAGGGGGCGACGCTGATCGTGTAGGAGGTGTAACCAGTCAGGTTCTTGAGTTTCACCCCTCCCTCGGGCATGAACAGAGTCCGCAGCCGCTCTGTCTCATTCTTACGGTGGGACTCCCAAAAGTAGACCTACACGGAAGGAGAGAAGGCGTAGATAAATATTAATGTATGTCTAGCGACGCTGCTCGGGGACTACGGGGACTTTTGCCCCTATAAAAAAATCCCTCCTACTTCAAACTCCCCCAAGGGAGGAACACAATTTAATTGTATTCCCTGTAAATGTTTTCTTTAACAGACTAAAGATCTCACTGAAAGCCCCTGAGGAAAGGAGTGTTAGGTAAAACAACAGAAATGCGCATTTAATGGTGATTAACATCAAATACATGGAGTCTCTTGTGAACCACCATTTTAATATTTATATCCCGATATAAACATAACACAATACTGTTGCTTGGTCGAGAAGCGAGCATATAGAATGTGTTACTCCTGGGCCTATTATGGCATTTGGCAGCGTTGGAGGTTAATCTGACCTTGTAGCCCTGGATGTCTCCGTTCTGCGCGTCCACAGGCGGAGGGTCCCACGTCACGTCCAGCTGCGTGGCTGTCGCTGATTGGATGGCCACATTCTGGGGCGGGGCCGTAGGCACTGTCATCACACAAACACACCATAGCCATTTGTTCAAAAAGATTGCAGCTTCAAGCAGAAGACCCCCATCTCATTTCGATGTACAGTATATGTAAGACAGACAAATGGAACATTTCAAGTGAGGTGTGTACCTGCTTCTCCCACAAACACTTCCTGCGGTGGGCTGGTCGGCCCCTCGCCCACGGCGTTGTACACGCTCATTCGTATCTCATAGCGTTTGTGCTTACTCAGCTCTGCGGTGGACGTGGGAAAATAATGGACAGTTATTGAAACCAGGCTATGGATTACACATTTTACAATATTTGTTCACTCAATCTGGCCCACAGGCACGTGGAGGTGCGGTGGTGCTCGTCATCGCTCCAATATTTACCAATGTGGAGGTCAGTGACCTTACCCCAGGCACCCCCCAAAAATTCGGTAAAAGCCAGTAATGCACTAAGAAGTTACCCAGTCCCCCCACTGCCTTCAGTGAACACTGAATATCAGGTGATTGGGGGGAAAAAAAGTTTGTGGAAAGTCAAACAGAGACACTGCAGTTATGTGGTTGTTGCATAGATGAGCAATATATAACCATCTGTGTTTATAGTGCCTATCCAAATAAGAAGATGTGTTCAAACGAACGAGCGTACTGGACGAGGCAGCTCGGTGTATTCTGTGGCCAAGAATTTCTGTGCACAAAGTAAATCTATTGGACTAAGTAGAAATGTTTGTATCATATAAGCAGCCAAATGTATTTACATTCTTCACACCCTGTTTTCTCTCTATCGCCGTCCAAGGCAGAAAAGTGCTTGAGATGGCTTTTTTTCAGCCTAATTAGTTAAGGGATGCAATCATTGAGTACACATGTGGGCGTGTGTGTGTGTTTGTGTTTGTGAGACAGAGACACACAACAAAACTTACTGTCTAACTCATACTGGCTCAGAGATGAGTCACTCAGATTCCGGATACTGTAAGGGGCTGCGGTGGAGGAAAAAAAGAAAAATAATGAAAATGAAAGGGAGGTAGCGGGGAGACAAATGGCGTTAGTGTCCAAAGTTCGAATGTTTTCAGTGTTGAGAAAGGCCTCACTAGTATCGTTAAAAAAAATTACAAATAATCTCAGTGAGTGTGCCCCCCAAAAGACTCAGTGACGGTAAAATTCTCGGTTCAGCTGAACCGAACTGTACAAACAGAGCGGCTCCTGAGTAAACCTAATAATAGCCTGCAGCTGATAGCTGCTGATCACACACTGTGCAGTCTTAGGATCAGCGGGGAGCTTTTGGAGAGTGAATAGACCTGTGTGAGAGGTTTTCCCCCCTGCTGACACACAAAGACTGCGCGGGGATAATCACGCGCTTCAATGCACACACACACACACACACACAGCGCTGTACACATTTGCAACAAACAGTGCGCCGACAGTTGCTCTAAATTTAAATGTCAAATGACAATTTTGTTGGGACAGACGCACGCGCACGCACACACACACACACACACACAGTGCGAGCTGTGCGCGGTGTCGGCGGCACCGACTTCCTCACCTGTGAGCTCAGCCCAGGTGGACATGCTGTTGATGGAATGAGCGGAGTAGCTGCGCAGGCGGTCGTAGAGCAGCTCGCGATATCGAATCCGAAAGCCCAGTAAGATCCCGTTGATCTTCTCCTCGGAGGGGGGCTACAATGGAAAGGTGCTTATGAGGAGGGGCAAAGAATTTATTGCAGCACAATTTTAAAATACCTCAGATTCAGCACGTGGCCCAGAGTTCCACTTCTAGTGTTTCATTCGCTGTATACGTGCATATTTTTTTTACCGGTACGTTTCTTCCCTTTAAAGTTCCACTTGATCACCCTTGTGTTTCCTCTTTGTCTTCCTATCACTGAAGTGACTTACTGTAATCGAAACACTGACCGAAGGCCAAAATCGGCACTGAGACTGAGCTCATCCACAGGTGAGTAACACCGAGAAATCCCCCCGTGTGGGGGGAGGGGGGACGTGAGAGAGCAGAGAGAGAGAGAGAAAACAAGTCCCTCTCTGTCCTTGTAAACTCTACAAGTGTTCTCCATAAAAGCCAAATTGGGCCTCCAGTTTTCCTCTTTATGACCCGTTAAGTCAGGTGAGCGTGTGGGAGAGGGGGTTTTACTATTAGAGAGAGTGGCATCCAGTCTGTAAGTGCAGGCCTATCCTGTGCGCAGGCAGGCTCTCTCATTAGTGGCCCCACTTCCTGCACTTTTACTGGATTCTGGAAAACAATAATAAAAAAAAGAAAAACACAGTCTCATCCTACCTGCCAGCGGATCAGCACCGACGTCGTCGTGTGCGGCGTGACGGAGAGAATGGCGGGTGCCTCGTCGGGCGCTGATAAATAAAAGGGAGATAAAGGTGCTAAATTGACCTGAAAATATGCACATTCAAAGGGGTGGGTGGCATTCATGGAGCATAAACACACACAGGCGGCGGCGGCGGCAACAACAAAACAGCCCCTGACAGATGAGTAGAAAATAGCAGCACGAAAGATCGGTGTGGCAGTTTGTTAAAGCGACACGGAGCAACAACCGTTGCCAACGGTTTTAGGGCAGCCTTCTTGTCCCATGGTAGCTGCAGATGGGGTGCGCGTGACATCACCCGCTGCCTTCGCCAGCAGTGTCTGTGTCACAACAATAGGCCAATTCATGCAGACATTATACGCGTTTTATCGCGGACACTTGTACAGAACCTCTCGTTTTTAAAAGGGACGGCTCGACATTTTGGTAAATATGCTCAGTTGCTGTCAAAGGATGTGCCGGACTATTTGTTTGTAGATTTCCCGAAGTCACACTGTAAGGTCGCAGGGGCAAACCACTGCAGCCTCACACAAACAGTCCTCGACACAAGTTTCCACCGAACCAACACACATGAAATGTGAGCCAGACTTTTTACTCATCGAACTCTTGAATTGCAAATAGAAGATGCTCCCTGGTGAGGTCACACTTACCGTCCTGTAGAGTCGTGATGGCTTCACTCTCCTCACTGTACCCACTGTCTCCTATGTCATTGGTGGCCTTCACTCTGAACTGGTAGGACGTAAAGGGCTTCAGCCTTCAGGGACAGAGGCACAAGAAAAGGACATTCATCTCCATGACAAACCGCGGCAGAGGATCGCGCTCCTTTTGAAGCCGCAGACGTCAAAAGAGAAATCCAGTGGTGTTGCGGCAGCCACAAGATTTCCATGCATGCCACTTAAATTTGCCATTTGAATTCCATCCATCCATTCAAAATCGGACCGATGCGACACTTAAAATGTGTTTGACTAGCATATATCATTGTTTATATATTTCAAATACATCTTTCGTTTTTTTCCCACCAATGTGTAATTGCTGCCAACGATACCAAAGCTGAGGGAATGCAGTAGTTAAACGAATGTTTCAGCAGGCACTCTGAGAGGAAAGATTGCGTTTTCATTAAGTGATTTTCCTCTTCGTCTCAAGAGAACAAATAGAAATATGTGTCTTATGTTATAAAGAGGCTGGGAATGAACGCCATGGCTGTGTGGAAACTGTAAGTGTGACGTGTGCTCTACCTGGACACGATGTAGGAAGTGGCTTCATGGTTGACCGAGGCAGAGTGGACAGTCCAGTTGTTCTGAGGAAGCTCCCTGCGCTGCACTGTGTAGTAACGCACAGGGGACAGGCCGTCGCTGCCGGGCTCCCATGACAACAGCACCTGGCGGGCCTGAACGTACTTCTGAGGAACCATGGGACGGCTGGTGGGCTGAGGATGAGCTGGGGGGGGGGGGGGGGGGGGCACGGGCAGGGCACAGACAAAGGAGGACATTGACGGAGGAGTTGAATGGAGGCAATGTTGGGAAAAATGGATGGTAAAAAAAAAACAAAAAAAAAAAACGTTTAATTGTTTGGCTCTCCGCTCGCTCGTATTTGCATTCGCTGTGTGGAGCCACAGACGAGCCAAAAAAGAGAAGGGGTCATTGGATGAGTAGCTGAGAAATGATAGTTGCAGAGTAAACAATCGCTAAACACGCCTTGAGGGAAGCAGATGGACATATTCCTTCTCTCAAATGCACGAGAGTGCTTCCGATAAACACCCGAAGGGCACACGCGCTCTTTTAGTTCACTGGAAACGAACGGAGCACAATGGAGGCTTAGCGCCGCTCCTTACAAGCTGTGTCATCACAGAGCTCACACGCCCGTGTCTGCCCGCAGGATTCTGTTGTTTTTGTAGGTTACCGCCACACTTTGAAATATCAATTTACTTACACGAAAAAATGGGATGTTTTTTTTTTCTTTCCTCTTTATGTGCTAATCCACATTTATTACACACCATACGTGCAGCAGTGCTGTGGTTACCTCTTTTCTCTGTGGTGACCACCAGTGCCTCGGCGGCCTCGCCCCAGCCCTTCCTCGTCTGTGCCGTGATGCGGAACACATAGATGGACTCCGGCTTCAGGTTGGTCACCGTGTACTGGCGAGCACTGGGGCTCAGCACGTCCACCGTGGCTGTGTTGCTATTGGTGGAGTTGAGGTGGTATGTGATCTGGTAGGCTGGGGAGAAGTTGAAGACACACACTCTTATTGCCGGCGTTCGATGGAGCTCATTGGTAAGTTAAATCAAGGCAGAAAGGTGTATTTTAGGTATTTGAAAAAATGCGTTATTTGTGTCGGGAGTTTCCTCCAACTAATATTGAGTGAATTAAGTAAAAGAAATATATATATATAACAAATGTATACTGAGGGTTATCAGGAATGTCACTTTTTGCCTGAGGGTCCATTGTATCGGAATAAAGAAGTCTCCTTTTTTGCAGAGGTGTAACAATTATGATTAAGATTTTAGAATATTCTGTTAAAATTTGGATATTTAGACTTTATATTCAGACTCTATAATGTATCCGCATCTGTCAGACCTGCAGTACTGACATAAAACACTCAGGACAGCTTAGTTATTTATCTCTCTTTTATTTAATGTAAATATTCTGCACTATTTTGTTGTTGTCCGGACTATTTTGTTGTTGTTGTGTTGTTGTTGTTGTTGTTTTAAACTACCTGTCTTTTGTATTTGTAATATTGTTTTACCAGGTAGCCTACAGAGACACTTTACACATCTACATTTTAAAACATAGCAAGTGCAGTCACCCGCGTTTGTAACACCATCATTTCCCCACGGGATTAATAAAGTAATCTATCTATCTATCTATTTAAAAGTGACCAATAAATACAAACCGAGTATAATGCCATTGGGTTGTGACGGAGACTGCCAAATAAGCCGGACTGAGGTGGTCCGCACCTCAGGGAACAGTATACCCACTGGAGGTCCTGGCACTGCAGGAGAACAAAAGACATAATTAATAACACAAGTTACTCAAAATGTCATATTTTCGAATTCAGTCACCAAAAGTCATGTCAAACTAAAAATATACCCCCCTCCACAACCTTTGCAACATTTCAGGTGGAAAAAATAACAAGTTGCCGTAACAAACCACAAAGCTCGTAGACATGAAAACAAAAACCTATTTTCCATAGAGCCATGAATTATTAAGGTTGTTGGGCAAGAAAAATAAAACACAGGTTTCCATTTTTCTTTTTTTGGTACTGCTACCCTCCTGCTTTCAAATGCAATATTTATCCCCGACAATGTAATATTGTTCAGAGTTCCTTAATCTTAAGCTCCTACCATCATCCAATGTCCTCTCCAGGATGGGTGGAGCACTGGGCCGTCCGTCTCCGATGCGGGTGAAAGCCAGAACCTGGATCTCATAGAGGACATATTTCCCGAGACCAGTCAGCTGGACACTGTGGGTGGCGTTTCCCTCCACTGTCCAGAAGTGTACTGCACTGTCAGAATCCTTCTCTTTGTACACCACCTGATTCAGAGAGGGCACGAACAGAAAGTGGGGGAAATGAATATGATTTGGATATTAAGTGGGAGAAGCTGACTCATGCAATGTCACCCTGCTGCTTGTATGCGGCTAGAATAACTGATATTTCTAAAACTAATGAGATGTATTTGACTGGGGGGAGGGGGGTAAAGCAGGGAACGGCCGTAATAAAAACAAATATATACACACACGCACCCACGCACGCACGCACGCACGCACGCACGCACGCACACACACACACATATCAGAAAGCACAAACAGACCTTGTAGCCCAGAATGAGACCATTTCTGTCCGGCTCAGGAACTTCAAACCATCGCACCAGGATGCTGCTCGAGGTGGTGGCAAAAGCCGACACATTGGTGGGTCCACAGGAGGGAACTGGAAGACACAGGCAGTGGAGAGAGACATTATGCCTGAACGGTCCATTGTTTGCCTTGTTCATTCATTTGCCACGCTCCCTCAGTGCGCGTGTCTATTTACCGTGCGGCTGTGGGTGTGCGACATGAAAGGCGGTTTGTGTGATCGCTATGGTCGTACGGTTTGCGTTTGATATCCTGGTTTACCCTGCAAGGCTGCTTTAGAAAAAAAAAGAAGACCCAAGAATAGGTCCTTTCTCTTCCTTTGGCACTCATCCCTGGACATAATGCGCTGATTCCTAAGAATTTGCTTGAGTGTGTGGGGAGAAAAAAAAGGAGGAATAGGAATTCCACATTGGAGTGCATGTGTTCTCAATTTCCACAGACTTCTACCCTTCACTCCTCCCATTCCTCACTACCTAATGTCTGGTGTGGAGGGAATAGGGGCGGTCTAAAATAGACGTGAGCTGTGAAACGCAGGGCACCGCTGGGGGGAAACCGACCGCTCCAAAATGTAGCACATGGCAATGTGTAAACTGCAACTGTGTCTGTTTCCGCCAATGCGACGAACAACGTGGATCTGCTGCACAGCGTTGGCAAAGACGCGGCGTCAACATCACGTAGTATCAAATCAACGACAGTATGGCACTCGTACGGGTATGCGTGCGTGTGTTTTTTTTTTTGGTCGGTTTCGGGTGCAATACGAACACGGCAACAAAAAACAGAAGTGCATCCCAGGGAGTCTACAAGCAGTGGCACATTTTTGTACTGCTGCTAATGGAGGGCAGTTCGTTTCGATTATTTCACCCTCATTCATCATCGGTTCAGCCACCCGGTGTTTTTCATAGCGGTAGGCAGAGGAGGAAGCGCTCACTCACCAGACTCCCTGGTCCTGCCTCTGACCGGCTGGCTCCACGGCCCAGTCCCAATGCCGTTGACGACCTGCACCCTGACCTCGTACTCCGTCCACTCCTCCAGGTCCTCGATGGTGAACTCTCGCTCCAGACGATCGGCGATGATGTGGATCAGCGCGCGGCCCTGGGAGCCGGCGCGGGAATACTGAACTCTGTAGCCCACCTGCTCGGCGTTCCCGTTGTATTCCCACTCAGGCAGAGGCTGGGCAGACGAACAGAGAGAGGAGTCGGAGAGGAAACATAGGTTAAGGGTCATTTTTTGTATGATGCAATGATAAAGAGACGATTCGCACTGCTATTTACCATCCATCGCAACCAGAGGCTGGTCTCGCTGGCGGTGCGCAGGGTGACATTGGCGGGGGCCATGTCGGGAGGAGCAGGCAGGGTCTGGATCCTCCTGGAGGGCTGGCTGGGAGGGCTGGTTCCAACTATGTTCACTTGACGCATACGGAACCTGGTGTTTTGGAGTTCAACATTACCATAATGCAACTTCTGCAAAAGGATGGCTTACTGTGTAGCGAAACCAGAGCACAGACTCTGGCAGCTCAAATGAACTCCCAGCAGTATTGCCGTATGTGCAGTGCGCCTCCCCCTTGCATGAGGCTTATTGCATGTGAACTGAGATCACAGCGCCGACTGTGAATATAATAGGAATATGCTGAGTGGAGAGACAGTTTATTTGTGTTGCAGCCTGGACGCGCAGCAAAAAAACGTCTCAAACCAATTTGAGTATTTACCGTTGTAATGTAAAGTGGCAGCACTGTTGCCGAAATGATGAGAACCGCAGCAGTTAGTGGGTCTTTCGGGATTGCCTCTGGGAAGTGTTAATTGCTCATATTGAATGTGATCTTGCAAAACAAAATCATCAAGATGAAGATCATGCACACGGTGGAAATAAATTCAACCAAAACCACACTAAACATGAGAGGTTTGTATCCAAAAATCCAGAAAAAGCTAATGACATAAGCTCCCAGGATATTCTGAAATCAGCAGAGGTACTGAAGTGCACGTGCACCTCATCTGTCGTTGGCCACAACGTGCACAAGCTTGATTTCCAGGCTATCCAGCAATGCCGAGGAACAGCGCCGGCAAAAAACAATGAGAACGTTCTACCCCAACAAGATGAATCTTTACTGCAGCCAAGAGATTCTGTGCAGGAGCTGGGAGCAGAATTAAGCCGCACTTGCTTTGGGTCCTGTGCACTGAGCCGCATCAGTACTATTCATGCTGTGCTCCTTTTGTACATGTTTTGCAGAAATGGCGTCTGGCAACTGGCCCGGGAATACTTAAAAAATATGAATTTACAGATTAGATTAGTTTGTTTTTGTCACGTGCCAATGGTCCTTAAAGATTACTGAGGGCTGATGTGGCGAAGCAGACACGGGCCTTGTTTTTTTTTGTTTAAGGGAGGAGTTTCAGAACAGGCTACGAAGGTTGCAATCCATGTCGCATGAGGTACTGGTACACAAAATCGCGAATTGACCGGGAAGCAAATGCGGGTGACTGCACTTGCTGTGTTTTGAAATGTAGATGTGTAAAGTGTCTCTGTAGGCTACCTGTAGAGGGTGTAGGGGTTGAGACCTGGCACCTCTAAGGAGCGAGCCTCGGGTTCGTTGGACACCTGGTGGACCATCACCCAGTCCTCGTTTTCTCCCACCACACCCACCTGAGAAGAGATCTTTGTTCAATCGTGAAATAATATTTGACGAAATCATTTAAATAATCAATTCAATCCAACCAACTACAACAGTGACAACTAACAACTTGCATCTAAGAAAAACTAAACAAAGCAGAACTTCAGCTCTGGAGTAAATCTGCCTCACCTGTGCCTCCACCTGCCAACGGGAAATGGAAGTCTTGCCGTCATAGCCCGGTTTGAACTGCAGGGTGACGGAGCGTGGGCCGATGTTGGAAATTGCCATGTTGGTAGGAGGGCCGGGAAGCTCTGTGAAGAAGCACCGGGTGCAATGTTGGACCAAAAACAAAACATAAAAAAAAAAGACCGAAGGAACTGACTCTAGAGTGAGACTGTTTCGCTCTCGATGACTCTCACATGCAGCGGTTTTGGCACGTGGGCCTCTCACGGGGGAATCCATTTACCGCAGCACCCCTCGGTGGCCGAACAGATAGCGCAACCACATGAACTTCTCCGCTTACTCGCTCACTTAATTCCCCCCGCCGCCCTGTGCTCCCAACTTCGGCAAAGACAGCAAAAGCAGATTGGATTTGGAAAATATGCTTACGCACCGTACACGGGCGGAGACAATGTCATGAATGTCAATTACACTGCAGTTATCTGGAGATGGGATTCAATCTGATATCCCACTGTTTACACTGGCGCCGAGTAAACAACAAGAGCGCATTGTTCCTGGGAAATCCTGGAGGGGAAACAAATCTGAAATTGGTGAATCCAAAGAACAGTGGGAGGGCAATTTTGTATATATGAATATCGTTGTTTGTTTGTCTGTGTATGCCGGGATGTTTTTGTGCGCGCGCTCCCGTGTGCCTGGGTAGGTATGAACGATGAAGTGCCACCGCGCTAAATCATTAATCCTTCATCTATTCTCCCCAATAATGCCTCCCTTGAGACGCACATTGCACCTACCATCACACATCCCCGTTCCAAAGCCCAATATAGTTCCCATAAATCCTAGTTGAAGATATTAACGTCAAACCATGACATATTGGAGCGCGGTCAGAGGCCTAATATTAAAAAGATATAATCACTCCCACGGGCATACTAAGCAATTTTTCCCGTGACTGCTTAAATGCACGTGAATTACACCCTAATGAAATGCAGATCATACACATTGCAGTGAAATTACCAGTGCTAAATTGTTTGCGTGACTGATTGCCCTGGTAGCTTTTAGCTGAATTGTCGCGGTACGGATACAGGCCAATCAGCATTTACTTAACACACATACAATGGGATTAATAACCGTTGTGGGGACTATAACGGCTGCTCTGTAGCCTCCTTTTGGATTAACAGCCTGTCATTTCACAGCTTTCATAAAGGGCCAGGCTCTGGCCGCTGTTCTTGCAATTGACATGGGCACTGTATTTCAGTTATACTGTTTGGCAAATAGGAAATCATTACACACTTTAATTGTCCTTCATGCTCTCTCGGGAGCTCTTATTTCGTGGATGTGGTGTAGATATATGGATTACTGATTTTGTTCTGACCTCGGGGTCTGCTTTTGTCGTGTCTGGCGCCAGACAACCGGATGTGGGATGACCAAGTTCAATGCGAAATTGTAAATACGCAGCAAGGGCAGGTTGAACAAAAGTTTCCGAACTATTAAAAATTGTCCTGATTATGTAATTTAGGGGCTTATTTGAAGAGGGAAAAAAAACATTAAAAACTAGAGGTGTGGAGGAAAGCCCCGATATAAAATCCCTCTGACCATTTTGGGAAACATAGGATCAATTATTACAGTTCACCTTCAAAACTACATTAGTGATGCAGAGGCAGATATCTCACAACCTGGGCATGGAAATGTGAGAAAATATCGAAATAATATAAAATCTTTTTTTTTTTCCCTGTAACTTGGGCTTCTCTGTGCAGATTGTTGTTTGGCCACAGACCTGGTGGGACGCCGGAGGAGATGGTGGAGGACGACAGCTGGCCCTGGCCCTTGGAGGTCATGCCTGCCACTTCGATGGTGTAGGTGGTGAGGGCGGTGAGTCCCGTGACCCTGTACTCTAAGGTGACGTTCGGCAGGTAGTGGGTAACCCTGGTGTTGGTTCGGTTGAACTCCTCCCACGAGATGCGGTAACCTGGAGAGCGGCAGCGACAGGTTGACGGCGGAGAACCCGCGAGTGGAATAATCACCAGCAGGTTCGCCACAACGGCGACCCTCCACCCGCATACTGCGGGCGAGCTAAGAGAAATATTAAATATACTTCATCAAAAATTGAATACAGCAAATTAAATCGGCCTGTGATTATACCTCCCTGCACACACAGCCTCCCCCCCACTGGCTTGCACATACACACCCCCTCGCTAGGTTAATGCAATTTGCTCCCTGGCCAGCAGCTCTTTTCATGTGATTGCATAAGGCATTAGGCAGCATTTCTTGCCAAATCAATAATTCCAAATGGCATGCCAGAGTTTGTCTGCCGGGAAAAGGGAGCATATTAAAATGTTTTGGAAAAACACAACACAACATGCTGCTAAACCTCAACCTTGGTAAACACTTGAAAATCAATGTCACTGGTGGGCATTGTCTTCCGTATTCCAAGTTTGTTTGGTTTTGATTCAGATTATTAATGAGGATATTTTTTGCATGTGCATCCCCTAAAGTCAAATATTGATTTTATTTCTCAAAACTGGGTTTGCGTACAATGTTGACAGGTGACAGTCAGCAGCACAAATTGGCCCTCATGTATAAAGAAAGAGTTCGTATATGACCCAATCGTCATACGGAAAGAAAAAAAAACAACTAGTGAAGAACTTTATTCGGAGCAAAATGTCCAAAATACAATCTTCTTGCGCATACTTAATTTCAGGTACACTTCCATTATCAATAGAGACTGGTTTAATGGTCTCCCTGAAGAGGTTTGTTTGTTATGCAAGTTGGACTTGTTACGCTTTTAGGAGAGAGGAGAGGGTTGCACAGCTGCAATTGTACATTTGGTGTTTTCTATGCTCGCATCGTCTGCTAGTTGTAGCTCCGTGACCCAAATAAACAACGTACAATAAAATAGATGACCTGAGCGAACCCAACTACAGGGCTAATGTGTGGGGATGGCTAAATGGGGTCAAGCAGCCGCTAAAAGGCTAATTACAGCAACTTCCTCCGGTCCGCCGCGGTGCTGCTCCCTTTTTCAATAAAGCCCTGAACAAACACCACCGTGGACACGCCTGTCCCGCCTCGTTAAAGGTACATGCCGGTGATTAAGTGTAACGTACCTGTGAGGACGCCATTCTTCTCGCCCGGCTCGCTCCAGCTGACTTTGAGTGAGGTGTCCAGGATCTCGGTGAAGCTCAGGTGACCCACGGCACCGGGCGCTGTACGGGCACAAATGGGAATAATGAGCGAGGCCAAAGGACAAGTGATCCACTTAAGTCAGGGAGGTAAGAGCTTCAAGCTGATGACAGTGTTTGCGTTTTAAATGTGTTGATGGAAAAAACAAGGTAATTGCTGAAAACTGCCTGATGAAAAGTTGAGGGAAAAATTAAGTGTTTTGAAAAACCCAGCAATTAAAGCCTAAAGGGCCTAATTCCCCAAGTACAATGATACTGACTGGATACATAATATACTTATTCATTAGCGCTTCTCTACAATCTTGTTCAGCATGAATAATACATCTGGCCCGAAGGATGTGTGACTGCGAGACGCTTGGGTCCCCTTGCCGCCGCGGGAGAGAGAGAGAGAGGGAAAGCCGTGGTAGGAAGGAGTCACATACTGTCCTCGTGCGTCCTCAAAGCTCTGGGCGAGCTGCGGGGGCCGTCCCCGGGCGTGGTGAAGCACAGCACGGAGGTGTAGTACTCGGTGAACTTCTTCAGACCCGCCACGTATCCCACGTGGACCGTATCCTGGAAGTTGGGTCGCACCGTCACCATGGCGACGTGTTCGTCCCTGCCGGGCTCCCAGGCCAGCAGCTACGGCAACCAAGCACAAAGACAGGGGGAAATTGTGAGGCGCGAAAGAAAAAAATGAAACCCCCTACTGCCAGAAATAAGAGCAGCTCATCATTTTTACTCTAATGATTCTCGCACATTTATTCTCACTAAACTAACGGTTGTGTCTCTCTCTGGTATTTCCCGGGCCACTCAGAGGACTAATTTGGCGTCTCGGCTCTCCCGCATACATGACGAAAGATGCCCTGTCAAGGTTTTGACTGCTAGGGGACGGCTGAATAGATCCGCTTAGACGAGCTGGGTGAGGAGAAGAGAGTTAAGGCCCCGGAGAGGCATGATCGGATCCTAATATGCATGTTGATTGCGGCCCATATAGCATATACAAATGGGATCTGGGCTGACCAATTAGGCTTTTAGGTAATGAGTCCCAGTGGTGCGTCTGTCGGGTTGGTTTCCAGAGAAGCGAGAGAGCTTCCGTGAAGAGCTGGCGAGGGGGTGTCAGACAGATAGATGTTTGACTCTCTGCCACTCTCTCTCTTTTCCCTCCCTATCTCTCTGTGAAATGTTTCACTCGCCTAAGTTTCGATCGCCTTTCGCTCTACGTTTTCTCCTTTTCCTCACTGCTGCTTAATTTCCTCCCCGGAGAAAAAGGCGGTATTTAAAATTCAGACTGGGTTTGCAGCTTACACTGACCCGCCGCCCACCCACCAGAGTAAGGCCGACGGAGCGCCGTTGAACAGACGGACAAAAAAGAGAGGGGAAAGAAAAACCTCAATGACATAATTAAATCTCAATAGACTCCGTGGTGGAAAAATAGAGCGACGCTATGGTCGTGGCTTTATGATTCCCTGTGGGCTAAATTAGTTTCAGTGAACTATACACAAGAGAAAGGGAGATGGACTGCATTCAAGGGCCCATGACAAAATAATGAAGACATTCATCATAGCGTGCATGCACAGCTTCACAATAAAACATATGAAAAATGGTCGAACAGATAAAGAGAATGACCCCCGACTGACAAATGGAAGCACCGCGTCCATCGTTCACAATGGCCCCGAATATCTTTTGCCCCCTGGCCCTTCCCTCCCTCCCGCCACACAGGATGTGTGATTCGACAAGTCCGCCTGTGACAGTTCTGCCCATGGAAGCGATGGCTGGCGGTGATGCCAGCGCGGCAGCCACTGACCTTGTAGCCCTGGTTGATGCCGTTGATGAACTGAGGGTTGGGGGCCATCCACGTAAAACGGATGGTCGTCGAGTTGACCGGCTCGGCCTGCACGTTGCCTGGGGCGATGGTGGGCACTGGGAAAGCACAGGGAGAGGAGAAAAGATTTGGAGAAATGGGAGGAAATAATAAAAAAAATGGCAAAAAAAACAAACATAAAAAGACAATTCAGTAGGTCGAAATTGACCTGCAGTAGTTTTTGTCAATCGATACGTCTAATGGTAAACATCCAATGGCTTTCTTGGTGTCTAGTAGTATATTGAATTCCAGTCTTACAATGTGCATATTGGTCGTGCTTTGAAGAACATCTTATTCTTATTGGTCATGCTTAAAATAAAAATGTTACCTCATATTAATTTTAAACACATATAAGTGTACTGATACACGTGCTTACCTCCCTGAAGGGTCCACTCGGTGACCTTATGGCTGAACGTGCCCAGACCTGCCCCGTTGTAAGCAGCCACCTCAATCTCATAGTTAGTCCAGATAATGAGGTCTTCCAGCAGCAGGTTGGTCACGTCTGGGCTGGTAATGTTTTTGATTTGGTAGTCAACAGGCAACCCAGTGAGACGGTACCTGAGAGACATCAGTACAGCACAGGGATTGTTTAGATAATGGACTTCTCCATAGATCTAGAACAAATATAACCTGTTGTGGATGAGGGTTAACGTTTCTGCCATTTATTTTTGGTATCCTACATTTGACAGTGTAGATGTTCCACTCTCAAGATAGAACTGTAGCTCAGTATTTTTTTTCATACTTGAGCCATTACTTGCAGTATGTTCGACCCCCTGCTAGGGGGCGACAAAGCACCAGCAAAAAAGGCAATTAAAAACCCTAACAGTGCCGAGTGTTGTCTGAAAAACACCTGCTGTTTCATGTGGGTGTAATGAATAAAAACAGAAAAGCAAACTAATTACATGTTAACATGATTTACAGTAAATGTGGCATGTTGCTGACTCGCTCTATGCGGGTCAATCCATGTATTAAGTCAAACCACACACTCAATTCTCGTTTTCTGTCAAACTTATTAATTTTTAATTGCTGTGTGTTAAGGTTAGTGGCACTGTGGGGGATCGTAAGTGGAAATTATTGTGAGAGTATAGATCAGCGTATATTCACTTTTTTCTATTCTAAAGTCTGTTTGGACCTCAGAGAAGAGAGCCTCCTTTAAATTAATAATACAAATACTGCAGGTTAGAGATGTAACTTTGCACCTTTACTAAGTAAAGTAAATAAATGGACGGGTGCCCCCCCCGGGCTCTTACCGGACAGTATAGCCCCTGAGGATGCCATTCTGGTGGCTTTCCGGCGGAGGCTGCCACTGGATCATGATGGACTGGTTGGTCCGGCCACTAGCGATGACATTCTGAGGAGGAGCACTGGGGGACTCCTCTGGGAGAGCGACACTGCAACACACACACACACACACACACACACACACACACGAGCATGTGAGCAGGCAAAAAACCGACGGGGCGGTGAGAAGCGCAAACGAAGCACATAAATAGCAAAGCTAATTCCAATGTTTGCAGGTTACTGGCTTTGATGGGGCTGATCGGTGCACATACAGCAAACCACCCCGAGGGCCTCGGGAGAAGATGCCACTGAGAGATGGGAGTGCCAACCCCCTTACGGCACTCGCACGCACGCACGCACACACACACGCACACACACGCACACACACACACACCCTTATTGCACAGCTGGGAAGGTTCCACCTTTTTCCTGCCTCACTGTTCTCTATAACACGTAGAGATAACAACACTGATCCTCACACCTTCATTTACAGAATCCAAGAACATTACCTAACATCCGGGGCTGGTCTGTTTAGCCTAAAGCAAGCAAAGGCAGCATAGGGAGGCGTCTTAAAACCGACTGAGGACCTGACAGCATGAGGTGGCGTGACGGCTGGAGGGGCTCAGGGGTTGGCCCAAACCGATCTCGCCTCAAACCTAAATCCCTCCTGCTGCCTTCATTATATCAGTGCGTCTTTTTCAGGTTGCTGTGTGTATCTCACAAGCAAATTTATCTTCCCCGACTCTTGACTGAAGGGATGAGTCAAACCCGCTGTATGGTTCTGCTCCCGGTGATCCTTAATTCTTCAGGACGTTTATGCTCCTTCTCGCGGCTATTGCACGATTAAAAAATGGGCTAATCGGCCGCAACGGTGAACGGTGAAACCAAAGGAGTGGGTGGAAAAGGCCTGGCTGGGAAATTCCATGGCGTCGTGGTGCGATGTTTGGCTCACCGCTCTGTCTCCTTGCTGAACTGCCCCTTCCCCACATCGTTAACCGCACAGAGGCGGAACTGATAGGAGCGCGCCGGAATCAAGCCGTTGACCGTCACTGCTGTGGACTCCGGCTCAATATTGGCTAGCAGGATGGCCCAGGGAGCATCTACAACGGAGAAAATCAGAGTTAACGCTCTGTGCCACATGTGCATACATATTGCGACGCCATTCATCATAACATCCCTTCATTTTGTTTTGCGAGAAAGTAGTGAGTGCTTTATATTCAGCAGAGGTTTTCCCTCCATTAGGCCATTAATGCAATAGCTTCATGGTGGCGGTTCACGTTTTAAAATTGAAATTGAATAATAAAAAAAAAAACATGAAGTGATGCTTATGTAAAAAATATATATAAAAAGAACCCAATGTTCTAAAGATGATGAGCCCAGTTATACAGTGCTGTAAAGGGACACACTGTATTGCAGCTGTTTTTTCTAAATTGATACTAAACCCAAATGATGGACACTCCAATTTATTTCTTGATCGTGATTTTAAAATCTTTTTCCGCCCGCATGGAAAATGAAATAACCGAACTTTCCATGTATTTTTCACTGACTGCTGCCGCATTGATCCCATGGGTAGAGGGTCGCTGTCTTCCAAACCTTTCGGAAGTAGTTTAAACTGTCTGCAAACTGACACAATAGTAATGGTGGAGATAGAGGAGGGTGCCGTGACGTGACTTACTATTCTCCGAAACCTCCAGGATGTAGCGTATGAGAGGACTGTTGCCGTCGAAAGGCTTGGCCCAGGCCAGGTCAATGGCTCTTCTCTCAGATGTGCTCAGCAGAGCTGTGGGGTTCTCTGGGGCGTGGGGCAGCTGCCTGCAGGGAACAGCATGACAACTTGGATTAAACAAAAGAGTCCCTCCCATCACCGCACCACACATCCTCCGCAGGGCCAGGGAGCCAGAGAGCGTTTTGTTCTTATCCGAACGTCTCTTCCTGCATGAATCTGATGTCTGAGATGAATGTTTTATAACAGAGAGATCAGTTAGATAGGTGATGAAATGTGGCGAGACACGACAGCGGAGGTGGTTCCTTGTCAAGACGGACACGCGGGGCAAAACAAAAGCGAGATAGATATCACCGCAGGGAGGAAATGGATTGAAAGGCAGAAGGAGACAGATAGGAGGGAAATGCACGCGGACACGAATGAATGAAGCCAACGCAAGGGATCGTTAATTCATCCGACCATAAATTCCGATAAGCACGGACAGATTGATAGATAAACCTTACAGCAACGAACGAATACAGACAGTAACTCAGTCAAAAGGCAGCCAGCCAACGAGATCAGTCAGTCAGCCGGTTTCTCAAACAGAAACTTAGTCTCATTCATATTACATTTTGCACTTGCGACAGTGACTCACTATGTGCTCAAGTACAACAGTACCAGCAAAAGTTTTGGAAAAAGAGAGGATTTGAAATGACAAAAAACATACAAGTTTGTGTGTGTGTGTGTGTGTGTGTGAAGTATAACACACTGGGGATGGAGGAGGGCATCTCTTGGGGCTAGAACTGTGTTGGGTGAGAAAGAGGACAGGGAAGGTGAGGCGTCACTCAAGTGGAAAGGAGTCAGAGGTGTCAATAGGAAGAGGCAGAATGGCGGTGAAAGGACAGTGGCGAGCCTTATGTGTGAGCGCGTACGTGGGTGAGTGTGTGTGTGTGTGTGTCTGTGTACACACTGTCAAGCCTCAGCGAACATGTTTCCGCCTGTGTCTTTGCACAGGAGAATATCGGAGAAACAAGAGTGTGAGGGGAGAGAAGGCAAAAAAAATAGGAAAGCAAGGGGAGCGGCGAAGGCGGGCGGAGGCTACCTGACGCGGAGGTGCGCGCTCCTGGAGTCGTTGCCGCCGACCGATGTGACTCTGCACGTGTATGTGCCTATGTCCCCCGACCAGGTTTGGGAGATGTGGAGGGTGCCATCCGTTTCCAGGCGCATGCGTGGAATGGACTGGACGTTGATAACTGTGCCATCTTTATCCCACACATGCCTGGAATACAAGGGGATCGGTTCATCATCATCATCATCATCATCATCATCATCATCATCATCATCATCCTCTGGATAAACACCACATAAGAACAATACCACACTCTATGAACATGCACACATACATTGCTCGAGGCCGAATTAAGTATTTGCGAGTATGCTGCAAGATGAAAATGTGCCTCCCCCGCAACCTGGATGTACCTTTGACCTTTTCTAATACAGACAGGAGAAGTATCCCGGTTAAATTTGGGGTCAGTGGATGTAAATATTATCGTGCCGCCACAGCTCGTTTACCAGGTCACAGCAAGATCGTGGCAGGCCATTCATTTTTAATTCATTCCGGCTGTAAAATCAGCCTGGAACAGTGTCGTATACATTTTCAGCGCCCCCCTAAGAGCCTGCGACAGTGTATTAATATTAACTGACTCACGCTCAGCCAAGGACGATAACTAGCAGCAGAGGTGGACGGGAATACTCGGTTTTATTTATTATTTCCAAAAGTACGACCGGACCAAAAGATGTCCATGGACAAGAAAAATCATTTCACACTAAAGACGTCTCAGGTTGAGAGCGAGAACTTAATTGAAATCCTGGTCCCCTTTGGTTGAGACGCAGCTACGGTAAGTTAGAGGCCATTGCAACACTCCTGTATGTAATATGCATATCTCCAGAAACAGCCTGAGACATGAGTCGGTCATTTCAAACAATTTTTGGCGGTCAGGAGTTGAGTAAACTTTTTTTTTCTTTTTTTTTTTTCTGTTGCCTTTTTGTTTCGCCACCACAATCTGAGAGGAACGTCGTTAACGAGGTATTTCATCTTTCTCCCCTCCCTCTCTTCAAAACTCGCCACCAGAGCCGGCCCCCACCCCCTGCGCGCATATCATAGCAGCGGAGGGCCGCACATCAAACGGCGGATTCACACTCATCAAAACTTCACAGCTCCGACGTGGCCTCAGATGTGGCCTTCTCTTCGAGCAGAAAGGGGCAGAATGGTCTATTGATCGCTATTGATGTCGGCCTGGAGCCTGGAGTTCAGTAAATTGACTGTCGCCGTGGTTGTGTGTCGCTGGGGCTTGGGACTGCAGTCGGAAGCTGGAGGTGTGTGTTTGCGCGCGCGTGTGTGTGTGCGCGCGGCCAACACTTCTGCGGTGACCTACATGCACCTACATCTGCAGCCGGTTGCTCACGCACAAACTGCCCGGCTTGGTCACGGGCTACAGACACAGCCCTCTGCTTTCGAGTGCTGCTTTTTTTTTTTTTTTGTATATCAAGCGGAACCCTTAAATTTCACGTGGGGGGAACTCGAGAAGCGGCACAGAATAAGATGCAGGCCGTATTTAAAATGAGTTCCAGGGAGTAATAAATGAACTAACAAGCAAAGGCACAGAGAACAATACATCAATAATTTGCTAATTATGAAGCCGCTTCATTGACAGATTCATTAGCCAGATGCAAGCTCAGTGAGTGATAGGAAAAATATTGCATCCGTGGACTTGTCTTGTCCGGACGAAAGAAACTTTCTATTCTGCTGAATCGCATCATTATAAATTGATTTCCCCATGAACTCGGGGGCCAGGTTAAGATTGGCCTCTTCTGATCAGGGGCGGATGCGGCGGATTCACATTTCTGGGCTTTCAACCAGAGGATATGGTTTTGTTAATATGGCTCCTGCACACTGAAAATATCACTCTTTTTGATCTGTGGACACTGCGGATGCTTTAAACGGATAAGGCAGGCAATGTTCAAGATTGTTTAGGTTGTCACCATAAAGATAAATCCTATGAATAGATCAAAACAAACAAATGTATCCTGGTAACAAGTTTTGTCTCGGTAGCCATAGCCTGAGGTGGCTTATTCTAGTGTGCGTTAGAGGCTTACTGTTATCCAGAACACACACTTTACACACTGGGTGGTGAGTCAGTCTCATATTTAACGTCCTGTATACTTAAATAGTCAACAGTCGGCCATAAACACACTGTTAACAATTGCTAGTGTTACATTTGCTCAAAACCACGGGTGCCAGCTGTTTGACATATGAATTGTCTTGTTGAAAATGAACAACTAAAAAGAGATGGACTGTTGCCGTCAGTTTGGGTCTTTTCATTCACCGAGAGATAGAGAAAAATAGTTTCAAAAGCGACTCAAGATCTACTTAGAAGGCTTGGACTTCTCTTTATTTCTTCTTTTCACTTTTAGTATGTCAGGACTTCACTCTTTTGCGCTTTTGTCTTTTATTGGGTAGCAAGTGCAATACGTGCAGTATAGTCTCGCAAAACGCAAAATAGCACTACTGCGGCCATGCAAATTAAACGAATTGTGCGGGGGGGCGAAGGTAGCCTTACCTGACGGTCACGCTGGGGTCGTGTGTGACGGCGCAAGTCAACGTGGCTTTGGTTCCTTTGATGACACTCTGGTCCTGTGGGGGGGTGTTAATCCTGGTGCGAGCTGCGGAGACAGAAGGATGACAAAGAGAGATGAGGACAGTGAGCCAAGACGAAAACAGCCTGCGAAAAACAGTTTTTCCTGAGAAGAACAATAGGCGGGTAAAAAAACAACAAAAAAAGACAAAACACATTTTAGAAAACTCATTTCAGTTGATATGACATGCTGCTGTACTGTGTTTTGTTCCTTGATGGCCACTCGCAGTGACGCACTCCAATGAGGGCTGTGAAGTTGCACAGAGGAGCGCCTCTGTATGTTGGAACAATTGAGTGCAGCTTTGTTGTTACACAGCACGCCCCGTTTCCCAACCACCGCTAAACAGACACTCAGAAAAAAACTCTGCCACGGTTTGGTTCCCGTTTTTGACCACATGCGAACTGATGCCTATTCCGTCACACGCGATTTTGGCACGGGTGCTTTTGTATGGGATTCTAAAGGCTTCCTCCACGGCGCACACTCACCCCACACCACCAGGTCGGCGGACGCCTCGTCGATGCCCCTGGAGTTGCTCGCCATGCAAGTGTAGGTCCCCGCATCAGAGATGTGCGAGGGGGAGATGAGTAGGCTGCCTGACTCGAGCAGGGTGAACCTGGGCAGCTGGACCGACCCGCTGGCCAACACGCGCTCGCCTTTGGCGTGTGAATGGGCGGAAGAGGTATGTGGAGACAAGAATGGAGGAAACAGGGAAAAACGTGTCACTCAGCAACAGAAAAGGTTTGGGAGGCAGATTGCAAGGAAAAACAAGGACAGTGTTTCCTTGATCTGCGATTAGGAGGCAGACATAAAAAAAAAAAGCCGGGGCGGGTAAATCCTGGTGAAGGAATCCAATCAGGCTTTATTTGTTAAGCCACGGCAAACTAGAGTCCCATGTGTAACAGATAACAGACATCGTAATCCCTAGGTGTGTGTGTGTGTGCGTGCGTGCGTGCGTGCGTGCGTGCGTGCGTGCGTGGATTGGAGACCTTTCTGCCAGGTGATAGCCGGCCTCGGAGCACCAGAGGTCTCGCAGTGCAGGATGACAGACATGCCGTCAATCACCGTGCTGTCGGAGGGTCCGGCTGTGATATTCGGGGCGATGCCTGAGGGGAAGACACACACACAAACACACACAGAGGGGGAAAAAAGAAGAAGAGCTCAGCACACTAACGAGAGAAAAGGTAAGAGGGTTATAGAGATGAGAGAGTAACTGTCTCCGGCAAAACCCCCCTTCAAACACATTTCTTGTAAGCGGCAGCCCGGTGTTTAGTCGATGCTTTGTCCCACTAATTCTTTACGGATTGACACAGCTTTCACTCCGGTGCCAAACAACCGTCTGCTACCGGTCTACTCTCTGTTTTTGCACCAACAGAGATAGTGAGTACAGGGAGGGGAGGAAGGACAAAGGGGAGAAGCAGAGTCAGAAAAGGAAGGCAATATGTAGATAACTAAAATCCGTGAGTGTGATACGCAATAAAACAAGGCTTCCTGAGGAGGACAGAAGACTGCATCAGTCCCCCGGAGGAAAAGAGGCGGGAGTTTGTCACAGGAGCGGTGTTGATCTCAGGACAGAGGGAGTAGGACACAAGGAGAAGTGGGGGACATAAATGTTTTCGGGAAAAGGGAGATGATGAGATAAGATCTGGAGGAGGGTGGGGGGGGGGGGGGGAGAAAGGGAGAAAAGGGGGCGGGGGGGAAAGGTAGAAATGGAGGCGGCGAGTTACTTAAGAGAGAATATCACGATTTCTGATAATGCGGTGCGGCAGCAGGAGCTGAGACAAAGTGAGGGAAATGTGATGTCAGTGAGAAGTCAAATAGATACACAGCGAGAGAAAAATGACCAGGGACTTTCCCCACAGAGGCACATATGCACCGACAGAAACTATTCAGAAACACAGTGGAAGAACTTGGGCCGTGAATGTGGTCTTGATGGCGCTTCTTTTTTTTTTTAATGAGTGCAGCCTTAATGATCCAATCATAATACACCAACTGTCTCAGGATTGTATGCTAATGAGTCGCAGTAAAGTTGACCTTTGACCTTTGTCATCACATCATGAATGTATACCGTTAAGATGTTTGCGTTTGCATTTTGTTGGTATTATTCTTGAGCTATGACCAAAAAAACGATTCATGAAGTTAAAAGTGACCTTGTCTCGTGACATTGAGCCACCAAAATTGAATCTGTTCCTGGCAAATTTAAGTCTTTCACTGCGTTCCTGAGATGACTATACAACCGTTACTGAGGCAGAGGAATAAAAACTAAATTAACAATTGTGATGGAACTTTGCTCTGTGACAACTGACAACACTATATAAAAGAAAGACTGTACACAACTTAGATATGCTCTGCAAATGACATTGACAAACGGCTACAACCAATCACGCTATTATAATAGAACACTGCATTCTTGTCAAACCAAATCCAAAAACTGATAGGCGAAAGTATCAATGAAGTTGATTATCTCATGACATTGATGCAAAACAAGCTCTGGTTTATAATATACGGTAAGCGAACGGCGGGTTGTCAACTGCAATGTGATGGATGTGGGAGACCTTTTCGAACGTGCTGTATTTGTGGAAGATCATTTCATGACGAGCTGGCTGGGCCACTTACTGGTAACAGCCAGGTACGTATTGGTCTGGACTTCTCCGGCCGAATTTCTGGCGAAGCACTGGAACATCCCGGTGTCATCGGGCAGCAGGCCATTGACCTGCAGGCTGCCTCCCACCAAGACCCGATACCTGGGGGTCTTCACGGGGTCGATGGGCAGAGCATCCTTGTACCACACGATGTCCGGCTGGGGCACTCCTGCAGCGGGGGAGGTTTACCGACGGTAAGTGGCGCTATCAGTTCAGATTTGTGCCAATAATTGTGAAACATCTCTGATTTCAAACGTTCCGACATGCACACATTCAAAGGAAGGAAGTGCTGACCTCGCGCCTGACAGGGAATGTCCACCACCTTCTCCATTTCGGCCGTTATGTGTTTCTCTGGTTCCTTTATAAACTGCGGCGGCTCTGAGGGACAGAAGGATGCGTAAATAGAATAAGGAGTTAAATTGCAAACACGTAGCCATAGTCACCGCAGCTCACAATGTGACAGCGCCTGCAAAGACCATTACTTAAATAAAAAAGGAAATGAAATGCAAATAACAAAATGCCTCACACACCTCGGTGGAAAAATTGATGATATAGTAGTTTGATGAAGAGGAAGTCTAAAATTGTACTGTGTAACCATTTTTAATGTTTTTTTTTTCTTGGTGGGAGGAAAAGAGTCAGCTCAAGTGAGGGGTAAAGTACACCACACCTTGTGCTTCCAATCACATCACAACCTTGAAAACATCAAAGCGTTTCAGTGGGATGGAATGAATGTGACTCAATGCTATTAAAGTTTTTCTTGAGGCCAACGATGAGCTTTCTCCCTTTTAAATCATTCACACCTTCTCCTAACTTCCTCACCACTGCACAGATACACGCTGGCCTGATTCCCATAGGAATATTAATATTTAGCTCAATTTCACACCAGCTCTTTTGTTAGTACTGGCTGATAAATGTGATGTGTATTATACATTGTCCCTGTACCATTTGAAAGGACTGTATTTATGTGCAGTCTAAACAAAGGACATACCGTATGTCAATGTAACATTCAAAATACAATAATGTGCCTTGAAAATTAAGAAAAAAATGTAATGTGTAAATTGTTATTACAAAATGACTTAGCCGCTGCAACACAATTGTGCATTATTTTTTAATCATGCACCGACAAAAATAAAAGTAATTGCAGTATTCCTTAAAAATAAAATGTAAACAAAAAAACTGGTACAGAGAGGAAATATTCTCAGTTCCTTTGGCTTATACTTGCTATTCCAGTTTATATGTCAGTGCTATTTTTTGTTAAATGTCAAGGCTTCTGTGGAGGAGGAAAAGCTGGTCCACATAATGACACTGTCTCCTGCTGTGGAGGACACTTACGCCAGAGATACTTGCTCCAGTAATGCACCGCTAATGCAACACGCTAGCAGCGCTCCCGAGATCTATTTGTCTGGTGAGAAGAGGGGGGAGTCTAACGGCTGAACGGCTGCTGCAGTGCCAACTAGCGGTCGGAAGTTTAAATACAACACTAAACCACGAACTGAAAATCAATGTCAATCAATATGAAAATGTCGTCATAACACATGGCAATATTGTGGTTATCAATCTCACACCCCTAGTTTCCACACTCATTTAAATGCACAATATGTTCTCTCTACCTTGAGCATAAGGCATAAGAAGATAGATCACATTCACAACGTTAACCCTGAATGCAAAGAATGGAAACCAAATTATCGAATTGTGCTCTAAAGATTTGCTTTTTCTAAAATATTTATTTAAGGATGAAAGGGATGATGCATCTATGTTAACTTAGAAGGTGCAAAAATACTTCCCATCAAAACCTAAATTAATTCAGGACACGTTTTTGATGTAGTTTTATAGTTATTTATTATTTTTTTTAGATGACCGAAATGATACCTACGGTGCCTGGTTGGGTTTAATATCGATAGAAGTGTTGACAGGTTAACATTCACATAGACGTCAGTGAACGATTATTTATTTATTCTTTTTAAATAATTAATACTGCTGTCTTCCAAGATTTATACTGTCAAACGCAATAGTGCATGTTTACAGCTAGATGTGTCAGTACAGGTGTAAGTTAACACAGGGGAAAAAACAAATGTTATGTCTTCTTTTCGATTCAATTCTTACCCAGTATATGCAGATAAGCCCCAGCGCTGACCGACGGCACGCTGCTGCTGCGGAGAATGGCCTCACACTCGTAGAAGCCGGAATCACCCACCAGAGGACTGAGGATGGTCAGTCTGCGGTTGTAATCACTCAAACCGCTGGTCACCAACACATTGTTCTTACGCCAAGAGATACTCAGCTTGATAAGAGGTCTGCAGAGGGGAAAAGGCAGAGAGTGTCAGATGTGCTCCGATCTCCCGGTGCCCGTGGAAATGTGTTTTTGTGCACTCGATGAGAAAACAATACTCGTTCTGCAACACTGCTCCAGATTTGAGTTCTCCCACACAGTGGGACACATATCCGTCAATTTGTCTCATCTGCCGGAGCATCGGGCGTGGAAATCAAAAAACATATCCGTCTACGGGCTCAGATGATGCCAGCTGTTTGCAGTTCAAACGGACTATTTCATGAATCACGGGATGTCATTATCGGGGTAGTCTGCCTTATCGGTGCATATTTCACGATACGCAGGAGACAAACAACATTTGTGTCAACAAAAACTATATATGTATGGCAATATTTGGGAAATAATGTTGGAGCAATTAATATGCATCTGTCAAGAGAATTGTCTGTGCAAAGGAAAACAATTCAAGGGAAAATACTTGGTAAGCTTGGCTTCCTTTGTCATCAAGTGCAATTCGCATTTTCTTTGACAGTGACTTAAAACCTTCCTACTCATGCGGAACATACGTCCCAAGCATATATACTGTACAGCAGGTTAAAGGGTCAATTCACAACAAACAGCCGGTATGCTCTCACCGGCGGACCGAGCCACCGCAGAGTTTAGCTTTTATTTGTGCAGGTTTTGTGATGCCCGTTCTCAGTGCTGACACACGGCGATGGACAATCTGCAAAAAAAAATCTGCACTCTCCGCCGGCACGTGGCTTTACATCTTTGGCAGCCTCACTGAGTTTGGACAAACTATAGGGACATTTATCAAACAATGGGAAAGGGGAGAGTATAAAAAGGAGAACGCTCAGACGGTCTTGCACCTCCGGCTGACAGGAGCACTGTGTCAGGCCACAGTTATGCTCTCCTGCGGATGCGCACGGCCAGCGTAGCGGACGCCGCAGACTTATGGTTGTTCTTCTTCTCTGGCTCCTCCAGTCAGCTCAGAGTCTGGAGGAAGCGAGTGCCATCGGTGCACCTGTAGCATCGTGGCCGTGTGGGCCTCTCCACAGAGGCCTGCCTACACTCTCTGATGTGTCTTGTGGCAGAGGTTCATGCTGCTCGCACCCATACAGGAAGCATAACCCCTGCACACCGGAGTGATTTGGGCGACGTGACCCTTTAACGAACTGGCTCACAATCCTGCAGCTCCGGCAGGTTTACCTGGCATTGGCCACGCACTCCATCGTGACCTCCGAGGTGCCTGTGACCACGCTCGTGTTCCTGGGAGGGATGATGATGGTTGGGGCAATGGGGTCTGCAGGACCTCCCACATCTGGACAAAAATGACAAATACACCCGCGCACGCACACACACACACACACACACACACACACACACACACACACACACACACACACAAAGAATATTTAATAGACAAAATATGGCGAGTCCAGAGGTGCAGATTTGGTGGGGACAGTGCTGTCCTATATATTTCCCTTCCACCCAGTGCACTGTGTGGGTGCTCATCTACGTGATATATTGGAACTGACCAGCGCACACACAGTATCCGATTCTGACAGAGGGATGGGCCGAATAGGACGAGACAGTGCACTGACTGTGTATAATAAGATGTTGACTGGAAGACCACAAATGGGGACAATAAAACTCTGCCTGACCAACACACACACACACTATGTGAAACTGCAAACTACTTTTTGTCTGTGTGCTTGCTTGTGTGTTTTTGTTGAGGCATCAGAGACAGATGTCGGCTGATATCAGTGTGTGTGTGTGTGTGTGAGTGTGTGTGTGTGTGTGTGGGTGTGATGCTTGAGACGTGTCATGTCTGTGATAAACTCACACTGATCCGTCAATCACATCATGCCGTAGGATTGTGCTCGTGGCTGCACATGTCAGCTGCAGCTACAGGGCCTGTCATGGCTCAATCTTACGCATCTTGAGTCATTAGATCCTGCGCACGGCAGCAATAAACACACACAAACGCACGCACGCACGCACGCACGCACACACACGCTTTGAGGCCATGGCTTGACTGCTAGCACAGAGGATAAAAATGCCGGATTTTTTTAAACGTACATATCTGCAGTACAAACCTGTGCTGGAGTGTTCGAAATGGTTTAACGTTCTAAAAAAGATGTAATGCAGGGAGATTATCGATGTTGATCATATGATCATATGGAACCGGAATCAGGTGGTCGGCCCGGAACAGACTGAAAAGACTGAATGCCAGGAAAACCACAGATCAAAGACTTCAGGAAGCAAATTGCTTCTGCCAATTTGAACTCTCTATGGGAAAGAGAGAAAATATATTTAAATCCCATGTGGACTTAAAGCAGCATCTGAGAAGGGAGGATCGTGAGTAGCTAAAACAATGGCGCAGACAAATTGCCAATTTTTTATTCTGCCCGAAGAATCAACTTTCAAAACTTTGTCCTGAGTGTGGGAACTGTAGCGTGCCCGAAACTGGCCTCATTAGACTTCTCCTTGTCCTTTCACTCTCGCCAAGTCTCGGGCAAGTGCTTTCAGAGCCCTGGGCTCATGGGAAATGCAGTCTGAACGGCGTCAGTGTAGGACCAGCTGCTGTAGCAGATACGGATAGATACACGTGCCCATACAGTCAAAAGCAGGCACTCACTCAAAAAGCACACGCACACACCCCTCAGTATTGTCCCGGCCAGCAGCCTGGGTGTGTGTGTGTGTGTGTGTATGAGTATGTGTGAGGCGAGGGGAGGGGGGGGGTGGTGGTTAGGTGTGAATATGTGGACCATGTGTGGAATGTAAATGCATGGCATGATCCCCACAGAGCCGCCGAGTTCAGACCTCCCACTGGGCTCTCTAACCGGCGTGTGACCGTGCGCCTGTGTGCGTGCGTGTGTGAGTGCATGTTCCCTCGCACTAGTATAATCAACCCTGCCACACTTCTCCATATGTGCCACAGGCTATTTCTGCTCCCTTGTGTTGTCGACTGTAATATCCTACCCTCGCCCTCCTTATTCACTTCCATACTGAACTCCAGTCTACCATGACATAAGATGCTGTCTGTCAGGTTTCCCCCCATATTTCCCTCTGCTGAGCTGAAGCCTGCTGAATTGGTTTTGATTTGTGTATCTTGTGTGTGAGTGTTTTCTTTTTTCTGTTGTTGTTGTTGTTGTTGTTTTTTGTCGGAGCTTCGGCTGCGGGTGTATATGAAGAGCGACTTGGCAGCAGTACGGTCCGTGTGCGGCCCCCGTCACCGCGGCGTCTCCCTCCTCAACCACGCCAGTGAATATGGCTGCCGGTGTAATTTAGTGAAGTGACATTAAATCTGAGCATAAAGGCCGAGCTTCTTAGATGCCCCGCAGTAGTTGCGGTTAAAAAAACAACTTTAATACCTTTTAAATTCGCATGACTCTACGTTCAAATTTTATTTGACCTAAAGTACCAAAAGTGAAGTATCCCATGTGGATTGTGGGAGACAAATGAGAGCTAAAGTTGGTTGAGCTGAAAAGGGATTTTAACATTTTTTGTTGTTTTCTGCTGGCTAAGTCCAAAATCAGTTTTGTATTTGAACAGAATATCACATGCACACATTGTATGTTCCGGTTTACTCACTCTCTACTGACAAGGTGATGGGCTGGCTGGTCTTGTTCTCGCCGTTCTTGTCGTTCACTGCCTGGACGTAGTAGCGCCCGGCATCCGGCGCCACCGTAGACAGGATAACCAGCGTGTTGTCCAGGGTGATGGCGCTACACAGGCGAACAAAAAAATGCAGGACAAGGTGAGCGAGGCGAGAGCAGTGTGCAGTGTGGAATCCAACGACAGCAACGAAGATGCCCTTTGAGCGGTCGAGGAATTCGGCTTCCGATATTCAAAAACGTTTCAACCTTCGAATTGTAGCACTGGAGTGTCTACACTTGATCCGACGGCGGAGGGGGGCATTCAACGTTTTCAATACACTGTTCAAGCCGTATTAGCTACATCGATTTACTGCGTGTAAACACTTTGTCGGTGCTGACTGAGCAAGGGGCAGAAATATTGACATATATCTCCATTCATCCCGTCCATACTCGTGCCTTGCAACCCCAGAGCTTTTAATTGGCTATTTGTACCCCCTCTGATCCCGTGGCCGGTGTTTTGCCAGCCGACCACCTTGGGCAGGACACAATGGCGTCCTCCTTGTCGGCCGCTGAAATGATGCCTGAATAAATGAACGCTGATCAATTTTTCAGCAGGTGTCCTGCAGGGGCTAATACCTGGTGTGTTGTTGTTGTCTCTATCGAGCCCTCCCATGAACTTTCCCCTCGTCGATGTAAGCCACCACTGAGGGAGAAATCCCCCCCGCCCCCCTGCTTGTATGTTTGAAGTCTATATCATTTTTTAATATTAGTGCCTGTTCTACAACGTGGATGTAGACAGTGGACTCTATCTGGTTAACATACGCCACATATATTTTTTTGTGCCCGGCACCCCCCTCTTTCCATTCCACCTGTATGTGCTGAAGTGATACCTTGTCACCTGTGTCCACAGACGTGCAGCATACAAGCGGCTTCTCCCGTGAGGGGGTCGCCATCCGCATGTGTCGGGCTGGTTCAGTGCACATTCAACAATAAGCCACAAGGACACATGGTCCATCGGAAAACCACTACTTTGGGTTCAAATGACAGATCCCACCTGGTCTCTGTACGCGGTGACATTTCACTTAGATTTATTTTTCCCTGTTTGACATTTCCAGAGTTCCAAGAGCAACTGCCACAGCTTGATCCATGACAACCACAATTTTAGTAATCAATAACAAACTGTAAAAAAAATATCCATATCCTGCATGTAAAGGCTTTTTTCTATAGATGTACTGTAACTGCACCGAGCTTTAACGGCCGCGCACCTATCGTGTCCATTTACGTCTGAAGACCTCTCCTTTCTCTCCTCCGATCTGAGCCACTCCATTTCTCCATGCACTTCTATCTCCGTCCTGACCTACAGCTCACCAATGGGGGGGGGGGGTTGACTACCTGCTGTGCCTTATCAAGGGAGCAAGAGCGCTGATGATGAAAGTGAGAAAAAGACATTTGGATGACGAAAGGGGAAATAAATGCCGGCGAGCACCGGAAAAATACACAGGTATGCACAGACATATAGAAGGCCCTCCTCAGCTGTAATTGTAGATCCACAGATGAGGGGGGGGGGTCATTTAACACAGCACAGAGTGACATGCTGTGTATATTGCGTACAGCGACCTGTGCCATTAGCATTTACAGTATGACTTATGAGATTCCTTCTCCAGAATGATTGTTTTTCAAATATCTGAAAGCGGCCCCCGGTCACTGGGCTCATTTGGGATTCCCCGCGGATGCTGGGACCGAAAACACTCTTCCTAAAGGGGCTGGCAGGCCTCGACGGCCGCCGCTTATGATCTGTGGTAAATATTTAATGCCGGCTCGCTGGAGCGGTGACATCCGGGGGACGCACGGCCATGAATTATGGATCCCTTCGGGGATGTGGGCATAACGGAAGTGTCCAAAGTGCTGAATGAATTCCAGGTGATGTCCCGGGACCTTTCGAAAAAGCGGGGACACAAGCCCAGGCTTAACTTCTCCACTTGTCACTTCAGAAACTCTTGAGAATGTATATAGAGTCCAGTACTGCTAAATCATAAGAGGCAGAGATTTACGATGACTGGGGGAACCGGGGGGGGACGCGACCTATTCTTGCGGTGATAATGGCAAGCAATGTGACATTCGAGATCTTTCCTCCTCCCATTATAATCCCACTCTCAGGCCACGTCCAAGCACCTGCAAAAATTCTAATCAAACATTGCACTCGATTTCATGAATGTTTGTATGAGTTGGAGGATTTTTATTTATTTTTTTCCCCCCGCAAGCTGATTTTAATGTGCATCCCCGCTGAGCCTCCTCTCTCCTCGGCTTGTGATCAGGGTTGCTACAGTGGGGGTCACAAAAAAAAACCACAGCCAGCTCAGCACATCTAACACATCCCAAGGCCCGCCAGGCCTCAGGGATCAAAGACCACATGATGGAGGGAGAAATTATATGTAAGCCAATTATCTCGAATGGCTTTACATGTATACCGAAGGGAGGGGGAGTGAATAGATGAGAGTTGGGTTAAAAGGGGTGGTGAAATAGTTTTTTGCTTTTGCTCTTCCTTATCTATCTCATTCTCTGTCTGAGAGCACTTTCATATAAATCAATCAGCTCACCAGTGTCTCAGTGGGATCGCGAGCTGCTGTCTGGGGCCCGCTCCTAACGCTGGCTCGCCACCTTACCGGCACGGCGCGGGGATTTATCAAAGCGCAGAACGGGGGAAATTTGGACAAATCAGATATGTGTGCGCATGCCTCAGTCTGGCTGTTTAAATGTATTCCTCCGTCTTTTTTTTTTTTTTTACACGTCTTCCTCTTCTTTCCAACCCAATTTCCTTTTTTTGCCATTATTCTCGGTGAGAGCTGTCGTCCGCAAGAGAGCCTGGCTGGCTGGACAGCTGCTCAGAAACATGACGGCCAACGGTGCAGCTCTATTTGCAACCACAGATTTGTTTGCAGCAACAAATCCGTCTTTGTCCTGAGTGGAATGACTTTCTTGTCGATCAGAAATGTTTCGTTTACTACTAGATGCTGGGTTAAGCAATTGTTTTGTTATTAATAAGTCGTTGCATAGCATTAAAATTGGAGAAAAAAAATGTATCAAGGGGTTGAGCTCTTTAATTAAGCACGCACCCCTGGACTATAAGACGCAAGAGTGTGACCGCTGACTTTGTGGGTCCGCGCGTGCACTCGCACACACAGGATTATTCCGGCGTCCGCAATGGCCAGTCCCTCTCTGCTGGGCCGTGAGGGGCCTAACCTCGCTCCACAGCCTCAGACCTCCATTACATGCAGACAAATGGCTCTGGTCCACTGATGGTCTCTCCCAGGAGAGAGAGAGAGAGACAGGGGGAGGGGGATCAAGCAGTTCACATGGCCGGCTGAGGTGGGAGTCAAACCACAGCCGGCGGACGGATGACAGCCGAAGAAGAAGGCAGGCGTGAGAAAGAAGGGTGAGAGCGAGCGGCAGGCTGCGTGCCCCTACTGCTCAGCAGACCTGCGACGAAGAAGCCACAGCTCATGGGGATGGAGAGGTGGAGGGGTGAGACAGATGAGAGGAGGTGAGGGGGGGGGGGTTGCTCATGGAAATAGCCGCTTGCTTTCTCACCGGCTGGGGGGGGCCATGCACCGGAGACTTGTGTCCGACCGTTCGCCTCCCGCTTCCCCCCGTGGCTCACGGTTGCTCGAGTGTACAGAAAAACCCACGGCCGTTAAGCAAAGGCAAACAAAGAAGTTCCAAATACAAGGAGAAATGTGGACACCCAAGTGAACAAGCTCCATCTATGATCAGACTTTTTTTCAGACAATCAGACAATTTTACTGAAGGCGGGTGTTTCAAATATTGGAATGGAACTATGAAGCAATTAGAATAAATACAACCGGTTATCAATCCTTTACTTTTACTTATTGTATCAAGCAAATAATCAAGTGTGAACAGCTGCTTTCCCCCTCTTTCGGAATCATATACTCTGCTCTCCAACCTGGATCTCTTTAACAGACCAAGCAATAAGAAATCAGATAAAGCCCTAAAAACCCAGGTAATTATTCCCCAAAGACTTTATTCAGCGCCGTACGAGCTACTTCCCACTGTCATCCCTTCCCCTTTGCCCCTGTGCAATGTCGGGCTCGTCACCAACGGTGGGTGGGTGGGTGGGTGGGTGGGTGTGTCGTGGGAAAAAATGCAGTGGGAGAGCGGGGCCATTCGCCGGGCCCTCGTGACTAATGGGGAATCCATAGCGGACTGACAGAACCCGCGCAACACAGGCGGGGGCCATTAATTGATCAGTAGCTACAGCAGATTACTCAGAGCAATTACAATGGGCGCGTGTCGGGGATGTCCTCCCACTGACTCCTCCGGGTCAGGCTCCTCCATGTTCTGTCTTAACAGACACCCCTACGAGGTTGTTTTCGGTGTAAGGCAGATAAATCCATGCCCGAGTGTCAGTGGGAAGTTCCGGGGAGAGAAAACCAGGTAGTGGGTGGCGAGTTGTGGTCGAGAGGTGAAGCGGCGAGAGGTGAAGCGGACGACTCCTGGCAAATGTGCTCACTGCGACGCCTCTGATTATACACCACATTAAGTCCCCGGAATAACACAACAAATCACGGCAGCTGAATGGAACAGAGCCTGCCAAAGGCATTTCCATTAAATAAGGGAAGAATAACGATGATCAGTGCTAAATAAGTCCTTTTTCCACTTGGAGCCAACTCTACATCAAAACACAAGCCAAGACGTGCGGGGGCCAGGCTGGGCCGACGCCTAGCCGCACATTTCAGGCCTACGACGAGAGGACAACGGCAAAGAGCAACAGAGAGCAATAGGACAATAAGAGATTCTCAGTGTTTGTGGGTAAGAGGGAGCGCAAGGGGTCTTTGCCTATTCCAAGAACAACAACTGCAGAGTCCGCGCGGCCAAGAGACAGCAGTTTACAGTCCCACAGTGAGACGCTGCCTTGCCAAGGGGCACGTGGCAGCAGGGAAGGACGTCAGTAGTAGCAGATTTTTATTGGGTTCCCTTCCCACACTCAGGGTCTGGGTGGTGCGTTGTGTCCGCACACACACTTTCACATCACATATCTCAGAGCCCTATAGGGAAAGCTCCCACTTCAAATATTGGCACAGAAATCCCGCTCTTGCTCAAGCTTGGGCGCCCTTGCAAGTTGTCGAAACACTACGACAGGACAGAGTCTAAGCAATCTGTCATACGATAAAATCGTTCATTTATTTTCTTCGAAAAAAACCCCAAGTTGCCAAACCTTCATCACTGTCGTAACGATCGAAACCGTCCTTTCGAGAGATAATAAATATATCATTTATTTGACTAAACTGAGACTTAAGAGACATTCTTAAAAACATATTTACAACCATAACCGTAATCATTTCTGAAATGTTATTGCACTGAGGCAATGACAAGATGAATAATCTCTATCAGGGTGCCCTACCATTCCAGGATATGCTCACAGTGACAATGCAGTTTTACAGGTATACTTTATTCCATAACCACACATTTTGGGGTAGTGTGTTGGCATGCTAACATTAGGCATCGAACATTCTGCTGATGCTGAAGTCATTAGCTTTAGTATTTGGAAAACTAATTGCTGAACACATTGATTTAAGGACAAGTTAAAGAATCACCATGTTGACCATGAATGGCTGCAAAAAAACCAAAACATAATAAAGCATTTCATCAACTGTTGAGCTATTTCAGCCAGAACTATAGACAGGCTGATATGGACTGCATTTAGATTTGCATGACTGTCCTGGCTATATATAATTTTCAAAATAACCCTATGATCGTTCATATTCTGATTACCTTTCTATATTCTCATTGCGATGCCTGCTTCGATACTCTGATAGAAACAGAGATAGTGTAGGATATAAAAAAAACAAACTCATCCAGGTTTCTGATTATTCTCTGCCGTGTGCGCAAAGCACGTTCCTACCAATTCAAGCTACGCAGTAGCTAATCAGGAAAACAGGAAATACGGTGGTAAACTTAATTAAGAAAAATAATGTATGGCTGTTGTTGCTTTTTTCCCCATTACCAGAGACCAGATGGAAAACCGAGTAGAGCAGAGTCCAGACAACCAGGGACCAAAATGGTTTTACACTCAACTGGCGAGGTACAGAATGGAACTGAGGCACACCTGTTAGGGGGAGATCGAAAACCCGTGTACAACAGAAAAAGAAGTACCCGACCGGGATATCAAAACCTCTTAAACAAGCTCTTTATCTGTTTAGAGGGATTAATATTTGATAGATGGATCTGACATTTGAACACATTCTTTCCAATACATAATCCGATTTTTGGTTTGGTAATGTTTGCAGCAGAAAGGACATCTACTGTACTATCTTTTAAGGGTCTAGTGGTGATCGGGTGAGATGGGATGTATTTCGTAGGTGTGGGGGCGGGAGAGTCCGAGCAATCCAACTGGGTGACATGCAGGTGTGATCTCCAAGCTCCTGACACCTTTGTACTGCACTGCAAAACCAGGCAAGAGCAAGACAAGACAAGAACCCCCCCCCCCCCCCCCCCCCCCCCCCCCCAACAAAAACCCCCCCCCCACCCCCCCGCACGATGGGTCACAAGCAAGTCACATCACTCCGACCGAAAATTGATCACAATGCGACAATAGGTGCCGTTGAAATACGACGTCAGAGCAGTGTGAATTTCATTAGCTGTAGGACCCCCCCCCCTCCTCCTCTGTTGCTAAGGTGTGATTAAGTTGTGCACAGAGACGACACCCCCCCCCCCCCGGAGAGCCAGCAAATTAAAGTTATGACACCTGAGGAGGGATGGCAGCAACAGAGGAGAAGGAGCGGAGACAGAATCACAAAAAAAGCAGTAGGCGGGGAAGTAAGAGAGAAAAAGCCACCAATCAGTTTCCCTATTCATGGCAGTTCTAACTGGATCCACGGTGCACTGATTAGCAGCCTCCCTATAACCATAGAAGCCTAGGTAATAATGTTTAGAAAACCGACACAGCTGGAACAGACTCTGGACCGCAGTAGTCCTTGGAAAGAGCCATATTTAGTTCTCCCTCATTCTCCCCCCACTAGCGAGACTTTGATGTCTCCACAGAGTCAACGCGAGTGGCACGAATCAAATTCAATTAAATGATTTTCAATAAAAAAAATAAAAAAAAGAGGCCGGCTGTTATCAGCGGTGCTCATTTGCACACGGTGACCTTGGCGGTGGCGGCGGCATCGGCATTCTCCGAGCTCAGGAAGCAAAGTACACACAGTGGGAGGCCGACAACGGAGACAAAAAAGGAGCGTGTGAGGGAGGAGAGATAAAGACGGGAAATAAATGAGACAATGAGAGAGAGAAATGGGAAGGCAGTTAAGAGTTAAAAGAGTGAAACTGAGTTTTGGGTTTTTTTTTTAGATGCACCCCCCCGGACCCATAAGGAGATTTTTCCATCACAATAATCTCTTCAAATAGCAATTTGGAGCCACATTTAACACAAACACTGAGCTCCGCGTGACAACGTTGTTTCGCCTTCACCCTTAAGGTCTCCCCAAACTTAATCCACAACAGTAACAATCGAAAATCAAAGCGCCCGGGCCTCCTCAGCTTCTGTGGTCGGTCTCGCCTCATTGTCATTCTAGGTCAGGGCATGATTACTGATGACGAGGAACTGATAAGGCAGATTCACTCCAGCCAAGGACGAGGTCACGTCCCCACGCGAAGAAATGCAGATGCGAGGAGATAGGGATAATGCCTGTTTTCTTTTCTTTTTTAAACACACCTACATGCAGGCACGTAGGAACAAAGCATTCCCACTCGGAGACAGGAACAAACAAGGGAGAAAGTTAGAAGGAGAATGAATGTGAAAAAGTAAAAAAAAAAAACAAACAATCAAAAAAAAATAAAATAAGATATCGCTGTCATAGCTGCATGAATCCTGATCCTTTTAAAGGAACATGAAACATTAAAGGAGCGCAAGGCTAAATCAATGCACGTCTCTTTCAATAATGTATAAGCCTGCAAATAGTAATGAAACAAAAGCTTCTTTTTTTTTTTCCACAAGATTCTACAACCGAAGCGTATAGGATCAAATCCCAGGCAGCCAAAGCATCAAAATGGGCCACGGGTCCTTTCTTGGGCCACAGCACACCTCACTGCCAGGCCACCTTTCTATTTACACACTACACAGTCGGAAAAGGACAACAACTTTCCCATTTGAGGATGTCAGCAGAGCCATGGCTCAATAGCACCAATCGGGCACCGGTGGTGTTGTCCAAACACCGGTGACGCTGGCTGGTGAATACTGATAGCTGACCTCCGAAAACACAGCTTCCACTTTATTTGGCGGCCATTTCGTGCTTTTATTCTAAAGTAGGGGGCTGACGTGGTACAATGTCCAGCCAGACAGGAGTCAAACTAGGTAGAAGGTCGCTGGAAATGCGCGCACCCTCAAAATTCCTGTTGAGCACAGGCTGACATAGCGACATAAGAGGAGGGAAACAAGAAAGTGACAAAAAGACACGGGGCAAGCTGAGATAAAAGTGGAAAGTTTTGGTTTTCTCTGAAAAAAAGAAAGCTTGAGGGCAGGATTCCATGGCACACAGTGCCAAAACTCCTTTGGTCTTGAACCCTTGAAGAAATTCAAACTCCCTTTCACCAAAAAGCGTAACAGGTCGGATGAAAATCCACAGGGAGGAAGAGACAAGGCCTTTGAGAGCCAAGCGAAATAAAAAGTAATGGCCAAATCAAACGGGAATGCAAATGTACAACAAATACACGCCGAGTGAAGCAAAAAAAAAAAGAAAAAAGAAAAAGGGGCACTTACATGCGGCTGCTTGGAGGAATTTTGCGTCCATCTCTGAACCAGGTGACCTGTGGCTGGGGGAAGCTGCGGATGCGCGGCGCCGTGATGACCGCGCCCTCCCCCTGAGACACCGACTGGGCATGTTCGCCTTCCTCAAAGCTGCCCATGACTGCAGGAAAAAGGAAAGGAATCGTTTCATAAACAGTTCATAATAATGAACAGCACACAAACTGAGGAAAGAAAAGGGTGATGCACAAAGTCACGGGCAAAACTTCCTTTTCTCCGACGACTGTGACTCTTGCTGCCCACTGTGATTTTTTTTGCCATCTGCTTTTCCCCTTCTGCAATTTTACATGGACCGGCTCAGACGGACAGCGCCGCGTTGTTGCCATGGTTTCCGCGCTGCATCCAGAAAGGCTCCAAAGGAAGCGAGATGTGAGGACTCGCAGGGGGATCACCGGCGGGACACCGAATTGACTCATATTCCGCATCCTCCTGTGTGCACGCGTGGAGGGGATGGCGCTCAATATGTGCATTACTCGGCGCCACCGTCCATCACCGCGGCAGCTTCCTTTCCATCATCTCTGAGTACGTTGCGTTTGTGGGGGGGGGGGGCTTTTATCCGTCTTCTGCCTCATTATAACGGAGGAGCTGACAAGCACGCCGCGCTGATATCGCTACCCCCGACGCACGCTCTGTGTATTTGTTGGTGAAATCCAAGTTAGGGTTACATTTTGCCACACTCCACGTGGATCGGCCCCAACTACGGCCGCGTACTCGTCTGATTCACGCGTGCGGACGGCGGGAACATGCAGACGTTGGCTGTTCTTCCTCCAACGCTGCTTGAAAGAAAAATGAAGAAATACACTGAAACACCATAAGATTGCCGTTTGTTTGTTTCTTTTGTTATTTGAGCTCCTTGAGAGGAGAGGACCGCGTCTTCGCCTCCCCAATTCGGCCGAGACAATAAAGAAATGCACTGAGCTCGTCATCAAACGACCATTTGGGTTCCGACACAGTTTGGAAAGGATATCTTTGGAACACGCGGAGGTATCAAGGTACGGGGCTTTGAACTAGGAACGGTGGAGTGGTTGTGCATCGATGGCAATCTTGTCTCTCTCTTTCTTTCGCTCTCTCTCTCTCTCTCTCTCTCTCTTTCAAAGAGTATAGAAAAAAGGTAATCTGGCTTTGCGGTGCAGCTATGGCGCTTGGCTTAAATGAAAATCTGGGAGGTGTGCAAATCCCCTGACTTTGATCTGCGGTTCTCGGCGATGCGTTGTCCTCCTCCCCTTCCCTAATCTCCAAGGCCTCTGCATGTTTTTCTTTCTCCGAGGCGTGTCTGCGCACTCCTAATTGTGACGCCTCAATGGCACCGTTTCTAAGAGAGATCTCCCCCATCCTTCTTTTCCTGCCACTTTTCCTCCTGCTTTTCCTCCCCCTATCTACCTCGTCCGTTTCTTCTGCAGGTGTCCTTAATTCTCCTGTCTTGGCGGCCTCACTATTGGAAATGGTGGGGGGGGGGGCAAGGAGAAGCATGGAAATGGGAAGAGGTGGGAATAAATGGGAAACAGAATAACAGTAGGGAGGAAGCCAAGAAAATAAATAGAAAGCTGTAGTGGCCAGACAGCAGACGAAGTAGAGAGAGACAGACAGAGAGAGAGAGAGAGAGAGACAGAGAGGGAGTCTGGAGTGCTGGAGGAGAGAGAACATGCTGAGGGATGGAAGGAGTTGGCTTGCACAGCGGTATGTTTGTCCAACACAAAAGAAGTGGACCGGAGGGACTAGTAAATCCTCCCTGCACCTGCCCCCCCCCCCACCCCCTCCCTCCCATCACTTTCACTCTCACGCCTGGTTAGCTGCATTGTTCACTCAGGTAGCGCAATGTGTCACATCCACTCAAATGTCGTCGGAAGAAGGGGATGGCCGATGAACCCGACGTACCCAGGGAAAGTGGGATAATGGGCGTAGGATGGTTTTTGCCTACGGTGGGGGGGTTGACGTGACAACACTCCAGACTCCTCCGCGCCGCGCTCTGCAGCAGTTCGTTAATGAGCCGGGGGAGCCGGAACGGCCTGAAAACCGGCGCGGGGAAAGTCTTCTGCGGCGCGGCGGCGCCGCCTCGGCTCCGTTCTCGGCCCAGGAACGACAGATGTTGTTGACGGAGGAGAGGGAAAGAAACAAGCGGCGGGTCCCGATCAGGAAAAAAACGGAGCTAAATTAAAAAACAACCACGGCATCAATATCAATCTAACGAGAACGATGAGCGGCCCAGCTGTCGGCGTTGATGACGCCTCCAATGAGACGCAGGTAGCTCTTTCACCCTGTCGGCAGCTGTCCCTCCCTTGTCACTCCTA